>JAZGTQ010000090.1:0-49090 GCA_037953605.1 Necrosyrtes monachus | reverse complement strand
TCTGCAGACCCCCTTTCCGAAAAGGCAAACGTCCGGCTCCTTCTCCCACAAGGAAGCTGCTAGCCCTGAAAGCTGTTGCTGATCTGCACCTTCCCTTGGCAGCCTATTCACAGCACAACAGCCCTGCGGATCTGTGCTGTCCAACAGACGCTACATCTTCTGCTGCCTGTCAGCAGCTGAGCCGCTTTCCTAAAAGGCAAACTTCCGGCTCCTTCTCCCACAAGGAAGGTGCTAAGCCTGAAAGCTGTTGCTGGTCTGCACCTTCCCTTGGCAGCCTATTCGCAGCACAACAGCCCTGCGGATCTGTGCTTTCCCACAGACGCTACATCTTCTGCTGCCTGTCCGCGGCTGAGCCGCTTTCCGAAAAGGCAAACGTCCGGCTCCTTCTCCCACGAGGAAGCTGCTAGCCCTGAAAGCTGTTGCTGGTCTGCACCTTCCCTTGGCAGCCTATTCACAGCACAACAGCCCTGCGGATCTGTGCTTTCCCACAGACGCTACATCTTCTGCTGCCTGTCCGCGGCTGAGCCGCTTTTCGAAAAGGCAAACGTCCGGCTCCTTCTCCCACAAGGACGGTGCAAGCCCTGAAAGCTGTTGCTGGTCTGCACCTGCCTCGTGCAGCCTATTCACAGCACAACAGCCCTGCGGATCTGTGCTGTCCCACTTACGCTACATCTTCTGCTGCCTGTCCGCGGCTGAGCCGCTTTCCTAAAACGCAAACGCCCGGCTCCTTCTCCCACAAGGAAGGTGCAAGCCCTGAAAGCTCTTGCTTGTCTGCACCTG
Source organism: Necrosyrtes monachus (assembly GCA_037953605.1). NCBI lineage: Eukaryota > Metazoa > Chordata > Aves > Accipitriformes > Accipitridae > Necrosyrtes > Necrosyrtes monachus. The sequence goes on along the minus strand of JAZGTQ010000090.1, from coordinate 48,310 downwards.
ACTCGTGCAGCCTATTCGCAGCACAACAGCCCTGCGGATCTGTGCTTTCCCACAGACGCTACATCTTCTGCTGCCTTTCCGCGGCAGACCCCCTTTCGGAATAGGCAAACGTCCGGCTCCTTCTCCCACAAGGAAGGTGCTAGCCCTGAAAGCTGTTGCTGGTCTGCACCTTCCCTTGGCAGCCTATTCACAGCACAACAGCCCTGCGGATCTGTGCTCTCCCACAGACGCTACATCTTCTGCTGCCTGTCAGCGGCTGAGCCGCTTTCCTGAAAGGCAAACGCCCGGCTCCTTCTCCCACAAGGAAGGCGCAAGCCCTGAAAGCTCTTGCTGGTCTGCACCTTCCCTTGGCAGCCTATTCACAGCACAACAGCCCTGCGGATCTGTTCTGTCCAACAGACGCTACAGCTCATGATACTTTTCCTCTGCAGACCCCCTTTCCGAAAAGGCAAACGTCCGGCTCCTTCTCCCACGAGGAAGCTGCTAGCCCTGAAAGCTGTTGCTGGTCTGCACCTTCCCTTGGCAGCCTATTCACAGCACAACAGCCCTGCGGATCTGTGCTTTCCCACAGACGCTACATCTTCTGCTGCCTGTCCGCGGCTGAGCCGCTTTCCGAAAAGGCAAACGTCCGGCTCCTTCTCCCAGAAGGAAGGTGCTAAGCCTGAAAGCTCTCACTGGTCTGCACCTTCCCTTGGCAGCCTATTCACAGCAAAACAGCCCTGCGGATCTGTGCTGTCCCACAGACGCTACATCTTCTGCTGCCTGTCAGCGGCTGAGCCGCTTTCCTAAAAGGCAAACGCCCGGCTCCTTCTCCCACAAGGAAGGTGCAAGCCCTGAAAGCTGTTGCTGGTCTGCACCTTCCCTTGGCAGCCTATTCACAGCACAACAGCCCTGCGGATCTGTGCTGTCCAACAGACGCTACATCTTCTGCTGCCTGTCCGCGGCTGAGCCGCTTTCCTAAAAGACAAACGCCCGGCTCCTTCTCCCACAAGGAAGGTGCTAGCCCTGAAAGCTGTTGCTGGTCTGCACCTTCCCTTGGCAGCCTATTCACAGCACAACAGCCCTGCGGATCTGTGCTTTCCCACAGACGCTACATTTTCTGCTGCCTTTCCGCGGCAGACCCCCTTTCGGAATAGGCAAACGTCCGGCTCCTTCTCCCACAAGGAAGGCGCTAAGCCTGAAAGCTCTCACTGGTCTGCACCTTCCCTTGGCAGGCTATTCACAGCACAACAGCCCTGCGGATCTGTGCTTTCCCACAGACGGTGCATCTTCTGCTGCCTGTCCGCGGCTGAGCCGCTTTCCTTAAAGGCAAACGCCCGGCTCCTTCTCCCACAAGGAAGGTGCTAGCCCTGAAAGCTGTTGCTGGTCTGCACCTTCCCTTGGCAGCCTATTCACAGCACAACAGCCCTGCGGATCTGTGCTGTCCAACAGACGCTACATCTTCTGCTGCCTGTCAGCAGCTGAGCCGCTTTCCTAAAAGGCAGAGGTCCGGCTCCTTCTCCCACAAGGAAGCTGCTAGCCCTGAAAGCTGTTGCTGGTCTGCACCTGCCTCGTGCAGCCTATTCGCAGCACAACAGCCGTGCGGATCTGTGCTTTCCCACAGACGCTACATCTTCTGCTGCCTGTCCGCGGCTGAGCCGCTTTCCTAAAAGGCAAACGCTCGGCTCCTTCTCCCACAAGGAAGGTGCAAGCCCTGAAAGCTCTTGCTGGTCTGCACCTTCCCTTGGCAGCCTATTCACAGCACAACAGCCCTGCGGATCTGTGCTTTTCCACAGACGCTACATCTTCTGCTGCCACACCGCTACTGAGCCGCTTTCCTAAAAGGCAAACGTCCGGCTCCTTCTCCCTCAAGGAAGGTGCTAAGCCTGAAAGCTGTTGCTGGTCTGCACCTTCCCTTGGCAGCCTATTCACAGCACAACAGCCCTGCAGATCTGTGCTTTCCCACAGACGCTACATCTTCTGCTGCCTGACCGCTACTGAGCCGCTTTCCTAAAAGGCAAAGGTCCGGCTCCTTCTCCCACAAGGAAGGCGCTAAGCCTGAAAGCTGTTGCTGGTCTGCACCTTCCCTTGGCAGCCTATTCACAGCACAACAGCCCTGCGGATCTGTGCTGTCCAACAGACGCTGCATCTTCTGCTGCCTGTCCGCGGCTGAGCCGCTTTCCTAAAAGACAAACGCCCGGCTCCTTCTCCCACAAGGAAGGTGCTAGCCCTGAAAGCTGTTGCTGGTCTGCACCTTCCCTTGGCAGCCTATTCACAGCACAACAGCCCTGCGGATCTGTGCTGTCCAACAGACGCTACATCTTCTGCTGCCTGTCAGCAGCTGAGCCGCTTTCCTAAAAGGCAGAGGTCCGGCTCCTTCTCCCACAAGGAAGCTGCTAGCCCTGAAAGCTGTTGCTGGTCTGCACCTGCCTCGTGCAGCCTATTCGCAGCACAACAGCCGTGCGGATCTGTGCTTTCCCACAGACGCTACATCTTCTGCTGCCTGTCCGCGGCTGAGCCGCTTTCCTAAAAGGCAAAGGTCCGGCTCCTTCTCCCTCAAGGAAGGTGCTAAGCCTGAAAGCTGTTGCTGGTCTGCACCTTCCCTTGGCAGCCTATTCACAGCACAACAGCCCTGCAGATCTGTGCTTTCCCACAGACGCTACATCTTCTGCTGCCTGACCGCTACTGAGCCGCTTTCCTAAAAGGCAAACGTCCGGCTCCTTCTCCCACAAGGAAGGTGCTAAGCCTGAAACTTGTTGCTGGTCTGCACCTTCCCTTGGCAGCCTATTCACAGCACAACAGCCCTGCGGATCTGTGCTGTCCAACAGACGCTACAGCTCATGATGCTTTTCCTCTGCAGACCCCCTTTCCGAAAAGGCAAACGTCCGGCTCCTTCTCCCACAAGGAAGGCGCTAAGCCTGAAAGCTCTCACTGGTCTGCACCTTCCCTTGGCAGCCTATTCACAGCACAACAGCCCTGCGGATCTGTGCTTTCCCACAGACGGTGCATCTTCTGCTGCCTGTCAGCGGCTGAGCCGCTTTCCTTAAAGGCAAACGCCCGGCTCCTTCTCCCACAAGGAAGGCGCTAAGCCTGAAAGCTCTTGCTGGTCTGCACCTTCCCTTGGCAGCCTATTCACAGCACAACAGCCCTGCGGATCTGTGCTGTCCAACAGACGCTACATCTTCTGCTGCCTGTCAGCAGCTGAGCCGCTTTCCTAAAAGGCAGAGGTCCGGCTCCTTCTCCCACAAGGAAGCTGCTAGCCCTGAAAGCTGTTGCTGGTCTGCACCTGCCTCGTGCAGCCTATTCGCAGCACAACAGCCGTGTGGATCTGTGCTTTCCCACAGACGCTACATCTTCTGCTGCCTGTCCGCGGCTGAGCCGCTTTCCTAAAAGGCAAACGCCCGGCTCCTTCTCCCACAAGGAAGGTGCAAGCCCTGAAAGCTCTTGCTGGTCTGCACCTTCCCTTCGCAGCCTATTCACAGCACAACAGCCCTGCGGATCTGTGCTTTCCCACAGACGCTACATCTTCTGCTGCCTGTCCGCAGCTGAGCTGCTTTCGGAATAGGCAAACGTCCGGCTCCTTCTCCCACAAGGAAGGTGCTAAGCCTGAAATCTGTTGCTGGTCTGCACCTTCCCTTGGCAGCCTATTCACAGCACAACAGCCCTGCGGATCTGTGCTGTCCAACAGACGCTACATCTTCTGCTGCCACACCGCTACTGAGCCGCTTTCCTAAAAGGCAAACGTCCGGCTCCTTCTCCCTCAAGGAAGGTGCTAAGCCTGAAAGCTGTTGCTGGTCTGCACCTTCCCTTGGCAGCCTATTCACAGCACAACAGCCCTGCAGATCTGTGCTTTCCCACAGACGCTACATCTTCTGCTGCCTGACCGCTACTGAGCCGCTTTCCTAAAAGGCAAAGGTCCGGCTCCTTCTCCCACAAGGAAGGCGCTAAGCCTGAAAGCTGTTGCTGGTCTGCACCTTCCCTTGGCAGCCTATTCACAGCACAACAGCCCTGCGGATCTGTGCTGTAAAACAGACGCTGCATCTTCTGCTGCCTGTCCGCGGCTGAGCCGCTTTCCTAAAACGCAAACGCCCGCCTCCTTCTCCCAAAGGAAGGTGCTAAGCCTGAAAGCTGTTGCTGGTCTGCACCTTCCCTTGGCAGCCTATTCACAGCACAACAGCCCTGCGGATCTGTGCTTTCCCATTGACGCTACATCTTGTGCTGCCTTTCCGCGGCAGACCCCCTTTCGGAATAGGCAAACGTCCGGCTCCTTCTCCCACAAGGAAGGTGCTAAGCCTGAAAGCTGTTGCTGGTCTGCACCTTCCCTTGGCAGCCTATTCGCAGCAGAACAGCCCTGCGGATCTGTGCTTTCCCACAGACGCTACATCTTCTGCTGCCTGTCCGCGGCTGAGCCGCTTTCCTAAAAGGCAAACGCCCGGCTCCTTCTCCCACAAGGAAGGTGCAAGCCCTGAAAGCTGTTGCTGGTCTGCACCTTCCCTTGGCAGCCTATTCACAGCACAACAGCCCTGCAGATCTGTGCTTTCCCACAGACGCTACATCTTCTGCTGCCTGTCAGCGGCTGAGCCGCTTTCCTAAAAGGCAAAGGTCCGGCTCCTTCTCCCACAAGGAAGGCGCTAAGCCTGAAAGCTGTTGCTGGTCTGCACCTTCCCTGGGCAGCCTATTCACAGCACAACAGCCCTGCGGATCTGTGCTTTCCCACAGACGCTACAGCTCATGATGCTTTTCCTCTGCAGACCCCCTTTCCGAAAAGGCAAACGTCCGGCTCCTTCTCCGACAAGGAAGCTGCTAGCCCTGAAAGCTGTTGCTGGTCTGCACCTTCCCTTGGCAGCCTATTCGCAGCACAACAGCCCTGCGGATCTGTGCTTTCCCACAGACGCTACATCTTGTGCTGCCTTTCCGCGGCAGACCCCCTTTCGGAATAGGCAAACGTCCGGCTCCTTCTCCCACAAGGAAGGTGCTAAGCCTGAAAGCTCTTGCTGGTCTGCACCTTCCCTTGGCAGCCTATTCGCAGCACAACAGCCCTGCGGATCTGTGCTTTCCCACAGACGCTACATCTTCTGCTGCCTGTCCGCGGCTGAGCCGCTTTCCTAAAAGGCAAACGCCCGGCTCCTTCTCCCACAAGGAAGGTGCAAGCCCTGAAAGCTGTTGCTGGTCTGCACCTTCCCTTGGCAGCCTATTCACAGCACAACAGCCCTGCGGATCTGTGCTGTCCAACAGACGCTACAGCTCATGATGCTTTTCCTCTGCAGACCCCCTTTCCGAAAAGGCAAACGTCCGGCTCCTTCTCCCACAAGGAAGCTGCTAGCCCTGAAAGCTGTTGCTGGTCTGCACCTTCCCTTGGCAGCCTATTCACAGCACAACAGCCCTGCGGATCTGTGCTGTCCAACAGACGCTACAGCTCATGATGCTTTTCCTCTGCAGACCCCCTTTCCGAAAAGGCAAAAGTCCGGCTCCTTCTCCCACAAGGAAGGTGCTAGCCCTGAAAGCTGTTACTGGTCTGCACCTTCCCTTGGCAGCCTATTCACAGCACAACAGCCCTGCGGATCTGTGCTGTCCCACTTACGCTACATCTTCTGCTGCCTGTCCGCGGCTGAGCCGCTTTCCTAAAAGACAAACGCCCGGCTCCTTCTCCCACAAGGAAGGTGCTAGCCCTGAAAGCTGTTGCTGGTCTGCACCTTCCCTTGGCAGCCTATTCACAGCACAACAGCCCTGCAGATATGTGCTTTCCCACAGACGCTACATCTTCTGCTGCCTTTCCGCGGCAGACCCCCTTTCGGAATAGGCAAACGTCCGGCTCCTTCTCCCACAAGGAAGGTGCTAAGCCTGAAAGCTCTCACTGGTCTGCACCTTCCCTTGGCAGGCTATTCACAGCACAACAGCCCTGCGGATCTGTGCTGTCTCACAGACGCTACAGCTCATGATGCTTTTCCTCTGCAGACCCCCTTTCCGAAAAGGCAAACGTCCGGCTCCTTCTCCCACAAGGAAGGCGCTAAGCCTGAAAGCTCTCACTGGTCTGCACCTTCCCTTGGCAGGCTATTCACAGCACAACAGCCCTGCGGATCTGTGCTGTCCAACAGACGCTACAGCTCATGATGCTTTTCCTCTGCAGACCCCCTTTCCGAAAAGGCAAACGTCCGGCTCCTTCTCCCACAAGGAAGGCGCTAAGCCTGAAAGCTCTCACTGGTCTGCACCTTCCCTTGGCAGCCTATTCACAGCACAACAGCCCTGCGGATCTGTGCTTTCCCACAGACGGTGTATCTTCTGCTGCCTGTCAGCGGCTGAGCCGCTTTCCTAAAAGGCAAACGCCCGGCTCCTTCTCCCACAAGGAAGGTGCTAGCCCTGAAAGCTCTTGCTGGTCTGCACCTTCCCTTGGCAGCCTATTCACAGCACAACAGCCCTGCGGATCTGTGCTGTCTCACAGACGCTACAGGTCATGATGCTTTTCCTCTGCAGACCCCCTTTCGTAAAAGGCAAACGTCCGGCTCCTTCTCCCACAAGGAAGCTGCTAGCCCTGAAAGCTGTTGCTGGTCTGCACCTTCCCTTGGCAGCCTATTCACAGCACAACAGCCCTGCGGATCTGTGCTGTCCAACAGACGCTACATCTTCTGCTGCCTGTCAGCAGCTGAGCCGCTTTCCTAAAAGGCAGAGGTCCGGCTCCTTCTCCCACAAGGAAGCTGCTAGCCCTGAAAGCTGTTGCTGGTCTGCACCTGCCTCGTGCAGCCTATTCGCAGCACAACAGCCGTGCGGATCTGTGCTTTCCCACAGACGCTACATCTTCTGCTGCCTGTCCGCGGCTGAGCCGCTTTCCTAAAAGGCAAACGTCCGGCTCCTTCTCCCACAAGGAAGGTGCAAGCCCTGAAAGCTCTTGCTGGTCTGCACCTTCCCTTGGCAGCCTATTCACAGCACAACAGCCCTGCGGATCTGTGCTTTTCCACAGACGCTACATCTTCTGCTGCCACACCGCTACTGAGCCGCTTTCCTAAAAGGCAAACGTCCGGCTCCTTCTCCCTCAAGGAAGGTGCTAAGCCTGAAAGCTGTTGCTGGTCTGCACCTTCCCTTGGCAGCCTATTCACAGCAAAACAGCCCTGCGGATCTGTGCTGTCCCACAGACGCTACATCTTCTGCTGCCTGTCCGCGGCTGAGCCGCTTTCCTAAAAGGCAAACGTCCGGCTCCTTCTCCCACAAGGAAGGTGCTAGCCCTGAAAGCTGTTGCTGGTCTGCACCTTCCCTTGGCAGCCTATTCACAGCACAACAGCCCTTCGGATCTGTGCTTTCCCACAGACGCTACATCTTCTGCTGCCTTTCCGCGGCAGACCCCCTTTCGGAATAGGCAAACGTCCGGCTCCTTCTCCCACAAGGAAGGTGCTAAGCCTGAAAGCTCTCACTGGTCTGCACCTTCCCTTGGCAGCCTATTCACAGCAAAACAGCCCTGCGGATCTGTGCTGTCCCACAGACGCTACATCTTCTGCTGCCTGTCAGCGGCTGAGCCGCTTTCCTAAAAGGCAAACGCCCGGCTCCTTCTCCCACAAGGAAGGTGCAAGCCCTGAAAGCTGTTGCTGGTCTGCACCTTCCCTTGGCAGCCTATTCACAGCACAACAGCCCTGCGGATCTGTGCTGTCCAACAGACGCTACATCTTCTGCTGCCTGTCCGCGGCTGAGCCGCTTTCCTAAAAGGCAAACGTCCGGCTCCTTCTCCCACAAGGAAGGTGCTAAGCCTGAAAGCTGTTGCTGGTCTGCACCTTCCCTTGGCAGCCTATTCACAGCACAACAGCCCTGCAGATATGTGCTTTCCCACAGACGCTACATCTTCTGCTGCTTTTCCGCGGCAGACCCCCTTTCGGAATAGGCAAACGTCCGGCTCCTTCTCCCACAAGGAAGGCGCTAAGCCTGAAAGCTCTCACTGGTCTGCACCTTCCCTTGGCAGGCTATTCACAGCACAACAGCCCTGCGGATCTGTGCTGTCCAACAGACGCTACATCTTCTGCTGCCTGTCCGCGGCTGAGCCGCTTTCCTAAAAGGCAAACGTCCGGCTCCTTCTCCCACAAGGAAGGTGCTAAGCCTGAAAGCTGTTGCTGGTCTGCACCTTCCCTTGGCAGCCTATTCACAGCACAACAGCCCTGCGGATCTGTGCTGTCCAACAGACGCTACAGCTCATGATGCTTTTCCTCTGCAGACCCCCTTTCCGAAAAGGCAAACGTCCGGCTCCTTCTCCCACAAGGAAGGCGCTAAGCCTGAAAGCTCTCACTGGTCTGCACCTTCCCTTGGCAGCCTATTCACAGCACAACAGCCCTGCGGATCTGTGCTTTCCCACAGACGGTGCATCTTCTGCTGCCTGTCAGCGGCTGAGCCGCTTTCCTTAAAGGCAAACGCCCGGCTCCTTCTCCCACAAGGAAGGTGCTAGCCCTGAAAGCTGTTGCTGGTCTGCACCTTCCCTTGGCAGCCTATTCACAGCACAACAGCCCTGCGGATCTGTGCTGTCCAACAGACGCTACATCTTCTGCTGCCTGTCAGCAGCTGAGCCGCTTTCCTAAAAGGCAGAGGTCCGGCTCCTTCTCCCACAAGGAAGCTGCTAGCCCTGAAAGCTGTTGCTGGTCTGCACCTGCCTCGTGCAGCCTATTCGCAGCACAACAGCCGTGCGGATCTGTGCTTTCCCACAGACGCTACATCTTCTGCTGCCTGTCCGCGGCTGAGCCGCTTTCCTAAAAGGCAAACGCTCGGCTCCTTCTCCCACAAGGAAGGTGCAAGCCCTGAAAGCTCTTGCTGGTCTGCACCTTCCCTTGGCAGCCTATTCACAGCACAACAGCCCTGCGGATCTGTGCTTTTCCACAGACGCTACATCTTCTGCTGCCACACCGCTACTGAGCCGCTTTCCTAAAAGGCAAACGTCCGGCTCCTTCTCCCTCAAGGAAGGTGCTAAGCCTGAAAGCTGTTGCTGGTCTGCACCTTCCCTTGGCAGCCTATTCACAGCACAACAGCCCTGCAGATCTGTGCTTTCCCACAGACGCTACATCTTCTGCTGCCTGACCGCTACTGAGCCGCTTTCCTAAAAGGCAAAGGTCCGGCTCCTTCTCCCACAAGGAAGGCGCTAAGCCTGAAAGCTGTTGCTGGTCTGCACCTTCCCTTGGCAACCTATTCACAGCACAACAGCCCTGCGGATCTGTGCTGTCCAACAGACGCTGCATCTTCTGCTGCCTGTCGGCGGCTGAGCCGCTTTCCTAAAAGACAAACGCCCGGCTCCTTCTCCCACAAGGAAGGTGCTAGCCCTGAAAGCTGTTGCTGGTCTGCACCTTCCCTTGGCAGCCTATTCACAGCACAACAGCCCTGCGGATCTGTGCTTTCCCACAGACGCTACATTTTCTGCTGCCTTTCCGCGGCAGACCCCCTTTCGGAATAGGCAAACGTCCGGCTCCTTCTCCCACAAGGAAGGCGCTAAGCCTGAAAGCTCTCACTGGTCTGCACCTTCCCTTGGCAGGCTATTCACAGCACAACAGCCCTGCGGATCTGTGCTGTCCAACAGACGCTACATCTTCTGCTGCCTGTCCGCGGCTGAGCCGCTTTCCTAAAAGGCAGAGGTCCGGCTCCTTCTCCCACAAGGAAGCTGCTAGCCCTGAAAGCTGTTGCTGGTCTGCACCTGCCTCGTGCAGCCTATTCGCAGCACAACAGCCGTGCGGATCTGTGCTTTCCCACAGACGCTACATCTTCTGCTGCCTGTCCGCGGCTGAGCCGCTTTCCTAAAAGGCAAACGTCCGGCTCCTTCTCCCACAAGGAAGGTGCAAGCCCTGAAAGCTCTTGCTGGTCTGCACCTTCCCTTGGCAGCCTATTCACAGCACAACAGCCCTGCGGATCTGTGCTTTTCCACAGACGCTACATCTTCTGCTGCCACACCGCTACTGAGCCGCTTTCCTAAAAGGCAAACGTCCGGCTCCTTCTCCCTCAAGGAAGGTGCTAAGCCTGAAAGCTGTTGCTGGTCTGCACCTTCCCTTGGCAGCCTATTCACAGCACAACAGCCCTGCAGATCTGTGCTTTCCCACAGACGCTACATCTTCTGCTGCCTGACCGCTACTGAGCCGCTTTCCTAAAAGGCAAAGGTCCGGCTCCTTCTCCCACAAGGAAGGCGCTAAGCCTGAAAGCTGTTGCTGGTCTGCACCTTCCCTTGGCAGCCTATTCACAGCACAACAGCCCTGCGGATCTGTGCTGTCCAACAGACGCTGCATCTTCTGCTGCCTGTCCGCGGCTGAGCCGCTTTCCTAAAAGACAAACGCCCGGCTCCTTCTCCCACAAGGAAGGTGCTAGCCCTGAAAGCTGTTGCTGGTCTGCACCTTCCCTTGGCAGCCTATTCACAGCACAACAGCCCTGCGGATCTGTGCTGTCCAACAGACGCTACATCTTCTGCTGCCTGTGAGCAGCTGAGCCGCTTTCCTAAAAGGCAGAGGTCCGGCTCCTTCTCCCACAAGGAAGCTGCTAGCCCTGAAAGCTGTTGCTGGTCTGCACCTGCCTCGTGCAGCCTATTCGCAGCACAACAGCCGTGCGGATCTGTGCTTTCCCACAGACGCTACATCTTCTGCTGCCTGTCCGCGGCTGAGCCGCTTTCCTAAAAGGCAAACGCTCGGCTCCTTCTCCCACAAGAAAGGTGCAAGCCCTGAAAGCTCTTGCTGGTCTGCACCTTCCCTTGGCAGCCTATTCACAGCACAACAGCCCTGCGGATCTGTGCTTTTCCACAGACGCTACATCTTCTGCTGCCACACCGCTACTGAGCCGCTTTCCTAAAAGGCAAACGTCCGGCTCCTTCTCCCTCAAGGAAGGTGCTAAGCCTGAAAGCTGTTGCTGGTCTGCACCTTCCCTTGGCAGCCTATTCACAGCACAACAGCCCTGCGGATCTGTGCTGTCCAACAGACGCTGCATCTTCTGCTGCCTGTCCGCGGCTGAGCCGCTTTCCTAAAAGACAAACGCCCGGCTCCTTCTCCCACAAGGAAGGTGCTAGCCCTGAAAGCTGTTGCTGGTCTGCACCTTCCCTTGGCAGCCTATTCACAGCACAACAGCCCTGCGGATCTGTGCTTTCCCACAGACGCTACATCTTCTGCTGCCTTTCCGCGGCAGACCCCCTTTCGGAATAGGCAAACGTCCGGCTCCTTCTCCCACAAGGAAGGTGCTAAGCCTGAAAGCTGTTGCTGGTCTGCGCCTTCCCTTGGCAGCCTATTCACAGCACAACAGCCCTGCGGATCTGTGCTGTCCAACAGACGCTACATCTTCTGCTGCCTGACCGCTACTGAGCCGCTTTCCTAAAAGGCAAAGGTCCGGCTCCTTCTCCCACAAGGAAGGTGCTAAGCCTGAAACCTGTTGCTGGTCTGCACCTTCCCTTGGCAGCCTATTCACAGCACAACAGCCCTGCGGATCTGTGCTGTCCAACAGACGCTACATCTTCTGCTGCCTGTCAGCAGCTGAGCCGCTTTCCTAAAAGGCAGAGGTCCGGCTCCTTCTCCCACAAGGAAGCTGCTAGCCCTGAAAGCTGTTGCTGGTCTGCACCTGCCTCGTGCAGCCTATTCGCAGCACAACAGCCGTGTGGATCTGTGCTTTCCCACAGACGCTACATCTTCTGCTGCCTGTCCGCGGCTGAGCCGCTTTCCTAAAAGGCAAACGCCCGGCTCCTTCTCCCACAAGGAAGGTGCAAGCCCTGAAAGCTCTTGCTGGTCTGCACCTTCCCTTCGCAGCCTATTCACAGCACAACAGCCCTGCGGATCTGTGCTTTCCCACAGACGCTACATCTTCTGCTGCCTGTCCGCAGCTGAGCTGCTTTCGGAATAGGCAAACGTCCGGCTCCTTCTCCCACAAGGAAGGTGCTAAGCCTGAAATCTGTTGCTGGTCTGCACCTTCCCTTGGCAGCCTATTCACAGCACAACAGCCCTGCGGATCTGTGCTGTCCAACAGACGCTACATCTTCTGCTGCCTGACCGCTACTGAGCTGCTTTCCTAAAAGGCAAAGGTCCGGCTCCTTCTCCCACAAGGAAGGCGCTAAGCCTGAAAGCTGTTGCTGGTCTGCACCTTCCCTTGGCAGCCTATTCACAGCACAACAGCCCTGCGGATCTGTGCTTTCCCATTGACGCTACATCTTGTGCTGCCTTTCCGCGGCAGACCCCCTTTCGGAATAGGCAAACGTCCGGCTCCTTCTCCCACAAGGAAGGTGCTAAGCCTGAAAGCTGTTGCTGGTCTGCACCTTCCCTTGGCAGCCTATTCGCAGCAGAACAGCCCTGCGGATCTGTGCTTTCCCACAGACGCTACATCTTCTGCTGCCTGTCCGCGGCTGAGCCGCTTTCCTAAAAGGCAAACGCCCGGCTCCTTCTCCCACAAGGAAGGTGCAAGCCCTGAAAGCTGTTGCTGGTCTGCACCTTCCCTTGGCAGCCTATTCACAGCACAACAGCCCTGCAGATCTGTGCTTTCCCACAGACGCTACATCTTCTGCTGCCTGTCAGCGGCTGAGCCGCTTTCCTAAAAGGCAAAGGTCCGGCTCCTTCTCCCACAAGGAAGGCGCTAAGCCTGAAAGCTGTTGCTGGTCTGCACCTTCCCTGGGCAGCCTATTCACAGCACAACAGCCCTGCGGATCTGTGCTTTCCCACAGACGCTACAGCTCATGATGCTTTTCCTCTGCAGACCCCCTTTCCGAAAAGGCAAACGTCCGGCTCCTTCTCCGACAAGGAAGCTGCTAGCCCTGAAAGCTGTTGCTGGTCTGCACCTTCCCTTGGCAGCCTATTCGCAGCACAACAGCCCTGCGGATCTGTGCTTTCCCACAGACGCTACATCTTGTGCTGCCTTTCCGCGGCAGACCCCCTTTCGGAATAGGCAAACGCCCGGCTCCTTCTCCCACAAGGAAGGTGCAAGCCCTGAAAGCTGTTGCTGGTCTGCACCTTCCCTTGGCAGCCTATTCACAGCACAACAGCCCTGCGGATCTGTGCTGTCCAACAGACGCTACAGCTCATGATGCTTTTCCTCTGCAGACCCCCTTTCCGAAAAGGCAAATGTCCGGCTCCTTCTCCCACAAGGAAGCTGCTAGCCCTGAAAGCTGTTGCTGGTCTGCACCTTCCCTTGGCAGCCTATTCACAGCACAACAGCCCTGCGGATCTGTGCTGTCCAACAGACGCTACAGCTCATGATGCTTTTCCTCTGCAGACCCCCTTTCCGAAAAGACAAACGCCCGGCTCCTTCTCCCACAAGGAAGGTGCTAGCCCTGAAAGCTGTTGCTGGTCTGCACCTTCCCTTGGCAGGCTATTCACAGCACAACAGCCCTGCGGATCTGTGCTTTCCCAGGGACGCTACATCTTCTGCTGCCTTTCCGCGGCAGACCCCCTTTCGGAATAGGCAAACGTCCGGCTCCTTCTCCCACAAGGAAGGTGCTAAGCCTGAAAGCTGTTGCTGGTCTGCACCTTCCCTTGGCAGCCTATTCACAGCACAACAGCCCTGCGGATCTGTGCTGTCCAACAGACGCTACAGCTCATGATGCTTTTCCTCTGCAGACCCCCTTTCCTAAAAGGCAAACGCCCGCCTCCTTCTCCCACAAGGAAGGCGCTAAGCCTGAAAGCTCTCACTGGTCTGCACCTTCCCTTGGCAGCCTATTCACAGCACAACAGCCCTGCAGATCTGTGCTTTCCCACAGACGCTACATCTTCTGCTGCCTGACCGCTACTGAGCCGCTTTCCTAAAAGGCAAAGGTCCGGCTCCTTCTCCCACAAGGAAGGCGCTAAGCCTGAAAGCTGTTGCTGGTCTGCACCTTCCCTTGGCACCCTATTCACAGCAAAACAGCCCTGCGGATCTGTGCTTTCCCACAGACGCTACATCTTCTGCTGCCTGTCCGCGGCTGAGCCGCTTTCCTAAAAGGCAAACGCCCGCCTCCTTCTCCCACAAGGAAGGTGCAAGCCCTGAAAGCACTTGCTGGTCTGCACCTTCCCTTGGCAGCCTATTCACAGCACAACAGCCCTGCGGATCTGTGCTTTCCCACAGACGCTACATCTTCTGCTGCCTTTCCGCGGCAGACCCCCTTTCGGAATAGGCAAACGTCCGGCTCCTTCTCCCACAAGGAAGGTGCTAAGCCTGAAAGCTTTCACTGGTCTGCACCTTCCCTTGGCAGCCTATTCACAGCACAACAGCCCTGCGGATCTGTGCTTTCCCACAGACGCTACATCTTCTGCTGCCTTTCCGCGGCAGACCCCCTTTCGGAATAGGCAAACGTCCGGCTCCTTCTCCCACAAGGAAGGTGCTAAGCCTGAAAGCTGTTGCTGGTCTGCACCTTCCCTTGGCAGCCTATTCACAGCACAACAGCCCTGCGGACCTGTGCTGTCCAACAGACGCTACAGCTCATGATGCTTTTCCTCTGCAGACCCCCTTTCCGAAAAGGCAAAAGTCCGGCTCCTTCTCCCACAAGGAAGCTGCTAGCCCTGAAAGCTGTTGCTGGTCTGCACCTTCCCTTGGCAGCCTATTCACAGCACAACAGCCCTGCGGATCTGTTCTGTCCAACAGACGCTACAGCTCATGATGCTTTTCCTCTGCAGACCCCCTTTCCGAAAAGGCAAACATCCGGCTCCTTCTCCCACAAGGAAGGCGCTAAGCCTGAAAGCTCTCACTGGTCTGCACCTTCCCTTGGCAGGCTATTCACAGCACAACAGCCCTGCGGATCTGTGCTGTCCAACAGACGCTACATCTTCTGCTGCCTGTCCGCGGCTGAGCCGCTTTCCTAAAAGGCAAACGTCCGGCTCCTTCTCCCACAAGGAAGGTGCTAAGCCTGAAAGCTGTTGCTGGTCTGCACCTTCCCTTGGCAGCCTATTCACAGCACAACAGCCCTGCGGATCTGTGCTTTCCCACAGACGCTACATCTTCTGCTGCCTTTCCGCGGCAGACCCCCTTTTGGAATAGGCAAACGTCCGGCTCCTTCTCCCACAAGGAAGGTGCTAAGCCTGAAAGCTCTCACTGGTCTGCACCTTCCCTTGGCAGGCTATTCACAGCACAACAGCCCTGCGGATCTGTGCTGTCTCACAGACGCTACAGCTCATGATGCTTTTCCTCTGCAGACCCCCTTTCCGAAAAGGCAAACGTCCGGCTCCTTCTCCCACAAGGAAGGTGCTAAGCCTGAAAGCTCTCACTGGTCTGCACCTTCCCTTGGCAGCCTATTCACAGCAAAACAGCCCTGCGGATCTGTGCTGTCCCACAGACGCTACATCTTCTGCTGCCTGTCAGGGGCTGAGCCGCTTTCCTAAAAGGCAAACGCCCGGCTCCTTCTCCCACAAGGAAGGTGCAAGCCCTGAAAGCTGTTGCTGGTCTGCACCTTCCCTTGGCAGCCTATTCACAGCACAACAGCCCTGCGGATCTGTGCTGTCCAACAGACGCTACATCTTCTGCTGCCTGTCCGCTGCTGAGCCGCTTTCCTAAAAGGCAAACGTCCGGCTCCTTCTCCCACAAGGAAGGTGCTAAGCCTGAAAGCTCTCACTGGTCTGCACCTTCCCTTGGCAGCCTATTCACAGCAAAACAGCCCTGCGGATCTGTGCTGTCCCACAGACGCTACATCTTCTGCTGCCTGTCAGCGGCTGAGCCGCTTTCCTAAAAGGCAAACGCCCGGCTCCTTCTGCCACAAGGAAGGTGCTAAGCCTGAAAGCTCTCACTGGTCTGCACCTTCCCTTGGCAGCCTATTCACAGCACAACAGCCCTGCGGATCTGTGCTGTCCAACAGACGCTACATCTTCTGCTGCCTGTCCGCGGCTGAGCCGCTTTCCTAAAAGGCAAACGTCCGGCTCCTTCTCCCAGAAGGAACGTGCTAAGCCTGAAAGCTGTTGCTGGTCTGCACCTTCCCTTGGCAGCCTATTCACAGCACAACAGCCCTGCAGATATGTGCTTTCCCACAGACGCTACATCTTCTGCTGCCTTTCCGCGGCAGACCCCCTTTCGGAATAGGCAAACGTCCGGCTCCTTCTCCCACAAGGAAGGTGCTAAGCCTGAAAGCTCTCACTGGTCTGCACCTTCCCTTGGCAGGCTATTCACAGCACAACAGCCCTGCGGATCTGTGCTGTCTCACAGACGCTACAGCTCATGATGCTTTTCCTCTGCAGACCCCCTTTCCGAAAAGGCAAACGTCCGGCTCCTTCTCCCACAAGGAAGGTGCTAAGCCTGAAAGCTCTCACTGGTCTGCACCTTCCCTTGGCAGCCTATTCACAGCAAAACAGCCCTGCGGATCTGTGCTGTCCCACAGACGCTACATCTTCTGCTGCCTGTCAGCGGCTGAGCCGCTTTCCTAAAAGGCAAACGCCCGGCTCCTTCTCCCACAAGGAAGGTGCAAGCCCTGAAAGCTGTTGCTGGTCTGCACCTTCCCTTGGCAGCCTATTCACAGCACAACAGCCCTGCGGATCTGTGCTGTCCAACAGACGCTACATCTTCTGCTGCCTGTCCGCGGCTGAGCCGCTTTCCTAAAAGGCAAACGTCCGGCTCCTTCTCCCACAAGGAAGGTGCTAAGCCTGAAAGCTGTTGCTGGTCTGCACCTTCCCTTGGCAGCCTATTCACAGCACAACAGCCCTGCAGATATGTGCTTTCCCACAGACGCTACATCTTCTGCTGCCTTTCCGCGGCAGACCCCCTTTCGGAATAGGCAAACGTCCGGCTCCTTCTCCCACAAGGAAGGTGCTAAGCCTGAAAGCTCTCACTGGTCTGCACCTTCCCTTGGCAGGCTATTCACAGCACAACAGCCCTGCGGATCTGTGCTGTCTCACAGACGCTACAGCTCATGATGCTTTTCCTCTGCAGACCCCCTTTCCGAAAAGGCAAACGTCCGGCTCCTTCTCCCACAAGGAAGGCGCTAAGCCTGAAAGCTCTCACTGGTCTGCACCTTCCCTTGGCAGGCTATTCACAGCACAACAGCCCTGCGGATCTGTGCTGTCCAACAGACGCTACAGCTCATGATGCTTTTCCTCTGCAGACCCCCTTTCCGAAAAGGCAAACGTCCGGCTCCTTCTCCCACAAGGAAGGCGCTAAGCCTGAAAGCTCTCACTGGTCTGCACCTTCCCTTGGCAGCCTATTCACAGCACAACAGCCCTGCGGATCTGTGCTTTCCCACAGACGGTGCATCTTCTGCTGCCTGTCAGCGGCTGAGCCGCTTTCCTAAAAGGCAAACGCCCGGCTCCTTCTCCCACAAGGAAGGTGCTAGCCCTGAAAGCTCTTGCTGGTCTGCACCTTCCCTTGGCAGCCTATTCACAGCACAACAGCCCTGCGGATCTGTGCTGTCTCACAGACGCTACAGGTCATGATGCTTTTCCTCTGCAGACCCCCTTTCGTAAAAGGCAAACGTCCGGCTCCTTCTCCCACAAGGAAGCTGCTAGCCCTGAAAGCTGTTGCTGGTCTGCACCTTCCCTTGGCAGCCTATTCACAGCACAACAGCCCTGCGGATCTGTGCTGTCCAACAGACGCTACATCTTCTGCTGCCTGTCAGCAGCTGAGCCGCTTTCCTAAAAGGCAGAGGTCCGGCTCCTTCTCCCACAAGGAAGCTGCTAGCCCTGAAAGCTGTTGCTGGTCTGCACCTGCCTCGTGCAGCCTATTCGCAGCACAACAGCCGTGCGGATCTGTGCTTTCCCACAGACGCTACATCTGCTGCCTGTCCGCGGCTGAGCCGCTTTCCTAAAAGGCAAACGTCCGGCTCCTTCTCCCACAAGGAAGGTGCAAGCCCTGAAAGCTCTTGCTGGTCTGCACCTTCCCTTGGCAGCCTATTCACAGCACAACAGCCCTGCGGATCTGTGCTTTTCCACAGACGCTACATCTTCTGCTGCCACACCGCTACTGAGCCGCTTTCCTAAAAGGCAAACGTCCGGCTCCTTCTCCCTCAAGGAAGGTGCTAAGCCTGAAAGCTGTTGCTGGTCTGCACCTTCCCTTGGCAGCCTATTCACAGCACAACAGCCCTGCGGATCTGTGCTGTACAACAGACGCTGCATCTTCTGCTGCCTGTCCGCGGCTGAGCCGCTTTCCTAAAAGGCAAACGCCCGCCTCCTTCTCCCACAAGGAAGGTGCAAGCCCTGAAAGCACTTGCTGGTCTGCACCTTCCCTTGGCAGCCTATTCACAGCACAACAGCCCTGCGGATCTGTGCTTTCCCACAGACGCTACATCTTCTGCTGCCTTTCCGCGGCAGACCCCCTTTCGGAATAGGCAAACGTCCGGCTCCTTCTCCCACAAGGAAGGTGCTAAGCCTGAAAGCTTTCACTGGTCTGCACCTTCCCTTGGCAGCCTATTCACAGCACAACAGCCCTGCGGATCTGTGCTTTCCCACAGACGCTACATCTTCTGCTGCCTTTCCGCGGCAGACCCCCTTTCGGAATAGGCAAACGTCCGGCTCCTTCTCCCACAAGGAAGGTGCTAAGCCTGAAAGCTTTCACTGGTCTGCACCTTCCCTTGGCAGCCTATTCACAGCACAACAGCCCTGCGGATCTGTGCTGTACAACAGACGCTACATCTTCTGCTGCCTGACCGCTACTGAGCCGCTTTCCTAAAAGGCAAACGTCCGGCTCCTTCTCCCACAAGGAAGGTGCTAAGCCTGAAAGCTGTTGCTGGTCTGCACCTTCCCTTGGCAGCCTATTCACAGCACAACAGCCCTGCGGATCTGTGCTGTCCAACAGACGCTACAGCTCATGATGCTTTTCCTCTGCAGACCCCCTTTCCGAAAAGGCAAACGTCCGGCTCCTTCTCCCACAAGGAAGCTGCTAGCCCTGAAAGCTGTTGCTGGTCTGCACCTTCCCTTGGCAGCCTATTCACAGCACAACAGCCCTGCGGATCTGTTCTGTCCAACAGACGCTACAGCTCATGATGCTTTTCCTCTGCAGACCCCCTTTCCGAAAAGGCAAACGTCCGGCTCCTTCTCCCACAAGGAAGGCGCTAAGCCTGAAAGCTCTCACTGGTCTGCACCTTCCCTTGGCAGCCTATTCACAGCACAACAGCCCTGCGGATCTGTTCTGTCCAACAGACGCTACAGCTCATGATGCTTTTCCTCTGCAGACCCCCTTTCCGAAAAGGCAAACGTCCGGCTCCTTCTCCCACAAGGAAGGCGCTAAGCCTGAAAGCTCTCACTGGTCTGCACCTTCCCTTGGCAGCCTATTCACAGCACAACAGCCCTGCGGATCTGTGCTGTCCAACAGACGCTACATCTTCTGCTGCCTGTCCGCGGCTGAGCCGCTTTCCTAAAAGGCAAACGTCCGGCTCCTTCTCCCACAAGGAAGTTGCTAAGCCTGAAAGCTGTTGCTGGTCTGCACCTTCCCTTGGCAGCCTATTCACAGCACAACAGCCCTGCGGATCTGTGCTTTCCCACAGACGCTACATCTTCTGCTGCCTTTCCGCGGCAGACCCCCTTTTGGAATAGGCAAACGTCCGGCTCCTTCTCCCACAAGGAAGGTGCTAAGCCTGAAAGCTCTCACTGGTCTGCACCTTCCCTTGGCAGCCTATTCACAGCAAAACAGCCCTGCGGATCTGTGCTGTCCCACAGACGCTACATCTTCTGCTGCCTGTCAGCGGCTGAGCCGCTTTCCTAAAAGGCAAACGCCCGGCTCCTTCTCCCACAAGGAAGGTGCAAGCCCTGAAAGCTGTTGCTGGTCTGCACCTTCCCTTGGCAGCCTATTCACAGCACAACAGCCCTGCGGATCTGTGCTGTCCAACAGACGCTACATCTTCTGCTGCCTGTCCGCTGCTGAGCCGCTTTCCTAAAAGGCAAACGTCCGGCTCCTTCTCCCACAAGGAAGGTGCTAAGCCTGAAAGCTGTTGCTGGTCTGCACCTTCCCTTGGCAGCCTATTCACAGCACAACAGCCCTGCAGATATGTGCTTTCCCACAGACGCTACATCTTCTGCTGCCTTTCCGCGGCAGACCCCCTTTCGGAATAGGCAAACGTCCGGCTCCTTCTCCCACAAGGAAGGTGCTAAGCCTGAAAGCTCTCACTGGTCTGCACCTTCCCTTGGCAGGCTATTCACAGCACAACAGCCCTGCGGATCTGTGCTGTCTCACAGACGCTACAGCTCATGATGCTTTTCCTCTGCAGACCCCCTTTCCGAAAAGGCAAACGTCCGGCTCCTTCTCCCACAAGGAAGGCGCTAAGCCTGAAAGCTCTCACTGGTCTGCACCTTCCCTTGGCAGGCTATTCACAGCACAACAGCCCTGCGGATCTGTGCTGTCCAACAGACGCTACAGCTCATGATGCTTTTCCTCTGCAGACCCCCTTTCCGAAAAGGCAAACGTCCGGCTCCTTCTCCCACAAGGAAGGCGCTAAGCCTGAAAGCTCTCACTGGTCTGCACCTTCCCTTGGCAGCCTATTCACAGCACAACAGCCCTGCGGATCTGTGCTTTCCCACAGACGGTGCATCTTCTGCTGCCTGTCAGCGGCTGAGCCGCTTTCCTAAAAGGCAAACGCCCGGCTCCTTCTCCCACAAGGAAGGTGCTAGCCCTGAAAGCTCTTGCTGGTCTGCACCTTCCCTTGGCAGCCTATTCACAGCACAACAGCCCTGCGGATCTGTGCTGTCTCACAGACGCTACAGGTCATGATGCTTTTCCTCTGCAGACCCCCTTTCGTAAAAGGCAAACGTCCGGCTCCTTCTCCCACAAGGAAGCTGCTAGCCCTGAAAGCTGTTGCTGGTCTGCACCTTCCCTTGGCAGCCTATTCACAGCACAACAGCCCTGCGGATCTGTGCTGTCCAACAGACGCTACATCTTCTGCTGCCTGTCAGCAGCTGAGCCGCTTTCCTAAAAGGCAGAGGTCCGGCTCCTTCTCCCACAAGGAAGCTGCTAGCCCTGAAAGCTGTTGCTGGTCTGCACCTGCCTCGTGCAGCCTATTCGCAGCACAACAGCCGTGCGGATCTGTGCTTTCCCACAGACGCTACATCTGCTGCCTGTCCGCGGCTGAGCCGCTTTCCTAAAAGGCAAACGTCCGGCTCCTTCTCCCACAAGGAAGGTGCAAGCCCTGAAAGCTCTTGCTGGTCTGCACGTTCCCTTGGCAGCCTATTCACAGCACAACAGCCCTGCGGATCTGTGCTTTTCCACAGACGCTACATCTTCTGCTGCCACACCGCTACTGAGCCGCTTTCCTAAAAGGCAAACGTCCGGCTCCTTCTCCCTCAAGGAAGGTGCTAAGCCTGAAAGCTGTTGCTGGTCTGCACCTTCCCTTGGCAGCCTATTCACAGCACAACAGCCCTGCGGATCTGTGCTGTACAACAGACGCTGCATCTTCTGCTGCCTGTCCGCGGCTGAGCCGCTTTCCTAAAAGGCAAACGCCCGCCTCCTTCTCCCACAAGGAAGGTGCAAGCCCTGAAAGCACTTGCTGGTCTGCACCTTCCCTTGGCAGCCTATTCACAGCACAACAGCCCTGCGGATCTGTGCTTTCCCACAGACGCTACATCTTCTGCTGCCTTTCCGCGGCAGACCCCCTTTCGGAATAGGCAAACGTCCGGCTCCTTCTCCCACAAGGAAGGTGCTAAGCCTGAAAGCTTTCACTGGTCTGCACCTTCCCTTGGCAGCCTATTCACAGCACAACAGCCCTGCGGATCTGTGCTTTCCCACAGACGCTACATCTTCTGCTGCCTTTCCGCGGCAGACCCCCTTTCGGAATAGGCAAACGTCCGGCTCCTTCTCCCACAAGGAAGGTGCTAAGCCTGAAAGCTTTCACTGGTCTGCACCTTCCCTTGGCAGCCTATTCACAGCACAACAGCCCTGCGGATCTGTGCTGTACAACAGACGCTACATCTTCTGCTGCCTGACCGCTACTGAGCCGCTTTCCTAAAAGGCAAACGTCCGGCTCCTTCTCCCACAAGGAAGGTGCTAAGCCTGAAAGCTGTTGCTGGTCTGCACCTTCCCTTGGCAGCCTATTCACAGCACAACAGCCCTGCGGATCTGTGCTGTCCAACAGACGCTACAGCTCATGATGCTTTTCCTCTGCAGACCCCCTTTCCGAAAAGGCAAACGTCCGGCTCCTTCTCCCACAAGGAAGCTGCTAGCCCTGAAAGCTGTTGCTGGTCTGCACCTTCCCTTGGCAGCCTATTCACAGCACAACAGCCCTGCGGATCTGTTCTGTCCAACAGACGCTACAGCTCATGATGCTTTTCCTCTGCAGACCCCCTTTCCGAAAAGGCAAACGTCCGGCTCCTTCTCCCACAAGGAAGGCGCTAAGCCTGAAAGCTCTCACTGGTCTGCACCTTCCCTTGGCAGCCTATTCACAGCACAACAGCCCTGCGGATCTGTTCTGTCCAACAGACGCTACAGCTCATGATGCTTTTCCTCTGCAGACCCCCTTTCCGAAAAGGCAAACGTCCGGCTCCTTCTCCCACAAGGAAGGCGATAAGCCTGAAAGCTCTCACTGGTCTGCACCTTCCCTTGGCAGCCTATTCACAGCACAACAGCCCTGCGGATCTGTGCTGTCCAACAGACGCTACATCTTCTGCTGCCTGTCCGCGGCTGAGCCGCTTTCCTAAAAGGCAAACGTCCGGCTCCTTCTCCCACAAGGAAGTTGCTAAGCCTGAAAGCTGTTGCTGGTCTGCACCTTCCCTTGGCAGCCTATTCACAGCACAACAGCCCTGCGGATCTGTGCTTTACCACAGACGCTACATCTTCTGCTGCCTTTCCGCGGCAGACCCCCTTTTGGAATAGGCAAACGTCCGGCTCCTTCTCCCACAAGGAAGGTGCTAAGCCTGAAAGCTCTCACTGGTCTGCACCTTCCCTTGGCAGGCTATTCACAGCACAACAGCCCTGCGGATCTGTGCTGTCTCACAGACGCTACAGCTCATGATGCTTTTCCTCTGCAGACCCCCTTTCCGAAAAGGCAAACGTCCGGCTCCTTCTCCCACAAGGAAGGTGCTAAGCCTGAAAGCTCTCACTGGTCTGCACCTTCCCTTGGCAGCCTATTCACAGCAAAACAGCCCTGCGGATCTGTGCTGTCCCACAGACGCTACATCTTCTGCTGCCTGTCAGCGGCTGAGCCGCTTTCCTAAAAGGCAAACGCCCGGCTCCTTCTCCCACAAGGAAGGTGCAAGCCCTGAAAGCTGTTGCTGGTCTGCACCTTCCCTTGGCAGCCTATTCACAGCACAACAGCCCTGCGGATCTGTGCTGTCCAACAGACGCTACATCTTCTGCTGCCTGTCCGCGGCTGAGCCGCTTTCCTAAAAGGCAAACGTCCGGCTCCTTCTCCCACAAGGAAGGTGCTAAGCCTGAAAGCTGTTGCTGGTCTGCACCTTCCCTTGGCAGCCTATTCACAGCACAACAGCCCTGCAGATATGTGCTTTCCCACAGACGCTACATCTTCTGCTGCCTTTCCGCGGCAGACCCCCTTTCGGAATAGGCAAACGTCCGGCTCCTTCTCCCACAAGGAAGGTGCTAAGCCTGAAAGCTCTCACTGGTCTGCACCTTCCCTTGGCAGGCTATTCACAGCACAACAGCCCTGCGGATCTGTGCTGTCCAACAGACGCTACAGCTCATGATGCTTTTCCTCTGCAGACCCCCTTTCGAAAAGGCAAACGTCCGGCTCCTTCTCCCACAAGGAAGGCGCTAAGCCTGAAAGCTCTCACTGGTCTGCACCTTCCCTTGGCAGGCTATTCACAGCACAACAGCCCTGCGGATCTGTGCTGTCCAACAGACGCTACAGCTCATGATGCTTTTCCTCTGCAGACCCCCTTTCCGAAAAGGCAAACGTCCGGCTCCTTCTCCCACAAGGAAGGCGCTAAGCCTGAAAGCTCTCACTGGTCTGCACCTTCCCTTGGCAGCCTATTCACAGCACAACAGCCCTGCGGATCTGTGCTTTCCCACAGACGGTGCATCTTCTGCTGCCTGTCAGCGGCTGAGCCGCTTTCCTTAAAGGCAAACGCCCGGCTCCTTCTCCCACAAGGAAGGTGCTAGCCCTGAAAGCTCTTGCTGGTCTGCACCTTCCCTTGGCAGCCTATTCACAGCACAACAGCCCTGCGGATCTGTGCTGTCTCACAGACGCTACAGGTCATGATGCTTTTCCTCTGCAGACACCCTTTCGTAAAAGGCAAACGTCCGGCTCCTTCTCCCACAAGGAAGCTGCTAGCCCTGAAAGCTGTTGCTGGTCTGCACCTTCCCTTGGCAGCCTATTCACAGCACAACAGCCCTGCGGATCTGTGCTTTCCCACAGACGCTACATCTTCTGCTGCCTGTCCGCGGCTGAGCCGCTTTCCTAAAAGGCAAACGTCCGGCTCCTTCTCCCACAAGGAAGGTGCAAGCCCTGAAAGCTCTTGCTGGTCTGCACCTTCCCTTGGCAGCCTATTCGCAGCACAACAGCCGTGCAGATCTGTGCTTTCCCACAGACGCTACATCTTCTGCTGCCTGACCGCTACTGAGCCGCTTTCCTAAAAGGCAAAGGTCCGGCTCCTTCTCCCACAAGGAAGGCGCTAAGCCTGAAAGCTGTTGCTGGTCTGCACCTTCCCTTGGCAGCCTATTCACAGCACAACAGCCCTGCGGATCTGTGCTGTACAACAGACGCTGCATCTTCTGCTGCCTGTCCGCGGCTGAGCCGCTTTCCTAAAAGGCAAACGCCCGCCTCCTTCTCCCACAAGGAAGGTGCAAGCCCTGAAAGCACTTGCTGGTCTGCACCTTCCCTTGGCAGCCTATTCACAGCACAACAGCCCTGCGGATCTGTGCTTTCCCACAGACGCTACATCTTCTGCTGCCTTTCCGCGGCAGACCCCCTTTCGGAATAGGCAAACGTCCGGCTCCTTCTCCCACAAGGAAGCTGCTAAGCCTGAAAGCTGTTGCTGGTCTGCACCTTCCCTTGGCAGCCTATTCGCAGCACAACAGCCCTGCAGATATGTGCTTTCCCACAGACGCTACATCTTCTGCTGCCTTTCCGCGGCACACCCCCTTTCGGAATAGGGAAACGTCCGGCTCCTTCTCCCAGAAGGAAGGTGCTAAGCCTGAAAGCTGTTGCTGGTCTGCACCTTCCCTTGGCAGCCTATTCACAGCACAACAGCCCTGCGGATCTGTGCTGTCCAACAGACGCTACATCTTCTGCTGCCTGTCCGCTACTGAGCCGCTTTCCTAAAAGGCAAACGTCCGGCTCCTTCTCCCACAAGGAAGGTGCTAAGCCTGAAAGCTGTTGCTGGTCTGCACCTTCCCTTGGCAGCCTATTCACAGCACAACAGCCCTGCAGATCTGTGCTTTCCCACAGACGCTACATCTTCTGCTGCCTGTCAGCGGCTGAGCCGCTTTCCTAAAAGGCAAAGGTCCGGCTCCTTCTCCCACAAGGAAGGCGCTAAGCCTGAAAGCTGTTGCTGGTCTGCACCTTCCCTGGGCAGCCTATTCACAGCACAACAGCCCTGCGGATCTGTGCTTTCCCAGAGACGATACAGCTCATGATGCTTTTCCTCTGCAGACCCCCTTTCCGAAAAGGCAAACGTCCGGCTCCTTCTCCGACAAGGAAGCTGCTAGCCCTGAAAGCTGTTGCTGGTCTGCACCTTCCCTTGGCAGCCTATTCGCAGCACAACAGCCCTGCGGATCTGTGCTTTCCCACAGACGCTACATCTTGTGCTGCCTTTCCGCGGCAGACCCCCTTTCGGAATAGGCAAACGTCCGGCTCCTTCTCCCACAAGGAAGGTGCTAAGCCTGAAAGCTGTTGCTGGTCTGCACCTTCCCTTGGCAGCCTATTCGCAGCACAACAGCCCTGCGGATCTGTGCTTTCCCACAGACGCTACATCTTCTGCTGCCTGTCCGCGGCTGAGCCGCTTTCCTAAAAGGCAAACGCCCGGCTCCTTCTCCCACAAGGAAGGTGCAAGCCTGAAAGCTGTTGCTGGTCTGCACCTTCCCTTGGCAGCCTATTCACAGCACAACAGCCCTGCGGATCTGTGCTGTCCAACAGACGCTACAGCTCATGATGCTTTTCCTCTGCAGACCCCCTTTCCGAAAAGGCAAACGTCCGGCTCCTTCTCCCACAAGGAAGCTGCTAGCCCTGAAAGCTGTTGCTGGTCTGCACCTTCCCTTGGCAGCCTATTCACAGCACAACAGCCCTGCGGATCTGTGCTGTCCAACAGACGCTACAGCTCATGATGCTTTTCCTCTGCAGACCCCCTTTCCGAAAAGGCAAAAGTCCGGCTCCTTCTCCCACAAGGAAGGTGCTAGCCCTGAAAGCTGTTACTGGTCTGCACCTTCCCTTGGCAGCCTATTCACAGCACAACAGCCCTGCGGATCTGTGCTTTCCCACAGACGCTACATCTTCTGCTGCCTGTCCGCGGCTGAGCCGCTTTCCTAAAAGGCAAACGCCCGGCTCCTTCTCCCACAAGGAAGGTGCAAGCCCTGAAAGCTGTTGCTGGTCTGCACCTTCCCTTGGCAGCCTATTCACAGCACAACAGCCCTGCGGATCTGTGCTGTCCAACAGACGCTACAGCTCATGATGCTTTTCCTCTGCAGACCCCCTTTCCGAAAAGGCAAAAGTCCGGCTCCTTCTCCCACAAGGAAGCTGCTAGCCCTGAAAGCTGTTGCTGGTCTGCACCTTCCCTTGGCAGGCTATTCACAGCACAACAGCCCTGCGGATCTGTGCTGTCTCACAGACGCTACAGGTCATGATGCTTTTCCTCTGCAGACACCCTTTCGTAAAAGGCAAACGTCCGGCTCCTTCTCCCACAAGGAAGCTGCTAGCCCTGAAAGCTGTTGCTGGTCTGCACCTTCCCTTGGCAGCCTATTCACAGCACAACAGCCCTGCGGATCTGTGCTTTCCCACAGACGCTACATCTTCTGCTGCCTGTCCGCGGCTGAGCCGCTTTCCTAAAAGGCAAACGTCCGGCTCCTTCTCCCACAAGGAAGGTGCAAGCCCTGAAAGCTCTTGCTGGTCTGCACCTTCCCTTGGCAGCCTATTCGCAGCACAACAGCCGTGCAGATCTGTGCTTTCCCACAGACGCTACATCTTCTGCTGCCTGACCGCTACTGAGCCGCTTTCCTAAAAGGCAAAGGTCCGGCTCCTTCTCCCACAAGGAAGGCGCTAAGCCTGAAAGCTGTTGCTGGTCTGCACCTTCCCTTGGCAGCCTATTCACAGCACAACAGCCCTGCGGATCTGTGCTGTACAACAGACGCTGCATCTTCTGCTGCCTGTCCGCGGCTGAGCCGCTTTCCTAAAAGGCAAACGCCCGCCTCCTTCTCCCACAAGGAAGGTGCAAGCCCTGAAAGCACTTGCTGGTCTGCACCTTCCCTTGGCAGCCTATTCACAGCACAACAGCCCTGCGGATCTGTGCTTTCCCACAGACGCTACATCTTCTGCTGCCTTTCCGCGGCAGACCCCCTTTCGGAATAGGCAAACGTCCGGCTCCTTCTCCCACAAGGAAGCTGCTAAGCCTGAAAGCTGTTGCTGGTCTGCACCTTCCCTTGGCAGCCTATTCACAGCACAACAGCCCTGCGGATCTGTGCTGTCCAACAGACGCTACATCTTCTGCTGCCTGTCCGCTACTGAGCCGCTTTCCTAAAAGGCAAACGTCCGGCTCCTTCTCCCACAAGGAAGGTGCTAAGCCTGAAAGCTGTTGCTGGTCTGCACCTTCCCTTGGCAGCCTATTCACAGCACAACAGCCCTGCAGATCTGTGCTTTCCCACAGACGCTACATCTTCTGCTGCCTGTCAGCGGCTGAGCCGCTTTCCTAAAAGGCAAAGGTCCGGCTCCTTCTCCCACAAGGAAGGCGCTAAGCCTGAAAGCTGTTGCTGGTCTGCACCTTCCCTGGGCAGCCTATTCACAGCACAACAGCCCTGCGGATCTGTGCTTTCCCAGAGACGATACAGCTCATGATGCTTTTCCTCTGCAGACCCCCTTTCCGAAAAGGCAAACGTCCGGCTCCTTCTCCGACAAGGAAGCTGCTAGCCCTGAAAGCTGTTGCTGGTCTGCACCTTCCCTTGGCAGCCTATTCGCAGCACAACAGCCCTGCGGATCTGTGCTTTCCCACAGACGCTACATCTTGTGCTGCCTTTCCGCGGCAGACCCCCTTTCGGAATAGGCAAACGTCCGGCTCCTTCTCCCACAAGGAAGGTGCTAAGCCTGAAAGCTGTTGCTGGTCTGCACCTTCCCTTGGCAGCCTATTCGCAGCACAACAGCCCTGCGGATCTGTGCTTTCCCACAGACGCTACATCTTCTGCTGCCTGTCCGCGGCTGAGCCGCTTTCCTAAAAGGCAAACGCCCGGCTCCTTCTCCCACAAGGAAGGTGCAAGCCTGAAAGCTGTTGCTGGTCTGCACCTTCCCTTGGCAGCCTATTCACAGCACAACAGCCCTGCGGATCTGTGCTGTCCAACAGACGCTACAGCTCATGATGCTTTTCCTCTGCAGACCCCCTTTCCGAAAAGGCAAACGTCCGGCTCCTTCTCCCACAAGGAAGCTGCTAGCCCTGAAAGCTGTTGCTGGTCTGCACCTTCCCTTGGCAGCCTATTCACAGCACAACAGCCCTGCGGATCTGTGCTGTCCAACAGACGCTACAGCTCATGATGCTTTTCCTCTGCAGACCCCCTTTCCGAAAAGGCAAAAGTCCGGCTCCTTCTCCCACAAGGAAGGTGCTAGCCCTGAAAGCTGTTACTGGTCTGCACCTTCCCTTGGCAGCCTATTCACAGCACAACAGCCCTGCGGATCTGTGCTTTCCCACAGACGCTACATCTTCTGCTGCCTGTCCGCGGCTGAGCCGCTTTCCTAAAAGGCAAACGCCCGGCTCCTTCTCCCACAAGGAAGGTGCAAGCCCTGAAAGCTGTTGCTGGTCTGCACCTTCCCTTGGCAGCCTATTCACAGCACAACAGCCCTGCGGATCTGTGCTGTCCAACAGACGCTACAGCTCATGATGCTTTTCCTCTGCAGACCCCCTTTCCGAAAAGGCAAAAGTCCGGCTCCTTCTCCCACAAGGAAGCTGCTAGCCCTGAAAGCTGTTGCTGGTCTGCACCTTCCCTTGGCAGGCTATTCACAGCACAACAGCCCTGCGGATCTGTGCTTTCCCACAGACGCTACATCTTCTGCTGCCTGTCCGCGGCTGAGCCGCTTTCCTAAAAGGCAAACGCCCGGCTCCTTCTCCCAGAAGGAAGGTGCTAGCCCTGAAAGCTGTTGCTGGTCTGCACCTTCCCTTGGCAGGCTATTCACAGCACAACAGCCCTGCGGATCTGTGCTTTCCCAGGGACGCTACATCTTCTGCTGCCTTTCCGCGGCAGACCCCCTTTCGGAATAGGCAAACGTCCGGCTCCTTCTCCCACAAGGAAGGTGCTAAGCCTGAAAGCTGTTGCTGGTCTGCGCCTTCCCTTGGCAGCCTATTCACAGCACAACAGCCCTGCGGATCTGTGCTGTCCAACAGACGCTACATCTTCTGCTGCCTTTCCGCGGCACACCCCCTTTCGGAATAGGCAAACGTCCGGCTCCTTCTCCCACAAGGAAGGTGCTAAGCCTGAAAGCTTTCACTGGTCTGCACCTTCCCTTGGCAGCCTATTCACAGCACAACAGCCCTGCGGATCTGTGCTGTCCCACTTACGCTACATCTTCTGCTGCCTGACCGCTACTGAGCCGCTTTCCTAAAAGGCAAACGTCCGGCTCCTTCTCCCAGAAGGAAGGTGCTAAGCCTGAAAGCTGTTGCTGGTCTGCACCTTCCCTTGGCAGCCTATTCACAGCACAACAGCCCTGCGGATCTGTGCTGTCCAACAGACGCTACATCTTCTGCTGCCACACCGCTACTGAGCCGCTTTCCTAAAAGGCAAACGTACGGCTCCTTCTCCCACAAGGAAGGTGCTAAGCCTGAAAGCTGTTGCTGGTCTGCACCTTCCCTTGGCAGCCTATTCACAGCACAACAGCCCTGCGGATCTGTGCTTTCCCACAGACGCTACATCTTCTGCTGCCTGTCCGCGGCTGAGCCGCTTTCCTAAAACGCAAACGCCCGGCTCCTTCTCCCACAAGGAAGGTGCAAGCCCTGAAAGCTGTTGCTGGTCTGCACCTTCCCTTGGCAGCCTATTCACAGCACAACAGCCCTGCGGATCTGTTCTGTCCAACAGACGCTACAGGTCATGATGCTTTTCCTCTGCAGACCCCCTTTCGGAAAAGGCAAACGTCCGGCTCCTTCTCCCACAAGGAAGGTGCAAGCCCTGAAAGCTGTTGCTGGTCTGCACCTTCCCTTGGCAGCCTATTCACAGCACAACAGCCCTGCGGATCTGTTCTGTCCAACAGACGCTACAGCTCATGATGCTTTTCCTCTGCAGACCCCCTTTCCGAAAAGGCAAACGTCCGGCTCCTTCTCCCACAAGGAAGGTGCTAAGCCTGAAAGCTGTTGCTGGTCTGCACCTTCCCTTGGCAGCCTATTCACAGCACAACAGCCCTGCGGATCTGTGCTGTCCAACAGACGCTACATCTTCTGCTGCCTGACCGCTACTGAGCCGCTTTCCTAAAAGGCAAACGTCCGGCTCCTTCTCCCACAAGGAAGGTGCTAAGCCTGAAAGCTGTTGCTGGTCTGCACCTTCCCTTAGCAGCCTATTCACAGCACAACAGCCCTGCGGATCTGTGCTGTCCAACAGACGCTACATCTTCTGCTGCCTGACCGCTACTGAGCCGCTTTCCTAAAAGGCAAACGTACGGCTCCTTCTCCCACAAGGAAGGTGCTAAGCCTGAAAGCTGTTGCTGGTCTGCACCTTCCCTTGGCAGCCTATTCACAGCACAACAGCCCTGCGGATCTGTGCTTTCCCACAGACGCTACATCTTCTGCTGCCTGACCGCTACTGAGCCGCTTTCCTAAAAGGCAAACGTCCGGCTCCTTCTCCCACAAGGACGCTGCAAGCCCTGAAAGCTGTTGCTGGTCTGCACCTGCCTCGTGCAGCCTATTCGCAGCACAACAGCCCTGCGGATCTGTGCTTTCCCACAGACGCTACATCTTCTGCTGCCTGTCCGCGGCTGAGCCGCTTTCCTAAAAGGCAAACGCCCGGCTCCTTCTCCCACAAGGAAGGTGCTAAGCCTGAAAGCTTTCACTGGTCTGCACCTTCCCTTGGCAGCCTATTCACAGCACAACAGCCCTGCGGATCTGTGCTTTCCAACAGACGCTACATCTTCTGCTGCCTTTCCGCGGCAGACCCCCTTTCGGAATAGGCAAACGTCCGGCTCCTTCTCCCACAAGGAAGGTGCTAAGCCTGAAAGCTTTCACTGGTCTGCACCTTCCCTTGGCAGCCTATTCACAGCACAACAGCCCTGCGGATCTGTGCTGTCCAACAGACGCTACATCTTCTGCTGCCTGACCGCTACTGAGCCGCTTTCCTAAAAGGCAAAAGTCCGGCTCCTTCTCCCAGAAGGAACGTGCTAAGCCTGAAAGCTGTTGCTGGTCTGCACCTTCCCTTGGCAGCCTATTCACAGCACAACAGCCCTGCGGATCTGTGCTTTCCCAGGGACGCTACATCTTCTGCTGCCTTTCCGCGGCAGACCCCCTTTCGGAATAGGCAAACGTCCGGCTCCTTCTCCCACAAGGAAGGTGCTAAGCCTGAAAGCTCTCACTGGTCTGCACCTTCCCTTGGCAGCCTATTCACAGCACAACAGCCCTGCGGATCTGTGCTGTCTCACAGACGCTACAGCTCATGATGCTTTTCCTCTGCAGACCCCCTTTCCGAAAAGGCAAACGTCCGGCTCCTTCTCCCACAAGGAAGGCGCTAAGCCTGAAAGCTCTCACTGGTCTGCACCTTCCCTTGGCAGGCTATTCACAGCACAACAGCCCTGCGGATCTGTGCTGTCCAACAGACGCTACAGCTCATGATGCTTTTCCTCTGCAGACCCCCTTTCCGAAAAGGCAAACGTCCGGCTCCTTCTCCCACAAGGAAGGCGCTAAGCCTGAAAGCTCTCACTGGTCTGCACCTTCCCTTGGCAGCCTATTCACAGCACAACAGCCCTGCGGATCTGTGCTTTCCCACAGACGGTGCATCTTCTGGTGCCTGTCAGCGGCTGAGCCGCTTTCCTTAAAGGCAAACGCCCGGCTCCTTCTCCCACAAGGAAGGTGCTAGCCCTGAAAGCTGTTGCTGGTCTGCACCTTCCCTTGGCAGCCTATTCGCAGCACAACAGCCGTGCGGATCTGTGCTTTCCCACAGACGCTACATCTTCTGCTGCCTGTCCGCGGCTGAGCCGCTTTCGGAATAGGCATAACGTCCGGCTCCTTCTCCCAGAAGGAAGGTGCTAAGCCTGAAATCTGTTGCTGGTCTGCACCTTCCCTTGGCAGCCTATTCACAGCACAACAGCCCTGCGGATCTGTGCTGTCCAACAGACGCTACATCTTCTGCTGCCACACCGCTACTGAGCCGTTTTCCTAAAAGGCAAACGTCCGGCTCCTTCTCCCTCAAGGAAGGTGCTAAGCCTGAAAGCTCTTGCTGGTCTGCACCTTCCCTTGGCAGCCTATTCACAGCACAACAGCCCTGCAGATCTGTGCTTTCCCACAGACGCTACATCTTCTGCTGCCTGACCGCTACTGAGCCGCTTTCCTAAAAGGCAAAGGTCCGGCTCCTTCTCCCACAAGGAAGGCGCTAAGCCTGAAAGCTGTTGCTGGTCTGCACCTTCCCTTGGCAGCCTATTCACAGCACAACAGCCCTGCGGATCTGTGCTGTACAACAGACGCTGCATCTTCTGCTGCCTGTCCGCGGCTGAGCCGCTTTCCTAAAAGGCAAACGCCCGCCTCCTTCTCCCACAAGGAAGGTGCAAGCCCTGAAAGCTGTTGCTGGTCTGCACCTTCCCTTGGCAGCCTATTCACAGCACAACAGCCCTGCGGATCTGTGCTTTCCCACAGACGCTACATCTTCTGCTGCCTTTCCGCGGCACACCCCCTTTCGGAATAGGCAAACGTCCGGCTCCTTCTCCCACAAGGAAGGTGCTAAGCCTGAAAGCTTTCACTGGTCTGCACCTTCCCTTGGCAGCCTATTCACAGCACAACAGCCCTGCGGATCTGTGCTTTCCCACAGACGCTACATCTTCTGCTGCCTTTCCGCGGCAGACCCCCTTTCGGAATAGGCAAACGTCCGGCTCCTTCTCCCACAAGGAAGGTGCTAAGCCTGAAAGCTGTTGCTGGTCTGCACCTTCCCTTGGCAGCCTATTCACAGCACAACAGCCCTGCGGATCTGTGCTGTCCAACAGACGCTACATCTTCTGCTGCCTGACCGCTACTGAGCCGCTTTCCTAAAAGGCAAACGTCCGGCTCCTTCTCCCACAAGGAAGGTGCTAAGCCTGAAAGCTGTTGCTGGTCTGCACCTTCCCTTAGCAGCCTATTCACAGCACAACAGCCCTGCGGATCTGTGCTGTACAACAGACGCTACATCTTCTGCTGCCTGACCGCTACTGAGCCGCTTTCCTAAAAGGCAAACGCCCGCCTCCTTCTCCCACAAGGAAGGTGCAAGCCCTGAAAGCTGTTGCTGGTCTGCACATTCCCTTGGCAGCCTATTCACAGCACAACAGCCCTGCGGATCTGTGCTTTCCCACAGACGCTACATCTTCTGCTGCCTTTCCGCGGCAGACCCCCTTTCGGAATAGGCAAACGTCCGGCTCCTTCTCCCACAAGGAAGGTGCTAAGCCTGAAAGCTTTCACTGGTCTGCACCTTCCCTTGGCAGCCTATTCACAGCACAACAGCCCTGCGGATCTGTGCTTTCCCACAGACGCTACATCTTCTGCTGCCTTTCCGCGGCAGACCCCCTTTCGGAATAGGCAAACGTCCGGCTCCTTCTCCCACAAGGAAGGTGCTAAGCCTGAAAGCTGTTGCTGGTCTGCACCTTCCCTTGGCAGCCTATTCACAGCACAACAGCCCTGCGGATCTGTGCTTTCCCACAGACGCTACATCTTCTGCTGCCTGACCGCTACTGAGCCGCTTTCCTAAAAGGCAAACGTCCGGCTCCTTCTCCCACAAGGAAGGTGCAAGCCCTGAAAGCTGTTGCTGGTCTGCACCTTCCCTTGGCAGCCTATTCACAGCACAACAGCCCTGCGGATCTGTGCTGTCCAACAGACGCTACAGCTCATGATGCTTTTCCTCTGCAGACCCCCTTTCCGAAAAGGCAAAAGTCCGGCTCCTTCTCCCACAACGAAGCTGCTAGCCCTGAAAGCTGTTGCTGGTCTGCACCTTCCCTTGGCAGCCTATTCACAGCACAACAGCCCTGCGGATCTGTGCATTCCCACAGACGCTACATCTTCTGCTGCCTTTCCGCGGCACACCCCCTTTCGGAATAGGCAAACGTCCGGCTCCTTCTCCCACAAGGAAGGTGCTAAGCCTGAAATCTGTTGCTGGTCTGCACCTTCCCTTGGCAGCCTATTCACAGCACAACAGCCCTGCGGATCTGTGCTGTCCAACAGACGCTACATCTTCTGCTGCCACACCGCTACTGAGCCGTTTTCCTAAAAGGCAAAGGTCCGGCTCCTTCTCCCACAAGGAAGGCGCTAAGCCTGAAAGCTGTTGCTGGTCTGCACCTTCCCTTGGCAGCCTATTCACAGCACAACAGCCCTGCGGATCTGTGCTGTACAACAGACGCTGCATCTTCTGCTGCCTGTCCGCGGCTGAGCCGCTTTCCTAAAAGGCAAACGCCCGCCTCCTTCTCCCACAAGGAAGGTGCAAGCCCTGAAAGCTGTTGCTGGTCTGCACCTTCCCTTGGCAGCCTATTCACAGCACAACAGCCCTGCGGATCTGTGCTTTCCCACAGACGCTACATCTTCTGCTGCCTTTCCGCGGCACACCCCCTTTCGGAATAGGCAAACGTCCGGCTCCTTCTCCCACAAGGAAGGTGCTAAGCCTGAAAGCTTTCACTGGTCTGCACCTTCCCTTGGCAGCCTATTCACAGCACAACAGCCCTGCGGATCTGTGCTTTCCCACAGACGCTACATCTTCTGCTGCCTTTCCGCGGCAGACCCCCTTTCGGAATAGGCAAACGTCCGGCTCCTTCTCCCACAAGGAAGGTGCTAAGCCTGAAAGCTGTTGCTGGTCTGCACCTTCCCTTGGCAGCCTATTCACAGCACAACAGCCCTGCGGATCTGTGCTGTCCAACAGACGCTACATCTTCTGCTGCCTGACCGCTACTGAGCCGCTTTCCTAAAAGGCAAACGTCCGGCTCCTTCTCCCACAAGGAAGGTGCTAAGCCTGAAAGCTGTTGCTGGTCTGCACCTTCCCTTAGCAGCCTATTCACAGCACAACAGCCCTGCGGATCTGTGCTGTACAACAGACGCTACATCTTCTGCTGCCTGACCGCTACTGAGCCGCTTTCCTAAAAGGCAAACGCCCGCCTCCTTCTCCCACAAGGAAGGTGCAAGCCCTGAAAGCTGTTGCTGGTCTGCACATTCCCTTGGCAGCCTATTCACAGCACAACAGCCCTGCGGATCTGTGCTTTCCCACAGACGCTACATCTTCTGCTGCCTTTCCGCGGCAGACCCCCTTTCGGAATAGGCAAACGTCCGGCTCCTTCTCCCACAAGGAAGGTGCTAAGCCTGAAAGCTTTCACTGGTCTGCACCTTCCCTTGGCAGCCTATTCACAGCACAACAGCCCTGCGGATCTGTGCTTTCCCACAGACGCTACATCTTCTGCTGCCTTTCCGCGGCAGACCCCCTTTCGGAATAGGCAAACGTCCGGCTCCTTCTCCCACAAGGAAGGTGCTAAGCCTGAAAGCTGTTGCTGGTCTGCACCTTCCCTTGGCAGCCTATTCACAGCACAACAGCCCTGCGGATCTGTGCTTTCCCACAGACGCTACATCTTCTGCTGCCTGACCGCTACTGAGCCGCTTTCCTAAAAGGCAAACGTCCGGCTCCTTCTCCCACAAGGAAGGTGCAAGCCCTGAAAGCTGTTGCTGGTCTGCACCTTCCCTTGGCAGCCTATTCACAGCACAACAGCCCTGCGGATCTGTGCTGTCCAACAGACGCTACAGCTCATGATGCTTTTCCTCTGCAGACCCCCTTTCCGAAAAGGCAAAAGTCCGGCTCCTTCTCCCACAACGAAGCTGCTAGCCCTGAAAGCTGTTGCTGGTCTGCACCTTCCCTTGGCAGCCTATTCACAGCACAACAGCCCTGCGGATCTGTGCTGTCCAACAGACGCTACATCTTCTGCTGCCTGTCAGCAGCTGAGCCGCTTTCCTAAAAGGCAGAGGTCCGGCTCCTTCTCCCACAAGGAAGCTGCTAGCCCTGAAAGCTGTTGCTGGTCTGCACCTGCCTCGTGCAGCCTATTCGCAGCACAACAACCGTGCGGATCTGTGCTTTCCCACAGACGCTACATCTTCTGCTGCCTGTCCGCGGCTGAGCCGCTTTCCTAAAAGGCAAACGCCCGGCTCCTTCTCCCACAAGGAAGGTGCAAGCCCTGAAAGCTGTTGCTGGTCTGCACCTTCCCTTGGCAGCCTATTCACAGCACAACAGCCCTGCGGATCTGTGCTTTCCCACAGACGCTACATCTTCTGCTGCCTTTCCGCGGCAGACCCCCTTTCGGAATAGGCAAACGTCCGGCTCCTTCTCCCACAAGGAAGGTGCTAAGCCTGAAAGCTTTCACTGGTCTGCACCTTCCCTTGGCAGCCTATTCACAGCACAACAGCCCTGCGGATCTGTGCTGTCCAACAGACGCTACATCTTCTGCTGCCTGACCGCTACTGAGCCGCTTTCCTAAAAGGCAAACGTCCGGCTCCTTCTCCCACAAGGAAGGTGCTAAGCCTGAAAGCTGTTGCTGGTCTGCACCTTCCCTTGGCAGCCTATTCACAGCACAACAGCCCTGCGGATCTGTGCTTTCCCACAGACGCTACATCTTCTGCTGCCTGACCGCTACTGAGCCGCTTTCCTAAAAGGCAAACGTCCGGCTCCTTCTCCCACAAGGAAGGTGCAAGCCCTGAAAGCTGTTGCTGGTCTGCACCTTCCCTTGGCAGCCTATTCACAGCACAACAGCCCTGCGGATCTGTGCTTTCCCACAGACGCTACAGCTCATGATGCTTTTCCTCTGCAGACCCACTTTCCGAAAAGGCAAAAGTCCGGCTCCTTCTCCCACAACGAAGCTGCTAGCCCTGAAAGCTGTTGCTGGTCTGCACCTTCCCTTGGCAGCCTATTCACAGCACAACAGCCCTGCGGATCTGTGCTTTCCCACAGACGCTACATCTTCTGCTGCCTGACCGCTACTGAGCCGCTTTCCTAAAAGGCAAACGTCCGGCTCCTTCTCCCACAAGGACGGTGCAAGCCCTGAAAGCTGTTGCTGGTCTGCACCTGCCTCGTGCAGCCTATTCGCAGCACAACAGCCCTGCGGATCTGTGCTTTCCCACAGACGCTACATCTTCTGCTGCCTGTCCGCGGCTGAGCCGCTTTCCTAAAAGGCAAACGCCCGGCTCCTTCTCCCACAAGGAAGGTGCTAGCCCTGAAAGCTGTTGCTGGTCTGCACCTTCCCTTGGCAGGCTATTCACAGCACAACAGCCCTGCGGATCTGTGCTTTCCCAGGGACGCTACATCTTCTGCTGCCTTTCCGCGGCAGACCCCCTTTCGGAATAGGCAAACGTCCGGCTCCTTCTCCGACAAGGAAGGTGCTAAGCCTGAAAGCTGTTGCTGGTCTGCACCTTCCCTTGGCAGCCTATTCACAGCACAACAGCCCTGCAGATCTGTGCTTTCCCACAGACGCTACATCTTCTGCTGCCTTTCCGCGGCAGACCCCCTTTCGGAATAGGCAAACGTCCGGCTCCTTCTCCTACAAGGAAGGTGCTAAGCCTGAAAGCTCTCACTGGTCTGCACCTTCCCTTGGCAGCCTATTCACAGCACAACAGCCCTGCGGATCTGTGCTGTCCCACTTACGCTACATCTTCTGCTGCCTGTCAGCGGCTGAGCCGCTTTCCTAAAAGGCAAAGGTCCGGCTCCTTCTCCCACAAGGAAGGCGCTAAGCCTGAAAGCTGTTGCTGGTCTGCACCTTCCCTTGGCAGGCTATTCACAGCACAACAGCCCTGCGGATCTGTGCTTTCCCACAGACGCTACATCTTCTGCTGCCTTTCCGCGGCAGACCCCCTTTCGGAATAGGCAAACGTCCGGCTCCTTCTCCCACAAGGAAGGTGCTAAGCCTGAAAGCTTTCACTGGTCTGCACCTTCCCTTGGCAGCCTATTCACAGCACAACAGCCCTGCGGATCTGTGCTGTCCCACTTACGCTACATCTTCTGCTGCCTGTCAGCGGCTGAGCCGCTTTCCTAAAAGGCAAACGTCCGGCTCCTTCTCCCACAAGGAAGGTGCTAAGCCCGAAAGCTGTTGCTGGTCTGCACCTTCCCTTGGCAGCCTCTTCACAGCACAACAGCCCTGCGGATCTGTGCTTTCCCACAGACGCTACATCTTCTGCTGCCTGACCGCTACTGAGCCGCTTTCCTAAAAGGCAAACGTCCGGCTCCTTCTCCCACAAGGACGGTGCAAGCCCTGAAAGCTGTTGCTGGTCTGCACCTTCCCTTGGCAGCCTATTCACAGCACAACAGCCCTGCGGATCTGTTCTGTCCAACAGACGCTACAGCTCATGATGCTTTTCCTCTGCAGACCCCCTTTCCGAAAAGGCAAACGTCCGGCTCCTTCTCCCACAAGGAAGCTGCTAGCCCTGAAAGCTGTTGCTGGTCTGCACCTTCCCTTGGCAGCCTATTCACAGCACAACAGCCCTGCGGATCTGTGCTTTCCCACAGACGCTACATCTTCTGCTGCCTGTCCGCGGCTGAGCCGCTTTCCGAAAAGGCAAACGTCCGGCTCCTTCTCCCACAAGGAAGGCGCTAAGCCTGAAAGCTGTTGCTGGTCTGCACCTTCCCTTGGCAGCCTATTCACAGCACAACAGCCCTGCGGATCTGTGCTTTCCCAGGGACGCTACATCTTCTGCTGCCTTTCCGCGGCAGACCCCCTTTCGGAATAGGCAAACGTCCGGCTCCTTCTCCCACAAGGAAGGTGCTAAGCCTGAAAGCTGTTGCTGGTCTGCACCTTCCCTTGGCAGCCTATTCACAGCACAACAGCCCTGCGGATCTGTGCTTTCCCACAGACGCTACATCTTCTGCTGCCTTTCCGCGGCAGACCCCCTTTCGGAATAGGCAAACGTCCGGCTCCTTCTCCCACAAGGAAGGTGCTAAGCCTGAAAGCTTTCACTGGTCTGCACCTTCCCTTGGCAGCCTATTCACAGCACAACAGCCCTGCGGATCTGTGCTTTCCCACAGACGCTACATCTTCTGCTGCCTTTCCGCGGCAGACCCCCTTTCGGAATAGGCAAACGTCCGGCTCCTTCTCCCACAAGGAAGGTGCTAAGCCTGAAAGCTGTTGCTGGTCTGCACCTTCCCTTGGCAGCCTATTCACAGCACAACAGCCCTGCGGATCTGTGCTGTCCAACAGACGCTACAGCTCATGATGCTTTTCCTCTGCAGACCCCCTTTCCGAAAAGGCAAAAGTCCGGCTCCTTCTCCCACAACGAAGCTGCTAGCCCTGAAAGCTGTTGCTGGTCTGCACCTTCCCTTGGCAGCCTATTCACAGCACAACAGCCCTGCGGATCTGTGCTGTCCAACAGACGCTACATCTTCTGCTGCCTGTCAGCAGCTGAGCCGCTTTCCTAAAAGGCAGAGGTCCGGCTCCTTCTCCCACAAGGAAGCTGCTAGCCCTGAAAGCTGTTGCTGGTCTGCACCTGCCTCGTGCAGCCTATTCGCAGCACAACAACCGTGCGGATCTGTGCTTTCCCACAGACGCTACATCTTCTGCTGCCTGTCCGCGGCTGAGCCGCTTTCCTAAAAGGCAAAC
The DNA here is from genome assembly GCA_037953605.1 of Necrosyrtes monachus. Taxonomy (NCBI): domain Eukaryota; kingdom Metazoa; phylum Chordata; class Aves; order Accipitriformes; family Accipitridae; genus Necrosyrtes; species Necrosyrtes monachus. The sequence continues at coordinate 8,649 of JAZGTQ010000090.1, read as the reverse complement.
GCCCGGCTCCTTCTCCCACAAGGAAGGTGCAAGCCCTGAAAGCTGTTGCTGGTCTGCACCTTCCCTTGGCAGCCTATTCACAGCACAACAGCCCTGCGGATCTGTGCTTTCCCACAGACGCTACATCTTCTGCTGCCTTTCCGCGGCAGACCCCCTTTCGGAATAGGCAAACGTCCGGCTCCTTCTCCCACAAGGAAGGTGCTAAGCCTGAAAGCTTTCACTGGTCTGCACCTTCCCTTGGCAGCCTATTCACAGCACAACAGCCCTGCGGATCTGTGCTGTCCAACAGACGCTACATCTTCTGCTGCCTGACCGCTACTGAGCCGCTTTCCTAAAAGGCAAACGTCCGGCTCCTTCTCCCACAAGGAAGGTGCTAAGCCTGAAAGCTGTTGCTGGTCTGCACCTTCCCTTGGCAGCCTATTCACAGCACAACAGCCCTGCGGATCTGTGCTTTCCCACAGACGCTACATCTTCTGCTGCCTGACCGCTACTGAGCCGCTTTCCTAAAAGGCAAACGTCCGGCTCCTTCTCCCACAAGGAAGGTGCAAGCCCTGAAAGCTGTTGCTGGTCTGCACCTTCCCTTGGCAGCCTATTCACAGCACAACAGCCCTGCGGATCTGTGCTGTCCAACAGACGCTACAGCTCATGATGCTTTTCCTCTGCAGACCCCCTTTCCGAAAAGGCAAAAGTCCGGCTCCTTCTCCCACAACGAAGCTGCTAGCCCTGAAAGCTGTTGCTGGTCTGCACCTTCCCTTGGCAGCCTATTCACAGCACAACAGCCCTGCGGATCTGTGCTTTCCCACAGACGCTACATCTTCTGCTGCCTGACCGCTACTGAGCCGCTTTCCTAAAAGGCAAACGTCCGGCTCCTTCTCCCACAAGGACGGTGCAAGCCCTGAAAGCTGTTGCTGGTCTGCACCTGCCTCGTGCAGCCTATTCGCAGCACAACAGCCCTGCGGATCTGTGCTTTCCCACAGACGCTACATCTTCTGCTGCCTGTCCGCGGCTGAGCCGCTTTCCTAAAAGGCAAACGCCCGGCTCCTTCTCCCACAAGGAAGGTGCTAGCCCTGAAAGCTGTTGCTGGTCTGCACCTTCCCTTGGCAGGCTATTCACAGCACAACAGCCCTGCGGATCTGTGCTTTCCCAGGGACGCTACATCTTCTGCTGCCTTTCCGCGGCAGACCCCCTTTCGGAATAGGCAAACGTCCGGCTCCTTCTCCGACAAGGAAGGTGCTAAGCCTGAAAGCTGTTGCTGGTCTGCACCTTCCCTTGGCAGCCTATTCACAGCACAACAGCCCTGCAGATCTGTGCTTTCCCACAGACGCTACATCTTCTGCTGCCTTTCCGCGGCAGACCCCCTTTCGGAATAGGCAAACGTCCGGCTCCTTCTCCTACAAGGAAGGTGCTAAGCCTGAAAGCTCTCACTGGTCTGCACCTTCCCTTGGCAGCCTATTCACAGCACAACAGCCCTGCGGATCTGTGCTGTCCCACTTACGCTACATCTTCTGCTGCCTGTCAGCGGCTGAGCCGCTTTCCTAAAAGGCAAAGGTCCGGCTCCTTCTCCCACAAGGAAGGCGCTAAGCCTGAAAGCTGTTGCTGGTCTGCACCTTCCCTTGGCAGGCTATTCACAGCACAACAGCCCTGCGGATCTGTGCTTTCCCACAGACGCTACATCTTCTGCTGCCTTTCCGCGGCAGACCCCCTTTCGGAATAGGCAAACGTCCGGCTCCTTCTCCCACAAGGAAGGTGCTAAGCCTGAAAGCTTTCACTGGTCTGCACCTTCCCTTGGCAGCCTATTCACAGCACAACAGCCCTGCGGATCTGTGCTGTCCCACTTACGCTACATCTTCTGCTGCCTGTCAGCGGCTGAGCCGCTTTCCTAAAAGGCAAACGTCCGGCTCCTTCTCCCACAAGGAAGGTGCTAAGCCCGAAAGCTGTTGCTGGTCTGCACCTTCCCTTGGCAGCCTCTTCACAGCACAACAGCCCTGCGGATCTGTGCTTTCCCACAGACGCTACATCTTCTGCTGCCTGACCGCTACTGAGCCGCTTTCCTAAAAGGCAAACGTCCGGCTCCTTCTCCCACAAGGACGGTGCAAGCCCTGAAAGCTGTTGCTGGTCTGCACCTTCCCTTGGCAGCCTATTCACAGCACAACAGCCCTGCGGATCTGTTCTGTCCAACAGACGCTACAGCTCATGATGCTTTTCCTCTGCAGACCCCCTTTCCGAAAAGGCAAACGTCCGGCTCCTTCTCCCACAAGGAAGCTGCTAGCCCTGAAAGCTGTTGCTGGTCTGCACCTTCCCTTGGCAGCCTATTCACAGCACAACAGCCCTGCGGATCTGTGCTTTCCCACAGACGCTACATCTTCTGCTGCCTGTCCGCGGCTGAGCCGCTTTCCGAAAAGGCAAACGTCCGGCTCCTTCTCCCACAAGGAAGGCGCTAAGCCTGAAAGCTGTTGCTGGTCTGCACCTTCCCTTGGCAGCCTATTCACAGCACAACAGCCCTGCGGATCTGTGCTTTCCCAGGGACGCTACATCTTCTGCTGCCTTTCCGCGGCAGACCCCCTTTCGGAATAGGCAAACGTCCGGCTCCTTCTCCCACAAGGAAGGTGCTAAGCCTGAAAGCTGTTGCTGGTCTGCACCTTCCCTTGGCAGCCTATTCACAGCACAACAGCCCTGCGGATCTGTGCTTTCCCACAGACGCTACATCTTCTGCTGCCTTTCCGCGGCAGACCCCCTTTCGGAATAGGCAAACGTCCGGCTCCTTCTCCCACAAGGAAGGCGCTAAGCCTGAAAGCTGTTGCTGGTCTGCACCTTCCCTTGGCAGCCTATTCACAGCACAACAGCCCTGCGGATCTGTGCTTTCCCACAGACGCTACATCTTCTGCTGCCTGACCGCTACTGAGCCGCTTTCCTAAAAGGCAAACGTCCGGCTCCTTCTCCCACAAGGACGGTGCAAGCCCTGAAAGCTGTTGCTGGTCTGCACCTGCCTCGTGCAGCCTATTCGCAGCACAACAGCCCTGCGGATCTGTGCTTTCCCACAGACGCTACATCTTCTGCTGCCTGCCCGCGGCTGAGCCGCTTTCCTAAAACCCAAACGCCCGGCTCCTTCTCCCACAAGGAAGGTGCAAGCCCTGAAAGATCTTGCTGCTCTGCACCTTCCCTTGGCAGCCTATTCACAGCACAACAGCCCTGCGGATCTGTTCTGTCCAACAGACGCTACAGCTCATGATGCTTTTCCTCTGCAGACCCCCTTTCGGAAAAGGCAAACGTCCGGCTCCTTCTCCCACAAGGAAGGTGCAAGCCCTGAAAGCTGTTGCTGGTCTGCACCTTCCCTTGGCAGCCTATTCACAGCACAACAGCCCTGCGGATCTGTTCTGTCCAACAGACGCTACAGCTCATGATGCTTTTCCTCTGCAGACCCCCTTTCCGAAAAGGCAAACGTCCGGCTCCTTCTCCCACAAGGAAGCTGCTAGCCCTGAAAGCTGTTGCTGGTCTGCACCTTCCCTTGGCAGCCTATTCACAGCACAACAGCCCTGCGGATCTGTGCTTTCCCACAGACGCTACATCTTCTGCTGCCTGTCCGCGGCTGAGCCGCTTTCCGAAAAGGCAAACGTCCGGCTCCTTCTCCCACAAGGAAGGCGCTAAGCCTGAAAGCTGTTGCTGGTCTGCACCTTCCCTTGGCAGCCTATTCACAGCACAACAGCCCTGCGGATCTGTGCTTTCCCAGGGACGCTACATCTTCTGCTGCCTTTCCGCGGCAGACCCCCTTTCGGAATAGGCAAACGTCCGGCTCCTTCTCCCACAAGGAAGGTGCTAAGCCTGAAAGCTGTTGCTGGTCTGCACCTTCCCTTGGCAGCCTATTCACAGCACAACAGCCCTGCGGATCTGTGCTTTCCCACAGACGCTACATCTTCTGCTGCCTTTCCGCGGCAGACCCCCTTTCGGAATAGGCAAACGTCCGGCTCCTTCTCCCACAAGGAAGGTGCTAAGCCTGAAAGCTTTCACTGGTCTGCACCTTCCCTTAGCAGCCTATTCACAGCACAACAGCCCTGCGGATCTGTGCTTTCCCACAGACGCTACATCTTCTGCTGCCTGACCGCTACTGAGCCGCTTTCCTAAAAGGCAAACGTCCGGCTCCTTCTCCCACAAGGACGGTGCAAGCCCTGAAAGCTGTTGCTGGTCTGCACCTGCCTCGTGCATCCTATTCGCAGCACAACAGCCCTGCGGATCTGTGCTTTCCCACAGACGCTACATCTTCTGCTGCCTGTCCGCGGCTGAGCCGCTTTCCTAAAAGGCAAACGCCCGGCTCCTTCTCCCACAAGGAAGGTGCTAGCCCTGAAAGCTGTTGCTGGTCTGCACCTTCCCTTGGCAGGCTATTCACAGCACAACAGCCCTGCGGATCTGTGCTTTCCCAGGGACGCTACATCTTCTGCTGCCTTTCCGCGGCAGACCCCCTTTCGGAATAGGCAAACGTCCGGCTCCTTCTCCGACAAGGAAGGTGCTAAGCCTGAAAGCTGTTGCTGGTCTGCACCTTCCCTTGGCAGCCTATTCACAGCACAACAGCCCTGCAGATCTGTGCTTTCCCACAGACGCTACATCTTCTGCTGCCTGTCAGCGGCTGAGCCGCTTTCCTAAAAGGCAAAGGTCCGGCTCCTTCTCCCACAAGGAAGGCGCTAAGCCTGAAAGCTGTTGCTGATCTGCACCTTCCCTTGGCAGCCTATTCACAGCACAACAGCCCTGCGGATCTGTGCTGTACAACAGACGCTGCATCTTCTGCTGCCTGTAAGCGGCTGAGCCGCTTTCCTAAAAGGCAAACGCCCGCCTCCTTCTCCCACAAGGAAGGTGCAAGCCCTGAAAGCTCTTGCTGGTCTGCACCTGACTCGTGCAGCCTATTCGCAGCACAACAGCCCTGCGGATCTGTGCTTTCCCACAGACGCTACATCTTCTGCTGCCTGTCAGCGGCTGAGCCGCTTTCCTAAAAGGCAAAGGTCCGGCTCCTTCTCCCACAAGGAAGGCGCTAAGCCTGAAAGCTGTTGCTGATCTGCACCTTCCCTTGGCAGCCTATTCACAGCACAACAGCCCTGCGGATCTGTGCTGTACAACAGACGCTGCATCTTCTGCTGCCTGTAAGCGGCTGAGCCGCTTTCCTAAAAGGCAAAGGTCCGGCTCCTTCTCCCACAAGGAAGGCGCTAAGCCTGAAAGCTGTTGCTGGTCTGCACCTTCCCTTGGCAGGCTATTCACAGCACAACAGCCCTGCGGATCTGTGCTTTCCCACAGACGCTACATCTTCTGCTGCCTTTCCGCGGCAGACCCCCTTTCGGAATAGGCAAACGTCCGGCTCCTTCTCCCACAAGGAAGGTGCTAAACCTGAAAGCTCTCACTGGTCTGCACCTTCCCTTGGCAGCCTATTCACAGCAAAACAGCCCTGCGGATCTGTGCTGTCCCACAGACGCTACATCTTCTGCTGCCTGACCGCTACTGAGCCGCTTTCCTAAAAGGCAAACGTCCGGCTCCTTCTCCGACAAGGAAGCTGCTAGCCCTGAAAGCTCTTGCTGGTCTGCACCTTCCCTTGGCAGCCTATTCGCAGCACAACAGCCCTGCGGATCTGTGCTTTCCCACAGACGCTACATCTTCTGCTGCCTGACCGCTACTGAGCCGCTTTCCTAAAAGGCAAACGTCCGGCTCCTTCTCCCACAAGGAAGGTGCTAAGCCTGAAAGCTCTCACTGGTCTGCACCTTCCCTTGGCAGCCTATTCACAGCACAACAGCCCTGCGGATCTGTGCTTTCCCAGGGACGCTACATCTTCTGCTGCCTTTCTGCGGCAGACCCCCTTTCGGAATAGGCAAACGTCCGGCTCCTTCTCCGACAAGGAAGGTGCTAAGCCTGAAAGCTCTCACTGGTCTGCACCTTCCCTTGGCAGCCTATTCACAGCACAACAGCCCTGCGGATCTGTGCTGTCCCACTTACGCTACATCTTCTGCTGCCTGTCAGCGGCTGAGCCGCTTTCCTAAAAGGCAAAGGTCCGGCTCCTTCTCCCACAAGGAAGGCGCTAAGCCTGAAAGCTGTTGCTGGTCTGCACCTTCCCTTGGCAGGCTATTCACAGCACAACAGCCCTGCGGATCTGTGCTTTCCCACAGACGCTACATCTTCTGCTGTCTTTCCGCGGCAGACCCCCTTTCGGAATAGGCAAACGTCCGGCTCCTTCTCCCACAAGGAAGGTGCTAAGCCTGAAAGCTGTTGCTGGTCTGCACCTTCCCTTGGCAGCCTATTCACAGCACAACAGCCCTGCGGATCTGTGCTGTCCAACAGACGCTACATCTTCTGCTGCCTGACCGCTACTGAGCCGCTTTCCGAAAAGGCAAACGTCCGGCTCCTTCTCCCACAAGGAAGGTGCTAAGCCTGAAAGCTGTTGCTGGTCTGCACCTTCCCTTGGCAGCCTATTCACAGCACAACAGCCCTGCAGATCTGTGCTTTCCCAAAGAAGCTACATCTTCTGCTGCCTGTCCGCGGCTGAGCCGCTTTCCTAAAAGGCAAAGGTCCGGCTCCTTCTCCCACAAGGAAGGCGCTAAGCCTGAAAGCTGTTGCTGATCTGCACCTTCCCTTGGCAGCCTATTCACAGCACAACAGCCCTGCGGATCTGTGCTGTACAACAGACGCTGCATCTTCTGCTGCCTGTAAGCGGCTGAGCCGCTTTCCTAAAAGGCAAACGCCCGCCTCCTTCTCCCACAAGGAAGGTGCAAGCCCTGAAAGCTCTTGCTGGTCTGCACCTGACTCGTGCAGCCTATTCGCAGCACAACAGCCCTGCGGATCTGTGCTTTCCCACAGACGCTACATCTTCTGCTGCCTTTCCGCGGCAGACCCCCTTTCGGAATAGGCAAACGTCCGGCTCCTTCTCCTACAAGGAAGGTGCTAAGCCTGAAAGCTCTCACTGGTCTGCACCTTCCCTTGGCAGCCTATTCACAGCACAACAGCCCTGCGGATCTGTGCTGTCCCACTTACGCTACATTTTCTGCTGCCTGTCAGCGGCTGAGCCGCTTTCCTAAAAGGCAAACGTCCGGCTCCTTCTCCCACAAGGAAGGTGCTAAGCCCGAAAGCTGTTGCTGGTCTGCACCTTCCCTTGGCAGCCTCTTCACAGCACAACAGCCCTGCGGATCTGTGCTTTCCCACAGACGCTACATCTTCTGCTGCCTGACCGCTACTGAGCCGCTTTCCTAAAAGGCAAACGTCCGGCTCCTTCTCCCACAAGGACGGTGCAAGCCCTGAAAGCTGTTGCTGGTCTGCACCTTCCCTTGGCAGCCTATTCACAGCACAACAGCCCTGCGGATCTGTTCTGTCCAACAGACGCTACAGCTCATGATGCTTTTCCTCTGCAGACCCCCTTTCCGAAAAGGCAAACGTCCGGCTCCTTCTCCCACAAGGAAGCTGCTAGCCCTGAAAGCTGTTGCTGGTCTGCACCTTCCCTTGGCAGCCTATTCACAGCACAACAGCCCTGCGGATCTGTGCTTTCCCACAGACGCTACATCTTCTGCTGCCTGTCCGCGGCTGAGCCGCTTTCCGAAAAGGCAAACGTCCGGCTCCTTCTCCCACAAGGAAGGCGCTAAGCCTGAAAGCTGTTGCTGGTCTGCACCTTCCCTTGGCAGCCTATTCACAGCACAACAGCCCTGCGGATCTGTGCTTTCCCAGGGACGCTACATCTTCTGCTGCCTTTCCGCGGCAGACCCCCTTTCGGAATAGGCAAACGTCCGGCTCCTTCTCCCACAAGGAAGGTGCTAAGCCTGAAAGCTGTTGCTGGTCTGCACCTTCCCTTGGCAGCCTATTCACAGCACAACAGCCCTGCGGATCTGTGCTTTCCCACAGACGCTACATCTTCTGCTGCCTTTCCGCGGCAGACCCCCTTTCGGAATAGGCAAACGTCCGGCTCCTTCTCCCACAAGGAAGGCGCTAAGCCTGAAAGCTGTTGCTGGTCTGCACCTTCCCTTGGCAGCCTATTCACAGCACAACAGCCCTGCGGATCTGTGCTTTCCCACAGACGCTACATCTTCTGCTGCCTGACCGCTACTGAGCCGCTTTCCTAAAAGGCAAACGTCCGGCTCCTTCTCCCACAAGGACGGTGCAAGCCCTGAAAGCTGTTGCTGGTCTGCACCTGCCTCGTGCAGCCTATTCGCAGCACAACAGCCCTGCGGATCTGTGCTTTCCCACAGACGCTACATCTTCTGCTGCCTGCCCGCGGCTGAGCCGCTTTCCTAAAACCCAAACGCCCGGCTCCTTCTCCCACAAGGAAGGTGCAAGCCCTGAAAGATCTTGCTGGTCTGCACCTTCCCTTGGCAGCCTATTCACAGCACAACAGCCCTGCGGATCTGTTCTGTCCAACAGACGCTACAGCTCATGATGCTTTTCCTCTGCAGACCCCCTTTCGGAAAAGGCAAACGTCCGGCTCCTTCTCCCACAAGGAAGGTGCAAGCCCTGAAAGCTGTTGCTGGTCTGCACCTTCCCTTGGCAGCCTATTCACAGCACAACAGCCCTGCGGATCTGTTCTGTCCAACAGACGCTACAGCTCATGATGCTTTTCCTCTGCAGACCCCCTTTCCGAAAAGGCAAACGTCCGGCTCCTTCTCCCACAAGGAAGCTGCTAGCCCTGAAAGCTGTTGC
>JAZGTQ010000016.1:0-31241 GCA_037953605.1 Necrosyrtes monachus | reverse complement strand
AGGGAAGAAGGGAAACAGAGAGTTCATGAAAAGAGGGAAACCAGGGAAAAGAGAGAGTCGATGGAAAGAAGGTGGAGAAACAGTTCATGCAGAAGAGGGAAACCAGGAAAAGAGAGAGTCGAGGGAAAGAAGGGGAAGAGAGAGTTCATGGAAAAGAGGGACGCCAGGGAAAAGAGTCACTTGAGGGGAAAAAGAGCTAAAAGAGAGAGGTAATGCAGAAGAGGGAAACCAGGGAAAAGAGAGAGTCGAGGGAAAGAAGAATAGAAAGAAAGAGTTAATGCAGAAGAGGGAAACCCGGAAAAGAGAGAGTCGATGGAAAAGAAGGGGAAGAGAGAGTTCAAGGAAAAGAGGGACGCCGGGGAAAAGAGAGAGTCGGGGGAAAAGAATAGAAAGAGAGAGTTCATGGAAAAGAGGGACGCTAGGGAAAAGAGTCACTTGAGGGGAAAAAGAGCTAAAGAGAGAGGTAATGCAGAAGAGGGAAACCAGGGAAAAGAGAGAGTCGAGGGAAAGAAGGTGAAGAAAGAGTTCATGCAGAAGAGGGAAACCAGGGAAAAGAGAGAGTCGAGGGAAAAGAAGGGAAACGAAGAGAAGTTCATGAGAAAGAGGGAAACCAGGGAAAAAGAGAGAGTCGATGGAAAAGAAGGTGAGAGAAACAGTTCATGCAGAAGAGGGAAACCAGGGAAAAGAGAGAGTCGAGGGAAAGAAGGGGAAGAGAGAGTTCATGGAAAAGAGGGACGCCAGGGAAAGAGTCACTTGAGGGGAAAAGAGTAAAAGAGAGAGGTAATGCAGAAGAGGGAAACCAGGGAAAAGAGAGAGTCGAGGGAAAAGAAGAGAAGAGAGAGTTCATGCAGAAGAGGGAAACCAGGGAAAAGAGAGAGTCGAGTGGAAAGAAGGGGAAGAAGAGAGTTCATGGAAAGAGGGAAGCCGGGGAAAAGAGAGAGTCGAGGGAAAAGAAGAGAAAGAGAGAGTTCATGGAAAAGAGGGACGCTAGGGAAAAGAGTCACTTGAGGGGAAAAAGAGCTAAAGAGAGAGGTAATGCAGAAGAGGGAAACCAGGGAAAGAGAGAGTCGAGGGAAAAAAAGGTGAAGAGAAAATTCATGCGAAGAGGGAAAGCAGGGAAAGAGAGAGTCGATGGAAAGAAGGTGGAGAAAGAGTTCATGCAGAAGAGGGAAACCAGGGAAAAGAGAGAGTCGAGGGGAAAGAAAGAGGAAACGAGAGAAGAGTTCATGAGGCAGAAGAGGGAAACCAGGGAAAAGAGAGAGTCGAGGGAAAAGAAGGTGGAGAAAGAGTTCATGCAGAAGAGGGAAACCAGGAAAAGAGAGACTCAGGGGAAAAGAAGGGAACGAGAGAAATCATGCAGAAGAGGGAAGCCAGGGAAAGAGAGAGTCGAGGGAAAGAAGGTAGAAAGAGAGAGTTAATGCAGAGAGGGAAACCAGGGAAAGAGAGAGAGTCGATGAGGAAGAAGAAGAGGAAGAGAGAGCTCAAGGAAAAGAGGGAAGCCAGGGAAAGAGAGAGTCGAGGGAAAGAGAAGGGAAAGAGAGAGTTCATGGAAAAGAGGGACGCTAGGGAAAGAGTCACTTGAGGGGAAAGAGCTAAAAGAGAGAGGTAATGCAGAAGAGGGAAACCAGGGAAAGAGAGAGTCGAGGGAAAAGAAGGTGAAGAAAGAGTTCATGCAGAAGAGGGAAACCAGGGAAAAGAGAGAGTCGAGGGAAAAGAAGAGGAAAGAGAGAGTTAATGCAGAAGAGGGAAACCAGGGAAAAGAGAGAGTCGATGGAAAAGAAGGGGAAGAGAGAGTTCATGGAAAAGAGGGAAGCCAGGGAAAGAGAGAGTTGAGGGAAAGAAGGGAAAGAGAGAGTTCATGGAGAAGAGGGACGCCAGGGAAAAGAGTCACTTGAGGGGAAAAGAGCTAAAAGAGAGAGGTAATGCAGAAGAGGGAAACCAGGGAAAAGAGAGAGTCGAGGGAAAGAAGGGAAGAAAGAGTCATGCAGAAGAGGGAAACCAGGGAAAGAGAGAGTCGAGGGAAAAGAAGGGAAAGAGAGAGTTCATGCAGAAGAGGGAAACCAGGGAAAAGAGAGAGTCGAGGGAAAAGAAGGGAAAGAGAGAGGTCAATGAGAAGAGGGAAACCAGGGAAAAGAGAGAGTCGAGGGAAAGAAGGTGGAAGAAGAAGTTCATGCAGAAGAGGGAAACCAGGAGAAAGAGAGAGTCGAGGGAAAAGAAGGTGAAGAGAGAGTTCATGGAAAAGAGGGAAGCCAGGGAAAAGAGTCAGTTGAGGGGAAAGAGCTGGAAAGAGAGAGGTAATGCAGAAGAGGGAAACCAGGGAAAAGAGAGAGTCGAGGGAAAAGAAGAGAGAGAGAGAGTTCATGCAGAAGAGGGAAACCAGGAAAAGAGAGAGTCGATGGAAACGAAGGGAAAGAGAGAGCTCAAGGAAAGAGGGAAACCAGGGAAAAGAGAGAGTCGAGGGAAAAGAAAGGAAAGAGAGAGTTCATGGAAAAGAGGGACGCCAGGGAAAAGAGTCACTTGAGGGAAAAGAGCTAAAGAGAGAGGTAATGCAGAAGAGGGAAACCAGGAAAGAGAGAGTCGAGGGAAAAGAAGGGAAGAAAAAGTCATGCAAAGAGGGAAACCAGGGAAAGAGAGAGTCGAGGGAAAGAAGGTGAAGAGAGAGTTCATGCAGAAGAGGGAAACCAGGGAAAGAGAGAGTCGAGGGAAAAGAAGGTGAAGAGAGAGATAATGCAGAAGAGGGAAACCAGGAAAAGAGAGAGTCGAGGGAAAAGAAGGTAAAGAGAGAGTTCATGCAGAAGAGGGAAACCAGGGAAAAGAGAGAGTCGAGGGGAAAGAAGGGAACGAGAGAGATCATGCAGAAGAGGGAAACCAGGGAAAGAGAGAGAGTCGAGGGAAAAGAAGAGGAAGAAGAGAGTTCATGAAGAAGAGGGAAGCCAGGGAAAAGAGAGAGTCGAGGGAAAAGAAGGTGAAGAGAGAGTTCATGCAGAAGAGGGAAACCAGGGAAAGAGAGAGTCGAGGGAAAAGAAGGAGAAGAGAGAGTTCATGGAAAAGAGGGAAGCCAGGGAAAGAGTCACTTGAGGGAAAGAGTAAAAGAGAGAGGTAATGCAGAGAGGGAAACCAGGGAAAGAGAGAGTCAGAGGAAAGAAGGGAAGAGAGAGTTAATGCAGAAGAGGGAAACCAGGAAAAGAGAGAGTCGATGGAAAGAAGGTGGAGAGAGAGTTCATGCAGAAGAGGGAAACCAGGGAAAAGAGAGAGTCGAGGGAAAAGAAGGAGAAGAGAGAGTTCATGGAAAAGAGGGACGCCAGGGAAAAGAGTCATGTGAGGGGAAAAGAGCTAAAAGAGAGAGGTAATGCAGAAGAGGGAAACCAGGGAAAAGAGAGAGTCGAGGGGAAAAAAAGGGAAGAGAAAAATCATGCCGAAGAGGGAAAGCAGGGAAAAGAGAGAGTTGATGGAAAAGAAGGTGGAGAAAGAGTTCATGCAGAAGAGGGAAACCAGGGAAAGAGAGAGTCGAGGGAAAAAAGGGAAAGAGAGAAATCATGCAGAAGAGGGAAGCCAGGGAAAGAGAGAGTCGAGGGAAAGAATAGAAAGAGAGAGTTAATGCAGAAGAGGGAAACCAGGGAAAAGAGAGAGTCGATGGAAAGAAGGGGAAGAGAGAGTTCAAGGAAAAGAGGGACGCCGGGAAAAGAGAGAGTCGAGGGAAAAGAAGGGAAAGAGAGAGTTCATGGAAAAGAGGGACGCCAGGGAAAAGAGTCACTTGAGGGGAAAAGAGCTAAAAGAGAGAGGTAATGCAGAAGAGGGAAACCAGGGGAAAGAGAGAGTCGAGGGAAAAGAAGGTGAAGAAGAGAGTTCATGCAGAAGAGGGAAACCAGGGAAAAGAGAGAGTCAGGGAAAGAATGAAGAGAGAGTTAATGCAGAAGAGCGAAGCCGGAAAGAGAGAGTCGATGGAAAAGAAGGGAAGAGAGAGTCAGGAAAGAGGGACGCCGGGGAAAGAGAGAGTCGAGGGAAAGAAGAGAGAGAGAGAGTTCATGGAAAAGAGGGACGCTAGGGAAAAGAGTCACTTGAGGGGAAAAGAGCTAAAAGAGAGAGGTAATGCAGAAGAGGGAAACCAGGGAAAAGAGAGAGTCGAGGGAGAAAGAAGGTGAAGAAAGAGTTCATGCAGAAGAGGGAAACCAGGGAAAAGAGAGAGTTGAGGGAAAAGAAGGTGAAGAAGAGAGTTCATGCAGAAGAGGGAAACCAGGGAAAAGAGAGAGTCGAGGGGAAAAGAAGGGAAGAGAGAGTTCATGCAGAAGAGGGAAGCCAGGAAGAGAGAGTCGAGGAAAGAAGGGAAGAGAGAGTCATGAAAGAGGAACGGGAAAGAGAGAGTGAGGGAAAGAAGGAAAGAGAAGTTAATGCAGAAGAGGGAAACCAGGGAAAGAGAGAGTCGAGGAAAGAAAGAGAGAGAGGAATGCAGAAGAGAAAGTAGGGAAAGAGAGAGTCAGAGGAAAGAAGGAGAGAGAGAAGCATGCAGAGAGAGAAACCAGGGAAAGAGAGAGTCGAGGGAAAAGAAGGTGAAAGAGAGAGTTCATGCAGAAGAGGGAAGCCAGGGAAAAGAGTCAGTCGAGGGGAAAAAGAGCTGAAAGAGAGAGGTAATGCAGAAGAGGGAAACCAGGGAAAAGAGAGAGTCGATGGAAAGAAGGTGGAGAAAGAGTTCATGCAGAAGAGGGAAACCAGGGAAAAGAGAGAGTCGAGGGAAAAGAAGGGGAAGAGAGAGAGTTCATGCAGAAGAGGGAAGCCAGGGAAAAGAGAGCAGTTGAGGGGAAAGAAGAGAAAGAGAGAGTTAATGCAGAAGAGGGAAACCAGGGAAAAGAGAGAGTCGAGGGAAAAGAAGGGGAAGAGAGAGTTCATGCAGAAGAGGGAAACCAGGGAAAAGAGAGAGTCGAGGGAAAAGAAGAGAGAGAAGAGAGAGTTCATGGAAAAGAGGGACGCTAGGGAAAAGAGTCAGCTTGAGGGGAAGAGAGACTAGAAAGAAGAGAGGTAATGCAGAAGAGGGAAACCAGGGAAAAGAGAGAGTCGAGGGAAAAGAAGGTGAAGAAAGAGTTCATGCAGAAGAGGGAAACCAGGGAAAGAGAGAGTCGAGGGAAAGAAGGGAAAGAGAGAGTTAATGCAGAAGAGGGAAACCAGGGAAAAGAGAGAGTCGATGGAAAAGAAGGGGAAGAGAGAGCTCAAGGAAAAGAGGGAAGCCGGGGAAAAGAGAGAGTCGAGGGAAAGAAGGAGAAAGAGAGAGTTAATGCAGAAGAGGGAAGCCAGGGAAAAGAGTCACTCGAGGGAAAAGGAGCTAAGAGAGACAGGTAATGCAGAAGAGGGAAACCAGGGAAAAGAGAGAGTCGAGGGAAAAGAAGGTGAAGAAAGAGTTCATGCAGAAGAGGGAAACCAGGGAAAAGAGAGAGTCGAGGGAAAAGAAGGGAAAGAGAGAGTTCATGCAGAAGAGGGAAACCAGGGAAAAGAGAGAGTCGATGGAGAAAGAAGGTGGAAGAAGAGAGTTCATGCAGAAAGAGGGAAACCAGGGAAAAGAGAGAGTCGAGGGAAAAGAAGGGAAAGAGAGAGTTCATGGAAAAGAGGGACGCCAGGGAAAAGAGTCACTTGAGGGGAAAAGAGCTAAAAGAGAGAGGTAATGCAGAAGAGGGAAACCAGGGAAAAGAGAGAGTCGAGGGAAAAGAAGGTGAAGAAAGAGTTCATGCAGAAGAGGGAAACCAGGGAAAGAGAGAGTCGAGGGAAAAGAAGGGAAGAGAGAGTTCATGCAGAAGAGGGAAGCCAGGGAAAGAGAGAGTCGAGGGAAAAGAAGGGAAAGAGAGAGTTAATGAAGAAGAGGGAAACCAGGGAAAAGAGAGAGTCGATGGAAAAGAAGGTGGAGAAACAGTTCATGCAGAAGAGGGAAACCAGGAAAAGAGAGAGTCGAGGGAAAGAAGGGGAAGAGAGAGTTCATGGAAAAGAGGGACGCCAGGGAAAAGAGTCACTTGAGGGGAAAAGAGCTAAAAGAGAGAGGTAATGCAGAAGAGGGAAACCAGGGAAAAGAGAGAGTCGAGGGAAAAGAAAGGGAAAGAGAAAAATCATGCAGAAGAGGGAAAGCAGGGAAAAGAGAGAGTCGATGGAAAAGAAGGTGGAGAAAGAGTTCATGCAGAAGAGGGAAACCAGGGAAAAGAGAGAGTCGAGGGGAAAAAAAGGGAACGAAGAGAGAATCATGCAGAAGAGGGAAGCCAGGGAAAAGAGAGAGTCGAGGGAAAAGAATGAGAAAGAGAGAGTTAATGCAGAAGAGGGAAACCAGGGAAAAGAGAGAGTCGAGGGAAAAAAGGGAAACGAGAGAAATCATGCAGAAGAGGGAAGCCAGGGAAAAGAGAGAGTCGAGGGAAAAGAAGGAGAAAGAGAGAGTTCATGGAGAAGAGGGAAACCAGGGAAAGAGAGAGAGTCGAGGGAAAAGAAGGTGAAGAAAGAGTTCATGCAGAAGAGGGAAGCCAGGGAAAAGAGAGAGTCGAGGGAAAAGAAAGAGGGAAGAGAGAGTTCATGGAAAAGAGGGAAGCCAGGGAAAAGAGTCAGTTGAGGGGAAAAGAGCTGAAAGAGAGAGGTAATGCAGAAGAGGGAAACCAGGAAAAGAGAGAGTCGAGGGAAAAGAATAGAAAGAGAGAGTTAATGCAGAAGAGGGAAACCAGGGAAAAGAGAGAGTCGATGGAAATGAAGGGGAAGAGAGAGCTCAAGGAAAAGAGGGACGCCGGGGAAAAGAGAGAGTCGAGGGAAAAGAAGGGAAAGAGAGAGTTAATGCAGAAGAGGGACGCCAGGGAAAAGAGTCACTCGAGGGGAAAAGAGCTAAAAGAGAAAGGTAATGCAGAAGAGGGAAACCAGGGAAAAGAGAGAGTCGAGGGAAAAGAAGGTGAAGAAAGAGTTCATGCAGAAGAGGGAAACCAGGGAAAGAGAGAGTCGAGGGAAAAGAAAGGAAAGAGAGAGTTCATGAAAAGAGGGAAACCAGGGAAAAGAGAGAGTCGATGGAAAGAAGGTGGAGAAACAGTTCATGCAGAAGAGGGAAACCAGGAAAAAGAGAGAGTCGAGGGAAAAGAAGGGGAAGAGAGAGTTCATGGAGAAGAGGGAAGCCAGGGAAAAGAGTCACTTGAGGGGAAAAGAGCTAAAGAGAGAGGTAATGCAGAAGAGGGAAACCAGGGAAAGAGAGAGTCGAGGGAAAAGAATAGAAAGAGAGTTAATGCAGAAGAGGAAACCCGGAAAAGAGAGAGTCGATGGAAACGAAGGGGAAGAGAGAGCTCAAGGAAAGAGGGACGCCGGGGAAAGAGAGAGTCGGGGGAAAAGAATAGAAAGAGAGAGTTCATGGAAAAGAGGGACGCTAGGGAAAAGAGTCACTTGAGGGGAAAAGAGCTAAAAGAGAGAGGTAATGCAGAAGAGGGAAACCAGGGAAAAGAGAGAGTCGAGGGAAAAGAAGGTGAAGAAAGAGTTCATGCAGAAGAGGGAAACCAGGGAAAAGAGAGAGTCGAGGGAAAAGAAGGGAAAGAGAGAGTTCATGAGAAAGAGGGAAACCAGGGAAAAGAGAGAGTCGATGGAAAAGAAGGTGAGAGAAAGAGTTCATGCAGAAGAGGGAAACCAGGGAAAAGAGAGAGTCGAGGGAAAGAAAGGGAAGAGAGAGTTCATGGAAAAGAGGGACGCCAGGGAAAAGAGTCATGTCGAGGGGAAAAGAGCTGAAAGAGAGAGGTAATGCAGAAGAGGGAAACTAGGGAAAAGAGAGAGTCGAGGGGAAAAAGGGAAAGAGAAAAATCATGCAGAAGAGGGAAAGCAGGGAAAAGAGAGAGTCGAGGGAAAAGAAGGTGAAGAAAGAGTTCATGCAGAAGAGGGAAACCAGGGAAAGAGAGAGTCGAGGGGAAAAAAGGGAACGAGAGAAATCATGCAGAAGAGGGAAGCCAGGGAAAAGAGAGAGTCGAGGGAAAAGAAGGGAAAGAGAGAGTTCATGAAAAAGAGGGAAACCAGGGAAAAGAGAGAGTCGATGGAAAAGAAGGTGGAGAAACAGTTCATGCAGAAGAGGGAAACCAGGAAAAAGAGAGAGTCGAGGGAAAAGAAGGGGAAGAGAGAGTTCATGGAAAAGAGGGACGCCAGGGAAAAGAGTCACTTGAGGGGAAAAGAGCTAAAAGAGAGAGGTAATGCAGAAGAGGGAAACCAGGGAAAAGAGAGAGTCGAGGGAAAAGAAGAGAAAGAGAGTTAATGCAGAAGAGGGAAACCAGGAAAAGAGAGAGTCGATGGAAACGAAGGGGAAGAGAGAGTTCAAGGAAAAGAGGGACGCCGGGGAAAAGAGAGAGTCGAGGGGAAAAGAAGAGAAAGAGAGAGTTAATGGAGAAGAGGGACGCCAGGGAAAGAGAGTCATTGAGGGGAAGAAGAGCTGAAAGAGAGAGGTCATGCAGAAGAGGGAAACCAGGGAAAAGAGAGAGTCGAGGGAAAAGAAGGTGAAGAGAGAGTTCATGCAGAAGAGGGAAACCAGGGAAAAGAGAGAGTCGAGGGAAAAGAAGGGAAAGAGAGAGTTCATGCAGAAGAGGGAAACCAGGGAAAAGAGAGAGTCGAGGGAAAAGAAGGTGAAGAGAGAGTTCATGCAGAAGAGGGAAACCAGGGAAAAGAGAGAGTCGAGGGAAAAGAAGGGAAAGAGAGAGATTCATGCAGAAGAGGGAAGCCAGGGAAAAGAGAGAGTCGAGGGGAAAAGAAGGGAAAGAGAGAGTTCATGGAAAAGAGGGAAACCAGGGAAAAGAGAGAGTCGATGGAAAAGAAGGTGGAGAAAGAGTTCATGCAGAAGAGGGAAACCAGGGAAAAGAGAGAGTCGAGGGAAAGAAGGGGAAGAGAGAGTTCATGGAGAAGAGGGACGCCAGGGAAAAGAGTCACTTGAGGGGAAAAGAGCTGAAAGAGAGAGGTAATGCAGAAGAGGGAAACCAGGGAAAAGAGAGAGTCGAGGGAAAAGAAGGTGAAGAAAGAGTTCATGCAGAAGAGGGAAACCAGGGAAAAGAGAGAGTCGATGGAAAGAAGGGGAAGAGAGAGCTCAATGGAAAAGAGGGACGCCAGGGAAAAGAGAGAGTCGAGGGAAAAGAATAGAAAGAGAGAGTTCATGGAGAAGAGGGACGCTAGGGAAAAGAGTCACTTGAGGAGAGGAAAAAAGAAGCTAGGAAAAGAGAGAGTAGTAATGCAGAAGAGGGAAAGCAGGGAAAAGAGAGAGTCGAGGGAAAAGAAGGTGGAGAAAGAGTTCATGCAGAAGAGGGAAACCAGGGAAAAGAGAGAGTCGAGGGGAAAAGAAAGGGAAGAGAGAGTTCATGCAGAAGAGGGAAACCAGGGAAAAGAGAGAGTCGATGGAAAGAAGGGGAAGAGAGAGTTCATGGAAAAGAGGGAAACCAGGGAAAAGAGAGAGTCGAGGGAAAAAAGGGAAGAGAGAAATCATGCAGAAGAGGGAAACCAGGGAAAAGAGAGAGTCGAGGGAAAAGAGTAGAAAGAGAGAGTTAATGCAGAAGAGGGAAACCAGGGAAAAGAGAGAGTCGATGGAAAAGAAGGGGAAGAGAGAGCTCATGGCAGAAGAGGGAAGCCAGGGAAAAGAGAGAGTCGAGGGAAAAGAAGAGAAAGAGAGAGTTCATGGAAAAGAGGGACGCCAGGGAAAAGAGTCACTTGAGGGGAAAAGAGCTGAAAGAGAGAGGTAATGCAGAAGAGGGAAACCAGGGAAAAGAGAGAGTCGAGGGAAAAGAAGGTGAAGAAAGAGTTCATGCAGAAGAGGGAAACCAGGGAAAGAGAGAGTCGAGGGAAAAGAAGGGAAAGAGAGAGTTCATGAGAAGAGGGAAACCAGGGAAAAGAGAGAGTCGATGGGAAAGAAGGTGGAAGAAAGAGTTCATGCAGAAGAGGGAAACCAGGAAAAAGAGAGAGTCGAGGGAAAAGAAGGGGAAGAGAGAGTTCATGGAGAAGAGGGACGCCAGGGAAAAGAGTCACTTGAGGGGAAAAGAGCTGAAAAGAGAGAGGTAATGCAGAAGAGGGAAACCAGGGAAAAGAGAGAGTCGAGGGAAAAGAATAGAAAGAGAGAGTTAATGCAGAAGAGGGAAACCAGGGAAAAGAGAGAGTCGATGGAAAAGAAGGGGAAGAGAGAGTTCAAGGAAAAGAGGGACGCCGGGGAAAAGAGAGAGTCGAGGGAAAAGAAGGGAAAGAGAGAGTTCATGGAAAAGAGGGACGCCAGGGAAAAGAGTCACTTGAGGGGAAAAGAGCTAAAAGAGAGAGGTAATGCAGAAGAGGGAAACCAGGGAAAAGAGAGAGTCGAGGGAAAAGAAGGGAAAGAGAGAGTTCATGCAGAAGAGGGAAACCAGGGAAAAGAGAGAGTCGAGGGAAAAGAAGGTGAAGAGAGAGTTCATGCAGAAGAGGGAAACCAGGGAAAAGAGAGAGTCGAGGGAAAAGAATAGAGAAGAGAGAGTTAATGCAGAAGAGGGAAACCCAGGGAAAAGAGAGAGTCATGGAAATGAAGGGGAAGAGAGAGCTCAAGGAAAAGAGGGACGCCGGGAAAAGAGAGAGTCGAGGGAAAAGAAGGGAAAGAGAGAGTTCATGCAGAAGAGGGAAGCCAGGGAAAAGAGAGCACTGAGGGGAAAAGAAGCTAAAAGAGAGAGGTAATGCAGAAGAGGGAAACCAGGGAAAAGAGAGAGTCGAGGGAAAAGAAGGTGAAGAAAGAGTTCATGCAGAAGAGGGAAACCGGGAAGAGAGTGAGGAAGAAGAGAAGAGTCATGAAGAGGGAGCAGGGAAAGAGATGAGGGAAAAGCAGAGAGAGTTCATGAAAAAGAGGGAAACCAGGGAAAAGAGAGAGTCGATGGAAAAGAAGGTGGAGAAACAGTTCATGCAGAAGAGGGAAACCAGGGAAAAGAGAGAGTCGAGGGAAAAGAAGGGGAAGAGAGAGATCATGGAGAAGAGGGAAGCCAGGGAAAAGAGTCACTTGAGGGGAAAAAGAGCTGAAAGAGAGAGGTAATGCAGAAGAGGGAAACCAGGGAAAAGAGAGAGTCGAGGGAAAAGAATAGAAAGAGAGTTAATGCAGAAGAGCGAAACCCGGGAAAAGAGAGAGTCGATGGAAAAGAAGGGGAAGAGAGAGCTCAAGGAAAAGAGGGACGCCGGGGAAAAGAGAGAGTCGGGGGAAAAGAATAGAAAGAGAGAGTTCATGGAAAAGAGGGACGCTAGGGAAAAGAGTCACTTGAGGGGAAAAGAGCTAAAAGAGAGAGGTAATGCAGAAGAGGGAAACCAGGGAAAAGAGAGAGTCGAGGGAATAGAAGGTGAAGAAAGAGTTCATGCAGAAGAGGGAAACCAGGAAAAGAGAGAGTCGAGGGAAAAGAAGGGAAACAGAGAGTTCATGAAAAAGAGGGAAACCAGGGAAAAGAGAGAGTCGATGGAAAAGAAGGTGGAGAAACAGTTCATGCAGAAGAGGGAAACCAGGGAAAAGAGAGAGTCGAGGGAAAAGAAGGGGAAGAGAGAGTTCATGGAAAAGAGGGACGCCACGGAAAAGAGTCATGCGACGGGAAAAGAGCTAAAAGAGAGAGGTAATGCAGAAGAGGGAAACTAGGGAAAAGAGAGAGTCGAGGGAAAAAAAAGGGAACGAGAAAAATCATGCCGAAGAGGGAAAGCAGGGAAAAGAGAGAGTCGATGGAAAAGAAGGTGGAGAAAGAGTTCATGCAGAAGAGGGAAACCAGGGAAAAGAGAGAGTCGAGGGGAAAAAAAGGGAACGAGAGAAATCATGCAGAAGAGGGAAGCCAGGGAAAAGAGAGAGTCGAGGGAAAAGAAGGGAAACAGAGAGTTCATGAAAAAGAGGGAAACCAGGGAAAAGAGAGAGTCGATGGAAAAGAAGGTGGAGAAACAGTTCATGCAGAAGAGGGAAACCAGGAAAAAGAGAGAGTCGAGGGAAAAGAAGGGGAAGAGAGAGTTCATGGAAAAGAGGGACGCCAGGGAAAAGAGTCACTTGAGGGGAAAAGAGCTAAAAGAGAGAGGTAATGCAGAAGAGGGAAACCAGGGAAAAGAGAGAGTCGAGGGAAAAGAATAGAAGAGAGAGTTAATGCAGAAGAGCGAAACCCGGCAAAAGAGAGAGTCGATGGAAACGAAGGGGAAGAGAGAGCTCAAGGAAAAGAGGGACGCCGGGGAAAAGAGAGAGTCGGGGGAAAAGAATAGAAAGAGAGAGTTCATGGAAAAGAGGGACGCTAGGGAAAAGAGTCACTTGAGGGGAAAAGAGCTAAAAGAGAGAGGTAATGCAGAAGAGGGAAACTAGGGAAAAGAGAGAGTCGAGGGAAAAAAAGGGAACGAGAAAAATCATGCCGAAGAGGGAAAGCAGGGAAAAGAGAGAGTCGATGGAAAAGAAGGTGGAGAAAGAGTTCATGCAGAAGAGGGAAACCAGGGAAAAGAGAGAGTCAAGGGGAAAAGAAGGGAACGAGAGAAATCATGCAGAAGAGGGAAGTCAGGGAAAAGAGAGAGTCGAGGGAAAAGAAGGGAAACAGAGAGTTCATGAAAAAGAGGGAAACCAGGGAAAAGAGAGAGTCGAGGGAAAAAAATAGAAAGAGAGAGTTAATGCAGAAGAGGGAAACCCGGGAAAAGAGAGAGTCGAGGGAAAAAAGGGGAAGAGAGAGCTCAAGGAAAAGAGGGACGCCGGGGAAAAGTGAGAGTCGGGGGAAAAGAATAGAGAGAGAGAGTTCATGGAAAAGAGGGACGCTAGGGAAAAGAGTCACTTGAGGGGAAAAGAGCTAAAAGAGAAAGGTAATGCAGAAGAGGGAAACCAGGGAAAAGAGAGAGTCGAGGGAATAGAAGGTGAAGAAAGAGTTCATGCAGAAGAGGGAAACGAGGGAAAAGAGAGAGTCGAGGGAAAAGAAGGGAAACAGAGAGTTCATGAAAAAGAGGGAAACCAGGGAAAAGAGAGAGTCGATGGAAAAGAAGGTGGAGAAACAGTTCATGCAGAAGAGGGAAACCAGGAAAAAGAGAGAGTCGAGGGAAAAGAAGGGGAAGAGAGAGTTCATGGAAAAGAGGGACGCCAGGGAAAAGAGTCACTTGAGGGGAAAAGAGCTAAAAGAGAGAGGTAATGCAGAAGAGGGAAACCAGGGAAAAGAGAGAGTCGAGGGAATAGAAGGTGAAGAAAGAGTTCATGCAGAAGAGGGAAACCAGGAAAAAGAGAGAGTCGAGGGAAAAGAAGGGAAAGAGAGAGTTAATGGAGAAGAGGGAAACCAGGGAAAAGAGAGTGTCGAGGGAAAAGAAGGTGGAGAAAGAAGTTCATGCAGAAGAGGGAAACCAGGGAAAAGAGAGAGTCGAGGGGAAAAGAATGGAAAGAGAGAGTTAATGCAGAAGAGGGAAACCAGGAAAAAGAGAGAGTCGAGGGGAAAAAAAAGGGAACGAGAAAAATCATGCCGAAGAGGGAAAGCAGGGAAAAGAGAGAGTCGATGGAAAAGAAGGTGGAGAAAGAGTTCATGCAGAAGAGGGAAACCAGGGAAAAGAGAGAGTCGAGGGGGAAAAAAAGGGAACGAGAGAAATCATGCAGAAGAGGGAAGCCAGGGAAAAGAGAACGTCGAGGGAAAAGAATAGAAAGAGAGAGTTAATGCAGAAGAGGGAAACCCGGGAAAAGAGAGAGTCGAGGGAAAAAAAGGGGAAGAGAGAGCTCAAGGAAAAGAGGGACCCCGGGGAAAAGAGAGAGTCGGGGGAAAAGAATAGAAAGAGAGAGTTCATGGAAAAGAGGGACGCTAGGGAAAAGAGTCACTTGAGGGGAAAAGAGCTAAAAGAGAGAGGTAATGCAGAAGAGGGAAACCAGGGAAAAGAGAGAGTCGAGGGAAAAGAAGGTGAAGAAAGAGTTCATGCAGAAGAGGGAAACCAGGAAAAAGAGAGAGTCGAGGGAAAAGAATAGAAAGAGAGAGTTAATGCAGAAGAGCGAAACCCGGGAAAAGAGAGAGTCGATGGAAATGAAGGGGAAGAGAGAGCTCAAGGAAAAGAGGGACGCCGGGGAAAAGAGCGAGTCGAGGGAAAAGAAGGGAAAGAGAGAGTTAATGCAGAAGAGGGACGCCAGGGAAAAGAGTCACTCGAGGGGAAAAGAGCTAAAAGAGACAGGTAATGCAGAAGAGGGAAACCAGGGAAAAGAGAGAGTCGAGGGAATAGAAGGTGAAGAAAGAGTTCATGCAGAAGAGGGAAACCAGGGAAAAGAGAGAGTCGAGGGAAAAGAAAGGAAACAGAGAGTTCATGAAAAAGAGGGAAACCAGGGAAAAGAGAGAGTCGATGGAAAAGAAGGTGGAGAAACAGTTCATGCAGAAGAGGGAAACCAGGAAAAAGAGAGAGTCGAGGGAAAAGAAGGGGAAGAGAGAGTTCATGGAAAAGAGGGACGCCAGGGAAAAGAGTCACTTGAGGGGAAAAGAGCTAAAAGAGAGAGGTAATGCAGAAGAGGGAAACCAGGGAAAAGAGAGAGTCGAGGGAAAAGAATAGAAAGAGAGTTAATGCAGAAGAGCGAAACCCGGCAAAAGAGAGAGTCGATGGAAACGAAGGGGAAGAGAGAGCTCAAGGAAAAGAGGGACGCCGGGGAAAAGAGAGAGTCGGGGGAAAAGAATAGAAAGAGAGAGTTCATGGAAAAGAGGGACGCTAGGGAAAAGAGTCACTTGAGGGGAAAAGAGCTAAAAGAGAGAGGTAATGCAGAAGAGGGAAACTAGGGAAAAGAGAGAGTCGAGGGGAAAAAAAAGGGAACGAGAAAAATCATGCCGAAGAGGGAAAGCAGGGAAAAGAGAGAGTCGATGGAAAAGAAGGTGGAGAAAGAGTTCATGCAGAAGAGGGAAACCAGGGAAAAGAGAGAGTCGAGGGGGAAAAAAAGGGAACGAGAGAAATCATGCAGAAGAGGGAAGCCAGGGAAAAGAGAACGTCGAGGGAAAAGAATAGAAAGAGAGAGTTAATGCAGAAGAGGGAAACCCGGGAAAAGAGAGAGTCGAGGGAAAAAAAGGGGAAGAGAGAGCTCAAGGAAAAGAGGGACCCCGGGGAAAAGAGAGAGTCGGGGGAAAAGAATAGAAAGAGAGAGTTCATGGAAAAGAGGGACGCTAGGGAAAAGAGTCACTTGAGGGGAAAAGAGCTAAAAGAGAGAGGTAATGCAGAAGAGGGAAACCAGGGAAAAGAGAGAGTCGAGGGAAAAGAAGGTGAAGAAAGAGTTCATGCAGAAGAGGGAAACCAGGAAAAAGAGAGAGTCGAGGGAAAAGAATAGAAAGAGAGAGTTAATGCAGAAGAGCGAAACCCGGGAAAAGAGAGAGTCGATGGAAATGAAGGGGAAGAGAGAGCTCAAGGAAAAGAGGGACGCCGGGGAAAAGAGCGAGTCGAGGGAAAAGAAGGGAAAGAGAGAGTTAATGCAGAAGAGGGACGCTAGGGAAAAGAGTCACTCGAGGGGAAAAGAGCTAAAAGAGACAGGTAATGCAGAAGAGGGAAACCAGGGAAAAGAGAGAGTCGAGGGAATAGAAGGTGAAGAAAGAGTTCATGCAGAAGAGGGAAACCAGGGAAAAGAGAGAGTCGAGGGAAAAGAAAGGAAACAGAGAGTTCATGAAAAAGAGGGAAACCAGGGAAAAGAGAGAGTCGATGGAAAAGAAGGTGGAGAAACAGTTCATGCAGAAGAGGGAAACCAGGAAAAAGAGAGAGTCGAGGGAAAAGAAGGGGAAGAGAGAGTTCATGGAAAAGAGGGACGCCAGGGAAAAGAGTCACTTGAGGGGAAAAGAGCTAAAAGAGAGAGGTAATGCAGAAGAGGGAAACCAGGGAAAAGAGAGAGTCGAGGGAAAAGAATAGAAAGAGAGTTAATGCAGAAGAGCGAAACCCGGCAAAAGAGAGAGTCGATGGAACGAAGGGGAAGAGAGAGCTCAAGGAAAAGAGGGACGCCGGGGAAAAGAGAGAGTCGGGGGAAAAGAATAGAAAGAGAGAGTTCATGGAAAAGAGGGACGCTAGGGAAAAGAGTCACTTGAGGGGAAAAGAGCTAAAAGAGAGAGGTAATGCAGAAGAGGGAAACCAGGAAAAAGAGAGAGTCGAGGGGAAAAAAAAAGGGAATGAGAAAAATCATGCCGAAGAGGGAAAGCAGGGAAAAGAGAGAGTCGATGGAAAAGAAGGTGGAGAAAGAGTTCATGAAAAAGAGGGAAACCAGGGAAAAGAGAGAGTCGAGGGGAAAAAAAGGGAACGAGAGAAATCATGCAGAAGAGGGAAGCCAGGGTAAAGAGAGCGTCGAGGGAAAAGAATAGAAAGAGAGAGTTAATGCAGAAAAGGGAAACCCGGGAAAAGAGAGAGTCGAGGGAAAAAAAGGGGAAGAGAGAGTTCAAGGAAAAGAGGGACGCCGGGGAAAAGAGAGAGTCGGGGGAAAAGAATAGAAAGAGAGAGTTCATGGAAAAGAGGGACTCTAGGGAAAAGAGTCACTTGAGGGGAAAAGAGCTAAAAGAGAGAGGTAATGCAGAAGAGGGAAACCAGGGAAAAGAGAGAGTCGAGGGAAAAGAAGGTGAAGAAAGAGTTCATGCAGAAGAGGGAAACAAGGGAAAAGAGAGAGTCGAGGGGAAAAAAAGGGAACGAGAGAAATCATGCAGAAGAGGGAAGCCAGGGAAAAGAGAGAGTCGAGGGAAAAGAAGGGAAACAGAGAGTTCATGAAAAAGAGGGAAACCAGGGAAAAGAGAGAGTCGATGGAAACGAAGGGGAAGAGAGAGCTCAAGGAAAAGAGGGACGCCGGGGAAAAGAGCGAGTCGAGGGAAAAGAAGGGAAAGAGAGAGTTAATGCAAAAGAGGGACGCCAGGGAAAAGAGTCACTCGAGGGGAAAAGAGCTAAAAGAGACAGGTAATGCAGAAGAGGGAAACCAGGGAAAAGAGAGAGTCGATGGAAAAGAAGGTGGAGAAACAGTTCATGCAGAAGAGGGAAACCAGGAAAAAGAGAGAGTCGAGGGAAAAGAATAGAAAGAGAGAGTTAATGCAGAAGAGCGAAACCCGGGAAAAGAGAGAGTCGATGGAAACGAAGGGGAAGAGAGAGCTCAAGGAAAAGACGGACGCCGGGGAAAAGAGAGAGTCGGGGGAAAAGAATAGAAAGAGAGAGTTCATGGAAAAGAGGGACGCTAGGGAAAAGAGTCACTTGAGGGGAAAAGAGCTAAAAGAGAGAGTTAATGCAGAAGAGGGAAACCCGGGAAAAGAGAGAGTCGATGGAAAAGAAGGGGAAGAGAGAGCTCAAGGAAAAGAGGGACGCCGAGGAAAAGAGAGAGTCCAGGGGAAAGAGCTAAAAGAGAGAGGTAATGCAGAAGAGGGAAACAAGCGAAAAGAGAGAGTCGAGGGGGGGAAAAGGAACGAGAGAAATCATGGAAAAGAGGGAAGCCAGGGAAAAGAGAGAGTCGAGGGAAAACAAGAGTAAGAGAGAGATCATGGAAAAGAGGGAGTGCTGGGAAAACAGTCATGGGAGGGGAAAAGAGCTAAAAGAGAGAGTTAATGCAGAAGAGGGAAACCAGGGAAAAGAGACAGTCGATGGAAAAGAAGGTGGAGAAAGAGTTCATGCAGAAGAGGGAAACCAGGGAAAAGAGAGAGTCGAGGGAAAAGAATAGAAAGAGAGAGTTAATGCAGAAGAGGGAAACCCAGGAAAAGAGAGAGTCGAGGGAAAAAAAGGGGAAGAGAGAGCTCAAGGAAAAGAGGGACGCCGGGGAAAAGTGAGAGTCGGGGGAAAAGAATAGAGAGAGAGAGTTCATGGAAAAGAGGGACGCTAGGGAAAAGAGTCACTTGAGGGGAAAAGAGCTAAAAGAGAGAGGTAATGCAGAAAAGGGAAAGCAGGGAAAAGAGAGATTCGAGGGAATAGAAGGTGAAGAAAGAGTTCATGCAGAAGAGGGAAACCAGGAAAAAGAGAGAGTCGAGGGAAAAGAATAGAAAGAGAGAGTTAATGCAGAAGAGCGAAACCAGGGAAAAGAGAGAGTCGAGGGAAAAGAAGGGAAACAGAGAGCTCAAGGAAAAGAGGGACGCCGGGGAAAAGAGAGAGTCGGGGGAAAAGAATAGAAAGAGAGAGTTCATGGAAAAGAGGGACGCTAGGGAAAAGAGTCACTTGAGGGGAAAACAGCTAAAAGAGAGAGGTAATGCAGAAGAGGGAAACCAGGAAAAAGAGAGAGTCGAGGGGGAAAAAAAGGGAATGAGAAAAATCATGCCGAAGAGGGAAAGCAGGGAAAAGAGAGAGTCGATGGAAAAGAAGGTGGAGAAAGAGTTCATGCAGAAGAGGGAAACCAGGGAAAAGAGAGAGTCGAGGGGAAAAAAAGGGAACGAGAGAAATCATGCAGAAGAGGGAAGCCAGGGAAAAGAGAGCGTCGAGGGAAAAGAATAGAAAGAGAGAGTTAATGCAGAAGAGGGAAACCCGGAAAAAGAGAGAGTCGAGGGAAAAAAAGGGGAAGAGAGAGCTCAAGGAAAAGAGGGACGCCGGGGAAAAGAGAGAGTCGGGGGAAAAGAATAGAAAGAGAGAGTTCATGGAAAAGAGGGACGCTAGGGAAAAGAGTCACTCGAGGGGAAAAGAGCTAAAAGAGACAGGTAATGCAGAAGAGGGAAACCAGGGAAAAGAGAGAGTCGATGGAAAAGAAGGTGGAGAAACAGTTCATGCAGAAGAGGGAAACCAGGAAAAAGAGAGAGTCGAGGGAAAAGAATAGAAAGAGAGAGTTAATGCAGAAGAGCGAAACCCGGGAAAAGAGAGAGTCGATGGAAACGAAGGGGAAGAGAGAGCTCAAGGAAAAGACGGACGCCGGGGAAAAGAGAGAGTCGGGGGAAAAGAATAGAAAGAGAGAGTTCATGGAAAAGAGGGACGCTAGGGAAAAGAGTCACTTGAGGGGAAAAGAGCTAAAAGAGAGAGGTAATGCAGAAGAGGGAAACCAGGAAAAAGAGAGAGTCGAGGGGAAAAAAAAGGGAATGAGAAAAATCATGCCGAAGAGGGAAAGCAGGGAAAAGAGAGAGTCGATGGAAAAGAAGGTGGAGAAAGAGTTCATGCAGAAGAGGGAAACCAGGGAAAAGAGAGAGTCGAGGGGAAAAAAAGGGAACGAGAGAAATCGTGCAGAAGAGGGAAGCCAGGGAAAAGAGAGCGTCGAGGGAAAAGAATAGAAAGAGAGAGTTAATGCAGAAGAGGGAAACCCGGGAAAAGAGAGAGTCGATGGAAAAGAAGGGGAAGAG
Organism: Necrosyrtes monachus; assembly: GCA_037953605.1. NCBI lineage: Eukaryota > Metazoa > Chordata > Aves > Accipitriformes > Accipitridae > Necrosyrtes > Necrosyrtes monachus. Next base: position 12,093 of record JAZGTQ010000016.1, on the reverse strand, counting down.
AGAGCTCAAGGAAAAGAGGGACGCCGAGGAAAAGAGAGAGTCGAGGGGAAAGAGCTAAAAGAGAGAGGTAATGCAGAAGAGGGAAACAAGCGAAAAGAGAGAGTCGAGGGGGGGAAAAGGAACGAGAGAAATCATGGAAAAGAGGGAAGCCAGGGAAAAGAGAGAGTCGAGGGAAAACAAGAGTAAGAGAGAGATCATGGAAAAGAGGGAGTGCTGGGAAAACAGTCATGGGAGGGGAAAAGAGCTAAAAGAGAGAGTTAATGCAGAAGAGGGAAACCAGGGAAAAGAGACAGTCGATGGAAAAGAAGGTGGAGAAAGAGTTAATGCAGAAGAGGGAAACCAGGGAAAAGAGAGAGTCGAGGGAAAAGAATAGAAAGAGAGAGTTAATGCAGAAGAGGGAAACCCAGGAAAAGAGAGAGTCGAGGGAAAAAAAGGGGAAGAGAGAGCTCAAGGAAAAGAGGGACGCCGGGGAAAAGTGAGAGTCGGGGGAAAAGAATAGAGAGAGAGAGTTCATGGAAAAGAGGGACGCTAGGGAAAAGAGTCACTTGAGGGGAAAAGAGCTAAAAGAGAGAGGTAATTCAGAAAAGGGAAAGCAGGGAAAAGAGAGACTCGATGGAAAAGAAGGTGGAGAAACAGTTCATGCAGAAGAGGGAAACCAGGAAAAAGAGAGAGTCGAGGGAAAAGAAGGGGAAGAGAGAGTTCATGGAAAAGAGGGACGCCACGGAAAAGAGTCACTTGAGGGGAAAAGAGCTAAAAGAGAGAGGTAATGCAGAAGAGGGAAACCCGGGAAAAGAGAGAGTCGAGGGAAAAAAAGGGGAAGAGAGAGCTCAAGGAAAAGAGGGACGCCGGGGAAAAGAGAGAGTCGGGGAAAAGAATAGAAAGAGAGAGTTCATGGAAAAGAGGGACGCTAGGGAAAAGAGTTACTTGAGGGGAAAAGAGCTAAAAGAGAGAGGTAATGCAGAAGAGGGAAACCAGGGAAAAGAGAGAGTCGAGGGAAAAGAAGGTGAAGAAAGAGTTCATGCAGAAGAGGGAAACCAGGAAAAAGAGAGAGTCGAGGGAAAAGAATAGAAAGAGAGAGTTAATGCAGAAGAGCGAAACCCGGGAAAAGAGAGAGTCGATGGAAAGGAAGGGGAAGAGAGAGCTCAAGGAAAAGAGGGACGCCGGGGAAAAGAGCGAGTCGAGGGAAAAGAAGGGAAAGAGAGAGTTAATGCAGAAGAGGGACGCCAGGGAAAAGAGTCACTCGAGGGGAAAAGAGCTAAAAGGGAGAGGTAATGCAGAAGAGGGAAACCAGGGAAAAGAGAGAGTCGAGGGAATAGAAGGTGAAGAAAGAGTTCATGCAGAAGAGGGAAACCAGGAAAAAGAGAGAGTCGAGGGAAAAGAAGGGAAACAGAGAGTTCATGAAAAAGAGGGAAACCAGGGAAAAGAGAGAGTCGATGGAAAAGAAGGTGGAGAAACAGTTCATGCAGAAGAGGGAAACCAGGAAAAAGAGAGAGTCGAGGGAAAAGAAGGGGAAGAGAGAGTTCATGGAAAAGAGGGACGCCAGGGAAAAGAGTCACTTGAGGGGAAAAGAGCTAAAAGAGAGAGGTAATGCAGAAGAGGGAAACCAGGGAAAAGAGAGAGTCGAGGGAATAGAAGGTGAAGAAAGAGTTCATGCAGAAGAGGGAAACCAGGGAAAAGAGAGAGTCGAGGGAAAAGAAGGGAAAGAGAGAGTTAATGCAGAAGAGGGACGCCAGGGAAAAGAGTCACTCGAGGGGAAAGGAGCTAAAAGAGACAGGTAATGCAGAAGAGGGAAACCAGGGAAAAGAGAGTGTCGAGGGAAAAGAAGGTGGAGAAACAGTTCATGCAGAAGAGGGAAACCAGGAAAAAGAGAGAGTCGAGGGAAAAGAAGGGGAAGAGAGAGTTCATGGAAAAGAGGGACGCCACGGAAAAGAGTCATGCGACGGGAAAAGAGCGAAAAGAGAGAGGTAATGCAGAAGAGGGAAACTAGGGAAAAGAGAGAGTCGAGGGGAAAAAAAAGGGAACGAGAAAAATCATGCCGAAGAGGGAAAGCAGGTAAAAGAGAGAGTCGATGGAAAAGAAGGTGGAGAAAGAGTTCATGCAGAAGAGGGAAACCAGGGAAAAGAGAGAGTCGAGGGGAAAAAAAAGGGAACGAGAGAAATCATGCAGAAGAGGGAAGCCAGGGAAAAGAGAGCGTCGAGGGAAAAGAATAGAAAGAGAGAGTTAATGCAGAAGAGGGAAACCCGGGAAAAGAGAGAGTCGAGGGGAAAAAAAAGGGAACGAGAGAAATCATGCAGAAGAGGGAAGCCAGGGAAAAGAGAGCGTCGAGGGAAAAGAATAGAAAGAGAGAGTTAATGCAGAAGAGGGAAACCCGGGAAAAGAGAGAGTCGAGGGAAAAAAAGGGGAAGAGAGAGCTCAAGGAAAAGAGGGACGCCGGGGAAAAGAGAGAGTCGGGGGAAAAGAATAGAAAGAGAGAGTTCATGGAAAAGAGGGACGCTAGGGAAAAGAGTCACTTGAGGGGAAAAGAGCTAAAAGAGAGAGGTAATGCAGAAGAGGGAAACCAGGAAAAAGAGAGAGTCGAGGGAAAAGAATAGAAAGAGAGAGTTAATGCAGAAGAGCGAAACCCGGGAAAAGAGAGAGTCGATGGAAACGAAGGGGAAGAGAGAGCTCAAGGAAAAGAGGGACGCCGGGGAAAAGAGCGAGTCGAGGGAAAAGAAGGGAAAGAGAGAGTTAATGCAGAAGAGGGACGCCAGGGAAAAGAGTCACTCGAGGGGAAAGGAGCTAAAAGAGACAGGTAATGCAGAAGAGGGAAACCAGGGAAAAGAGAGAGTCGAGGGAATAGAAGGTGAAGAAAGAGTTCATGCAGAAGAGGGAAACCAGGGAAAAGAGAGAGTCGAGGGAAAAGAAGGGAAACAGAGAGTTCATGAAAAAGAGGGAAACCAGGGAAGAGAGAGAGTCGATGGAAAAGAAGGTGGAGAAACAGTTCATGCAGAAGAGGGAAACCAGGAAAAGGGAGAGTCGAGGGAAAAGAAGGGGAAGAGAGAGTTCATGGAAAAGAGGGACGCCAGGGAAAAGAGTCACTTGAGGGGAAAAGAGCTAAAAGAGAGAGGTAATGCAGAAGAGGGAAACCAGGGAAAAGAGAGAGTCGAGGGAATAGAAGGTGAAGAAAGAGTTCATGCAGAAGAGGGAAACCAGGGAAAAGAGAGAGTCGAGGGAAAAGAAGGGAAAGAGAGAGTTAATGCAGAAGAGGGACGCCAGGGAAAAGAGTCACTCGAGGGGAAAGGAGCTAAAAGAGACAGGTAATGCAGAAGAGGGAAACCAGGGAAAAGAGAGTGTCGAGGGAAAAGAAGGTGGAGAAACAGTTCATGCAGAAGAGGGAAACCAGGAAAAAGAGAGAGTCGAGGGAAAAGAAGGGGAAGAGAGAGTTCATGGAAAAGAGGGACGCCACGGAAAAGAGTCATGCGACGGGAAAAGAGCGAAAAGAGAGAGGTAATGCAGAAGAGGGAAACTAGGGAAAAGAGAGAGTCGAGGGGAAAAAAAAGGGAACGAGAAAAATCATGCCGAAGAGGGAAAGCAGGTAAAAGAGAGAGTCGATGGAAAAGAAGGTGGAGAAAGACTTCATGCAGAAGAGGGAAACCAGGGAAAAGAGAGAGTCGAGGGGAAAAAAAAGGGAACGAGAGAAATCATGCAGAAGAGGGAAGCCAGGGAAAAGAGAGCGTCGAGGGAAAAGAATAGAAAGAGAGAGTTAATGCAGAAGAGGGAAACCCGGGAAAAGAGAGAGTCGAGGGGAAAAAAAAGGGAACGAGAGAAATCATGCAGAAGAGGGAAGCCAGGGAAAAGAGAGCGTCGAGGGAAAAGAATAGAAAGAGAGAGTTAATGCAGAAGAGGGAAACCCGGGAAAAGAGAGAGTCGAGGGAAAAAAAGGGGAAGAGAGAGCTCAAGGAAAAGAGGGACGCCGGGGAAAAGAGAGAGTCGGGGGAAAAGAATAGAAAGAGAGAGTTCATGGAAAAGAGGGACGCTAGGGAAAAGAGTCACTTGAGGGGAAAAGAGCTAAAATAGAGAGGTAATGCAGAAGAGGGAAACCAGGAAAAAGAGAGAGTCGAGGGAATAGAAGGTGAAGAAAGAGTTCATGCAGAAGAGGGAAACCAGGAAAAAGAGAGAGTCGAGGGAAAAGAATAGAAAGAGAGAGTTAATGCAGAAGAGCGAAACCCGGGAAAAGAGAGAGTCGATGGAAACGAAGGGGAAGAGAGAGCTCAAGGAAAAGAGGGACGCCGGGGAAAAGAGCGAGTCGAGGGAAAAGAAGGGAAAGAGAGAGTTAATGCAGAAGAGGGACGCCAGGGAAAAGAGTCACTCGAGGGGAAAGGAGCTAAAAGAGACAGGTAATGCAGAAGAGGGAAACCAGGGAAAAGAGAGTGTCGAGGGAAAAGAAGGTGGAGAAAAAGTTCATGCAGAAGAGGGAAACCAGGGAAAAGAGAGAGTCGAGGGAAAAGAATGGAAAGAGAGAGTTAATGCAGAAGAGGGAAACCAGGAAAAAGAGAGAGTCGAGGGAAAAGAAGGGGAAGAGAGAGTTCATGGAAAAGAGGGACGCCAGGGAAAAGAGTCACTTGAGGGGAAAAGAGCTAAAAGAGAGAGGTAATGCAGAAGAGGGAAACCAGGGAAAAGAGAGAGTCGAGGGAAAAGAATAGAAAGAGAGTTAATGCAGAAGAGCGAAACCCGGCAAAAGAGAGAGTCGATGGAAACGAAGGGGAAGAGAGAGCTCAAGGAAAAGAGGTACGCCGGGGAAAAGAGAGAGTCGGGGGAAAAGAATAGAAAGAGAGAGTTCATGGAAAAGAGGGACGCTAGGGAAAAGAGTCACTTGAGGGGGAAAGAGCTAAAAGAGAGAGGTAATGCAGAAGAGGGAAACCAGGGAAAAGAGAGAGTCGAGGGAATAGAAGGTTAAGAAAGAGTTCATGCAGAAGAGGGAAACCAGGGAAAAGAGAGAGTCGAGGGAAAAGAAGGGAAACAGAGAGTTCATGAAAAAGAGGGAAACCAGGGAAAAGAGAGAGTCGATGGAAAAGAAGGTGGAGAAACAGTTCATGCAGAAGAGGGAAACCAGGAAAAAGAGAGAGTCGAGGGAAAAGAAGGGGAAGAGAGAGTTCATGGAAAAGAGGGACGCCACGGAAAAGAGTCATGCGACGGGAAAAGAGCTAAAAGAGAGAGCTAATGCAGAAGAGGGAAACTAGGGAAAAGAGAGAGTCGAGGGGAAAAAAAAGGGAACGAGAAAAATCATGCCGAAGAGGGAAAGCAGGGAAAAGAGAGAGTCGATGGAAAAGAAGGTGGAGAAAGAGTTCATGCAGAAGAGGGAAACCAGGGAAAAGAGAGAGTCGAGGGGAAAAAAAGGGAACGAGAGAAATCATGCAGAAGAGGGAACCCAGGGAAAAGAGAGAGTCGATGGAAAAGAAGGTGGAGAAAGAGCTCAAGGAAAAGAGGGAAACCAGGGAAAAGAGAGAGTCGATGGAAAAGAAGGTGGAGAAACAGTTCATGCAGAAGAGGGAAACCAGGAAAAAGAGAGAGTCGAGGGAAAAGAAGGGGAAGAGAGAGTTCATGGAAAAGAGGGACGCCAGGGAAAAGAGTCACTTGAGGGGAAAAGAGCTAAAAGAGAGAGGTAATGCAGAAGAGGGAAACCAGGAAAAAGAGAGAGTCGAGGGGAAAAAAAAGGGAATGAGAAAAATCATGCCGAAGAGGGAAACCAGGGAAAAGAGAGAGTCGATGGAAAAGAAGGTGGAGAAAGAGTTCATGCAGAAGAGGGAAACCAGGGAAAAGAGAGAGTCGAGGGAAAAGAAGGTGAAGAAAGAGTTCATGCAGAAGAGGGAAACCAGGAAAAAGAGAGAGTCGAGGGAAAAGAATAGAAAGAGAGAGTTAATGCAGAAGAGCGAAACCCGGGAAAAGAGAAAGTCAATGGAAATGAAGGGGAAGAGAGAGCTCAAGGAAAAGAGGGACGCCAGGGAAAAGAGCGCGTCGAGGGAAAAGAAGGGAAAGAGAGAGTTAATGCAGAAGAGGGACGCCAGGGAAAAGAGTCACTCGAGGGGAAAAGAGCTAAAAGAGACAGGTAATGCAGAAGAGGGAAACCAGGGAAAAGAGAGAGTCGAGGGAATAGAAAGTGAAGAAAGAGTTCATGCAGAAGAGGGAAACCAGGGAAAAGAGAGAGTCGAGGGAAAAGAAAGGAAACAGAGAGTTCATGAAAAAGAGGGAAACCAGGGAAAAGAGAGAGTCGATGGAAAAGAAGGTGGAGAAACAGTTCATGCAGAAGAGGGAAACCAGGAAAAAGAGAGAGTCGAGGGAAAAGAAGGGGAAGAGAGAGTTCATGGAAAAGAGGGACGCCAGGGAAAAGAGTCACTTGAGGGGAAAAGAGCTAAAAGAGAGAGGTAATGCAGAAGAGGGAAACCAGGGAAAAGAGAGAGTCGAGGGAAAAGAATAGAAAGAGAGTTAATGCAGAAGAGCGAAACCCGGCAAAAGAGAGAGTCGATGGAACGAAGGGGAAGAGAGAGCTCAAGGAAAAGAGGGACGCCGGGGAAAAGAGAGAGTCGGGGGAAAAGAATAGAAAGAGAGAGTTCATGGAAAAGAGGGACGCTGGGGAAAAGAGTCACTTGAGGGGAAAAGAGCTAAAAGAGAGAGGTAATGCAGAAGAGGGAAACCAGGAAAAAGAGAGAGTCGAGGGGAAAAAAAAAGGGAATGAGAAAAATCATGCCGAAGAGGGAAAGCAGGGAAAAGAGAGAGTCGATGGAAAAGAAGGTGGAGAAAGAGTTCATGAAAAAGAGGGAAACCAGGGAAAAGAGAGAGTCGAGGGGGAAAAAAGGGGAAGAGAGAGCTCAAGGAAAAGAGGGACGCCGGGGAAAAGTGAGAGTCGGGGGAAAAGAATAGAGAGAGAGAGTTCATGGAAAAGAGGGACGCTAGGGAAAAGAGTCACTTGAGGGGAAAAGAGCTAAAAGAGAGAGGTAATTCAGAAAAGGGAAAGCAGGGAAAAGAGAGACTCGATGGAAAAGAAGGTGGAGAAACAGTTCATGCAGAAGAGGGAAACCAGGAAAAAGAGAGAGTCGAGGGAAAAGAAGGGGAAGAGAGAGTTCATGGAAAAGAGGGACGCCACGGAAAAGAGTCACTTGAGGGGAAAAGAGCTAAAAGAGAGAGGTAATGCAGAAGAGGGAAACCCGGGAAAAGAGAGAGTCGAGGGAAAAAAAGGGGAAGAGAGAGCTCAAGGAAAAGAGGGACGCCGGGGAAAAGAGAGAGTCGGGGAAAAGAATAGAAAGAGAGAGTTCATGGAAAAGAGGGACGCTAGGGAAAAGAGTTACTTGAGGGGAAAAGAGCTAAAAGAGAGAGGTAATGCAGAAGAGGGAAACCAGGGAAAAGAGAGAGTCGAGGGAAAAGAAGGTGAAGAAAGAGTTCATGCAGAAGAGGGAAACCAGGAAAAAGAGAGAGTCGAGGGAAAAGAATAGAAAGAGAGAGTTAATGCAGAAGAGCGAAACCCGGGAAAAGAGAGAGTCGATGGAAAGGAAGGGGAAGAGAGAGCTCAAGGAAAAGAGGGACGCCGGGGAAAAGAGCGAGTCGAGGGAAAAGAAGGGAAAGAGAGAGTTAATGCAGAAGAGGGACGCCAGGGAAAAGAGTCACTCGAGGGGAAAAGAGCTAAAAGGGAGAGGTAATGCAGAAGAGGGAAACCAGGGAAAAGAGAGAGTCGAGGGAATAGAAGGTGAAGAAAGAGTTCATGCAGAAGAGGGAAACCAGGAAAAAGAGAGAGTCGAGGGAAAAGAAGGGAAACAGAGAGTTCATGAAAAAGAGGGAAACCAGGGAAAAGAGAGAGTCGATGGAAAAGAAGGTGGAGAAACAGTTCATGCAGAAGAGGGAAACCAGGAAAAAGAGAGAGTCGAGGGAAAAGAAGGGGAAGAGAGAGTTCATGGAAAAGAGGGACGCCAGGGAAAAGAGTCACTTGAGGGGAAAAGAGCTAAAAGAGAGAGGTAATGCAGAAGAGGGAAACCAGGGAAAAGAGAGAGTCGAGGGAATAGAAGGTGAAGAAAGAGTTCATGCAGAAGAGGGAAACCAGGGAAAAGAGAGAGTCGAGGGAAAAGAAGGGAAAGAGAGAGTTAATGCAGAAGAGGGACGCCAGGGAAAAGAGTCACTCGAGGGGAAAGGAGCTAAAAGAGACAGGTAATGCAGAAGAGGGAAACCAGGGAAAAGAGAGTGTCGAGGGAAAAGAAGGTGGAGAAACAGTTCATGCAGAAGAGGGAAACCAGGAAAAAGAGAGAGTCGAGGGAAAAGAAGGGGAAGAGAGAGTTCATGGAAAAGAGGGACGCCACGGAAAAGAGTCATGCGACGGGAAAAGAGCGAAAAGAGAGAGGTAATGCAGAAGAGGGAAACTAGGGAAAAGAGAGAGTCGAGGGGAAAAAAAAGGGAACGAGAAAAATCATGCCGAAGAGGGAAAGCAGGTAAAAGAGAGAGTCGATGGAAAAGAAGGTGGAGAAAGAGTTCATGCAGAAGAGGGAAACCAGGGAAAAGAGAGAGTCGAGGGGAAAAAAAAGGGAACGAGAGAAATCATGCAGAAGAGGGAAGCCAGGGAAAAGAGAGCGTCGAGGGAAAAGAATAGAAAGAGAGAGTTAATGCAGAAGAGGGAAACCCGGGAAAAGAGAGAGTCGAGGGGAAAAAAAAGGGAACGAGAGAAATCATGCAGAAGAGGGAAGCCAGGGAAAAGAGAGCGTCGAGGGAAAAGAATAGAAAGAGAGAGTTAATGCAGAAGAGGGAAACCCGGGAAAAGAGAGAGTCGAGGGAAAAAAAGGGGAAGAGAGAGCTCAAGGAAAAGAGGGACGCCGGGGAAAAGAGAGAGTCGGGGGAAAAGAATAGAAAGAGAGAGTTCATGGAAAAGAGGGACGCTAGGGAAAAGAGTCACTTGAGGGGAAAAGAGCTAAAAGAGAGAGGTAATGCAGAAGAGGGAAACCAGGAAAAAGAGAGAGTCGAGGGAAAAGAATAGAAAGAGAGAGTTAATGCAGAAGAGCGAAACCCGGGAAAAGAGAGAGTCGATGGAAACGAAGGGGAAGAGAGAGCTCAAGGAAAAGAGGGACGCCGGGGAAAAGAGCGAGTCGAGGGAAAAGAAGGGAAAGAGAGAGTTAATGCAGAAGAGGGACGCCAGGGAAAAGAGTCACTCGAGGGGAAAGGAGCTAAAAGAGACAGGTAATGCAGAAGAGGGAAACCAGGGAAAAGAGAGAGTCGAGGGAATAGAAGGTGAAGAAAGAGTTCATGCAGAAGAGGGAAACCAGGGAAAAGAGAGAGTCGAGGGAAAAGAAGGGAAACAGAGAGTTCATGAAAAAGAGGGAAACCAGGGAAGAGAGAGAGTCGATGGAAAAGAAGGTGGAGAAACAGTTCATGCAGAAGAGGGAAACCAGGAAAAGGGAGAGTCGAGGGAAAAGAAGGGGAAGAGAGAGTTCATGGAAAAGAGGGACGCCAGGGAAAAGAGTCACTTGAGGGGAAAAGAGCTAAAAGAGAGAGGTAATGCAGAAGAGGGAAACCAGGGAAAAGAGAGAGTCGAGGGAATAGAAGGTGAAGAAAGAGTTCATGCAGAAGAGGGAAACCAGGGAAAAGAGAGAGTCGAGGGAAAAGAAGGGAAAGAGAGAGTTAATGCAGAAGAGGGACGCCAGGGAAAAGAGTCACTCGAGGGGAAAGGAGCTAAAAGAGACAGGTAATGCAGAAGAGGGAAACCAGGGAAAAGAGAGTGTCGAGGGAAAAGAAGGTGGAGAAACAGTTCATGCAGAAGAGGGAAACCAGGAAAAAGAGAGAGTCGAGGGAAAAGAAGGGGAAGAGAGAGTTCATGGAAAAGAGGGACGCCACGGAAAAGAGTCATGTGACGGGAAAAGAGCGAAAAGAGAGAGGTAATGCAGAAGAGGGAAACTAGGGAAAAGAGAGAGTCGAGGGGAAAAAAAAGGGAACGAGAAAAATCATGCCGAAGAGGGAAAGCAGGTAAAAGAGAGAGTCGATGGAAAAGAAGGTGGAGAAAGACTTCATGCAGAAGAGGGAAACCAGGGAAAAGAGAGAGTCGAGGGGAAAAAAAAGGGAACGAGAGAAATCATGCAGAAGAGGGAAGCCAGGGAAAAGAGAGCGTCGAGGGAAAAGAATAGAAAGAGAGAGTTAATGCAGAAGAGGGAAACCCGGGAAAAGAGAGAGTCGAGGGGAAAAAAAAGGGAACGAGAGAAATCATGCAGAAGAGGGAAGCCAGGGAAAAGAGAGCGTCGAGGGAAAAGAATAGAAAGAGAGAGTTAATGCAGAAGAGGGAAACCCGGGAAAAGAGAGAGTCGAGGGAAAAAAAGGGGAAGAGAGAGCTCAAGGAAAAGAGGGACGCCGGGGAAAAGAGAGAGTCGGGGGAAAAGAATAGAAAGAGAGAGTTCATGGAAAAGAGGGACGCTAGGGAAAAGAGTCACTTGAGGGGAAAAGAGCTAAAAGAGAGAGGTAATGCAGAAGAGGGAAACCAGGAAAAAGAGAGAGTCGAGGGAATAGAAGGTGAAGAAAGAGTTCATGCAGAAGAGGGAAACCAGGAAAAAGAGAGAGTCGAGGGAAAAGAATAGAAAGAGAGAGTTAATGCAGAAGAGCGAAACCCGGGAAAAGAGAGAGTCGATGGAAACGAAGGGGAAGAGAGAGCTCAAGGAAAAGAGGGACGCCGGGGAAAAGAGCGAGTCGAGGGAAAAGAAGGGAAAGAGAGAGTTAATGCAGAAGAGGGACGCCAGGGAAAAGAGTCACTCGAGGGGAAAGGAGCTAAAAGAGACAGGTAATGCAGAAGAGGGAAACCAGGGAAAAGAGAGTGTCGAGGGAAAAGAAGGTGGAGAAAAAGTTCATGCAGAAGAGGGAAACCAGGGAAAAGAGAGAGTCGAGGGAAAAGAATGGAAAGAGAGAGTTAATGCAGAAGAGGGAAACCAGGAAAAAGAGAGAGTCGAGGGAAAAGAAGGGGAAGAGAGAGTTCATGGAAAAGAGGGACGCCAGGGAAAAGAGTCACTTGAGGGGAAAAGAGCTAAAAGAGAGAGGTAATGCAGAAGAGGGAAACCAGGGAAAAGAGAGAGTCGAGGGAAAAGAATAGAAAGAGAGTTAATGCAGAAGAGCGAAACCCGGCAAAAGAGAGAGTCGATGGAAACGAAGGGGAAGAGAGAGCTCAAGGAAAAGAGGTACGCCGGGGAAAAGAGAGAGTCGGGGGAAAAGAATAGAAAGAGAGAGTTCATGGAAAAGAGGGACGCTAGGGAAAAGAGTCACTTGAGGGGGAAAGAGCTAAAAGAGAGAGGTAATGCAGAAGAGGGAAACCAGGGAAAAGAGAGAGTCGAGGGAATAGAAGGTTAAGAAAGAGTTCATGCAGAAGAGGGAAACCAGGGAAAAGAGAGAGTCGAGGGAAAAGAAGGGAAACAGAGAGTTCATGAAAAAGAGGGAAACCAGGGAAAAGAGAGAGTCGATGGAAAAGAAGGTGGAGAAACAGTTCATGCAGAAGAGGGAAACCAGGAAAAAGAGAGAGTCGAGGGAAAAGAAGGGGAAGAGAGAGTTCATGGAAAAGAGGGACGCCACGGAAAAGAGTCATGCGACGGGAAAAGAGCTAAAAGAGAGAGCTAATGCAGAAGAGGGAAACTAGGGAAAAGAGAGAGTCGAGGGGAAAAAAAAGGGAACGAGAAAAATCATGCCGAAGAGGGAAAGCAGGGAAAAGAGAGAGTCGATGGAAAAGAAGGTGGAGAAAGAGTTCATGCAGAAGAGGGAAACCAGGGAAAAGAGAGAGTCGAGGGGAAAAAAAGGGAACGAGAGAAATCATGCAGAAGAGGGAACCCAGGGAAAAGAGAGAGTCGATGGAAAAGAAGGTGGAGAAAGAGCTCAAGGAAAAGAGGGAAACCAGGGAAAAGAGAGAGTCGATGGAAAAGAAGGTGGAGAAACAGTTCATGCAGAAGAGGGAAACCAGGAAAAAGAGAGAGTCGAGGGAAAAGAAGGGGAAGAGAGAGTTCATGGAAAAGAGGGACGCCAGGGAAAAGAGTCACTTGAGGGGAAAAGAGCTAAAAGAGAGAGGTAATGCAGAAGAGGGAAACTAGGGAAAAGAGAGAGTCGAGGGGAAAAAAAAGG
>JAZGTQ010000386.1:0-50045 GCA_037953605.1 Necrosyrtes monachus | reverse complement strand
GAAAAGAAGGTGAAGAAAGAGTTCATGCAGAAGAGGGAAACCAGGAAAAAGAGAGAGTCGAGGGAAAAGAATAGAAAGAGAGAGTTAATGCAGAAGAGCGAAACCAGGGAAAAGAGAGAGTCGAGGGAAAAGAAGGGAAACAGAGAGCTCAAGGAAAAGAGGGACGCCGGGGAAAAGAGAGAGTCGGGGGAAAAGAATAGAAAGAGAGAGTTCATGGAAAAGAGGGACGCTAGGGAAAAGAGTCACTTGAGGGGAAAACAGCTAAAAGAGAGAGGTAATGCAGAAGAGGGAAACCAGGAAAAAGAGAGAGTCGAGGGGGAAAAAAAGGGAATGAGAAAAATCATGCCGAAGAGGGAAAGCAGGGAAAAGAGAGAGTCGATGGAAAAGAAGGTGGAGAAAGAGTTCATGCAGAAGAGGGAAACCAGGGAAAAGAGAGAGTCGAGGGGAAAAAAAGGGAACGAGAGAAATCATGCAGAAGAGGGAAGCCAGGGAAAAGAGAGCGTCGAGGGAAAAGAATAGAAAGAGAGAGTTAATGCAGAAGAGGGAAACCCGGAAAAAGAGAGAGTCGAGGGAAAAAAAGGGGAAGAGAGAGCTCAAGGAAAAGAGGGACGCCGGGGAAAAGAGAGAGTCGGGGGAAAAGAATAGAAAGAGAGAGTTCATGGAAAAGAGGGACGCTAGGGAAAAGAGTCACTCGAGGGGAAAAGAGCTAAAAGAGACAGGTAATGCAGAAGAGGGAAACCAGGGAAAAGAGAGAGTCGATGGAAAAGAAGGTGGAGAAACAGTTCATGCAGAAGAGGGAAACCAGGAAAAAGAGAGAGTCGAGGGAAAAGAATAGAAAGAGAGAGTTAATGCAGAAGAGCGAAACCCGGGAAAAGAGAGAGTCGATGGAAACGAAGGGGAAGAGAGAGCTCAAGGAAAAGACGGACGCCGGGGAAAAGAGAGAGTCGGGGGAAAAGAATAGAAAGAGAGAGTTCATGGAAAAGAGGGACGCTAGGGAAAAGAGTCACTTGAGGGGAAAAGAGCTAAAAGAGAGAGGTAATGCAGAAGAGGGAAACCAGGAAAAAGAGAGAGTCGAGGGGAAAAAAAAGGGAATGAGAAAAATCATGCCGAAGAGGGAAAGCAGGGAAAAGAGAGAGTCGATGGAAAAGAAGGTGGAGAAAGAGTTCATGCAGAAGAGGGAAACCAGGGAAAAGAGAGAGTCGAGGGGAAAAAAAGGGAACGAGAGAAATCGTGCAGAAGAGGGAAGCCAGGGAAAAGAGAGCGTCGAGGGAAAAGAATAGAAAGAGAGAGTTAATGCAGAAGAGGGAAACCCGGGAAAAGAGAGAGTCGATGGAAAAGAAGGGGAAGAGAGAGCTCAAGGAAAAGAGGGACGCCGAGGAAAAGAGAGAGTCGAGGGGAAAGAGCTAAAAGAGAGAGGTAATGCAGAAGAGGGAAACAAGCGAAAAGAGAGAGTCGAGGGGGGGAAAAGGAACGAGAGAAATCATGGAAAAGAGGGAAGCCAGGGAAAAGAGAGAGTCGAGGGAAAACAAGAGTAAGAGAGAGATCATGGAAAAGAGGGAGTGCTGGGAAAACAGTCATGGGAGGGGAAAAGAGCTAAAAGAGAGAGTTAATGCAGAAGAGGGAAACCAGGGAAAAGAGACAGTCGATGGAAAAGAAGGTGGAGAAAGAGTTAATGCAGAAGAGGGAAACCAGGGAAAAGAGAGAGTCGAGGGAAAAGAATAGAAAGAGAGAGTTAATGCAGAAGAGGGAAACCCAGGAAAAGAGAGAGTCGAGGGAAAAAAAGGGGAAGAGAGAGCTCAAGGAAAAGAGGGACGCCGGGGAAAAGTGAGAGTCGGGGGAAAAGAATAGAGAGAGAGAGTTCATGGAAAAGAGGGACGCTAGGGAAAAGAGTCACTTGAGGGGAAAAGAGCTAAAAGAGAGAGGTAATTCAGAAAAGGGAAAGCAGGGAAAAGAGAGACTCGATGGAAAAGAAGGTGGAGAAACAGTTCATGCAGAAGAGGGAAACCAGGAAAAAGAGAGAGTCGAGGGAAAAGAAGGGGAAGAGAGAGTTCATGGAAAAGAGGGACGCCACGGAAAAGAGTCACTTGAGGGGAAAAGAGCTAAAAGAGAGAGGTAATGCAGAAGAGGGAAACCCGGGAAAAGAGAGAGTCGAGGGAAAAAAAGGGGAAGAGAGAGCTCAAGGAAAAGAGGGACGCCGGGGAAAAGAGAGAGTCGGGGAAAAGAATAGAAAGAGAGAGTTCATGGAAAAGAGGGACGCTAGGGAAAAGAGTTACTTGAGGGGAAAAGAGCTAAAAGAGAGAGGTAATGCAGAAGAGGGAAACCAGGGAAAAGAGAGAGTCGAGGGAAAAGAAGGTGAAGAAAGAGTTCATGCAGAAGAGGGAAACCAGGAAAAAGAGAGAGTCGAGGGAAAAGAATAGAAAGAGAGAGTTAATGCAGAAGAGCGAAACCCGGGAAAAGAGAGAGTCGATGGAAAGGAAGGGGAAGAGAGAGCTCAAGGAAAAGAGGGACGCCGGGGAAAAGAGCGAGTCGAGGGAAAAGAAGGGAAAGAGAGAGTTAATGCAGAAGAGGGACGCCAGGGAAAAGAGTCACTCGAGGGGAAAAGAGCTAAAAGGGAGAGGTAATGCAGAAGAGGGAAACCAGGGAAAAGAGAGAGTCGAGGGAATAGAAGGTGAAGAAAGAGTTCATGCAGAAGAGGGAAACCAGGAAAAAGAGAGAGTCGAGGGAAAAGAAGGGAAACAGAGAGTTCATGAAAAAGAGGGAAACCAGGGAAAAGAGAGAGTCGATGGAAAAGAAGGTGGAGAAACAGTTCATGCAGAAGAGGGAAACCAGGAAAAAGAGAGAGTCGAGGGAAAAGAAGGGGAAGAGAGAGTTCATGGAAAAGAGGGACGCCAGGGAAAAGAGTCACTTGAGGGGAAAAGAGCTAAAAGAGAGAGGTAATGCAGAAGAGGGAAACCAGGGAAAAGAGAGAGTCGAGGGAATAGAAGGTGAAGAAAGAGTTCATGCAGAAGAGGGAAACCAGGGAAAAGAGAGAGTCGAGGGAAAAGAAGGGAAAGAGAGAGTTAATGCAGAAGAGGGACGCCAGGGAAAAGAGTCACTCGAGGGGAAAGGAGCTAAAAGAGACAGGTAATGCAGAAGAGGGAAACCAGGGAAAAGAGAGTGTCGAGGGAAAAGAAGGTGGAGAAACAGTTCATGCAGAAGAGGGAAACCAGGAAAAAGAGAGAGTCGAGGGAAAAGAAGGGGAAGAGAGAGTTCATGGAAAAGAGGGACGCCACGGAAAAGAGTCATGCGACGGGAAAAGAGCGAAAAGAGAGAGGTAATGCAGAAGAGGGAAACTAGGGAAAAGAGAGAGTCGAGGGGAAAAAAAAGGGAACGAGAAAAATCATGCCGAAGAGGGAAAGCAGGTAAAAGAGAGAGTCGATGGAAAAGAAGGTGGAGAAAGAGTTCATGCAGAAGAGGGAAACCAGGGAAAAGAGAGAGTCGAGGGGAAAAAAAAGGGAACGAGAGAAATCATGCAGAAGAGGGAAGCCAGGGAAAAGAGAGCGTCGAGGGAAAAGAATAGAAAGAGAGAGTTAATGCAGAAGAGGGAAACCCGGGAAAAGAGAGAGTCGAGGGGAAAAAAAAGGGAACGAGAGAAATCATGCAGAAGAGGGAAGCCAGGGAAAAGAGAGCGTCGAGGGAAAAGAATAGAAAGAGAGAGTTAATGCAGAAGAGGGAAACCCGGGAAAAGAGAGAGTCGAGGGAAAAAAAGGGGAAGAGAGAGCTCAAGGAAAAGAGGGACGCCGGGGAAAAGAGAGAGTCGGGGGAAAAGAATAGAAAGAGAGAGTTCATGGACAAGAGGGACGCTAGGGAAAAGAGTCACTTGAGGGGAAAAGAGCTAAAAGAGAGAGGTAATGCAGAAGAGGGAAACCAGGAAAAAGAGAGAGTCGAGGGAAAAGAATAGAAAGAGAGAGTTAATGCAGAAGAGCGAAACCCGGGAAAAGAGAGAGTCGATGGAAACGAAGGGGAAGAGAGAGCTCAAGGAAAAGAGGGACGCCGGGGAAAAGAGCGAGTCGAGGGAAAAGAAGGGAAAGAGAGAGTTAATGCAGAAGAGGGACGCCAGGGAAAAGAGTCACTCGAGGGGAAAGGAGCTAAAAGAGACAGGTAATGCAGAAGAGGGAAACCAGGGAAAAGAGAGAGTCGAGGGAATAGAAGGTGAAGAAAGAGTTCATGCAGAAGAGGGAAACCAGGGAAAAGAGAGAGTCGAGGGAAAAGAAGGGAAACAGAGAGTTCATGAAAAAGAGGGAAACCAGGGAAGAGAGAGAGTCGATGGAAAAGAAGGTGGAGAAACAGTTCATGCAGAAGAGGGAAACCAGGAAAAGGGAGAGTCGAGGGAAAAGAAGGGGAAGAGAGAGTTCATGGAAAAGAGGGACGCCAGGGAAAAGAGTCACTTGAGGGGAAAAGAGCTAAAAGAGAGAGGTAATGCAGAAGAGGGAAACCAGGGAAAAGAGAGAGTCGAGGGAATAGAAGGTGAAGAAAGAGTTCATGCAGAAGAGGGAAACCAGGGAAAAGAGAGAGTCGAGGGAAAAGAAGGGAAAGAGAGAGTTAATGCAGAAGAGGGACGCCAGGGAAAAGAGTCACTCGAGGGGAAAGGAGCTAAAAGAGACAGGTAATGCAGAAGAGGGAAACCAGGGAAAAGAGAGTGTCGAGGGAAAAGAAGGTGGAGAAACAGTTCATGCAGAAGAGGGAAACCAGGAAAAAGAGAGAGTCGAGGGAAAAGAAGGGGAAGAGAGAGTTCATGGAAAAGAGGGACGCCACGGAAAAGAGTCATGCGACGGGAAAAGAGCGAAAAGAGAGAGGTAATGCAGAAGAGGGAAAAAGGGAAAAGAGAGAGTCGAGGGGAAAAAAAAGGGAACGAGAAAAATCATGCCGAAGAGGGAAAGCAGGTAAAAGAGAGAGTCGATGGAAAAGAAGGTGGAGAAAGACTTCATGCAGAAGAGGGAAACCAGGGAAAAGAGAGAGTCGAGGGGAAAAAAAGGGGAACGAGAGAAATCATGCAGAAGAGGGAAGCCAGGGAAAAGAGAGCGTCGAGGGAAAAGAATAGAAAGAGAGAGTTAATGCAGAAGAGGGAAACCCGGGAAAAGAGAGAGTCGAGGGGAAAAAAAAGGGAACGAGAGAAATCATGCAGAAGAGGGAAGCCAGGGAAAAGAGAGCGTCGAGGGAAAAGAATAGAAAGAGAGAGTTAATGCAGAAGAGGGAAACCCGGGAAAAGAGAGAGTCGAGGGAAAAAAAGGGGAAGAGAGAGCTCAAGGAAAAGAGGGACGCCGGGGAAAAGAGAGAGTCGGGGGAAAAGAAGAGAAAGAGAGAGTTCATGGAAAAGAGGGACGCTAGGGAAAAGAGTCACTTGAGGGGAAAAGAGCTAAAAGAGAGAGGTAATGCAGAAGAGGGAAACCAGGAAAAAGAGAGAGTCGAGGGAATAGAAGGTGAAGAAAGAGTTCATGCAGAAGAGGGAAACCAGGAAAAAGAGAGAGTCGAGGGAAAAGAAGAGAAAGAGAGAGTTAATGCAGAAGAGCGAAACCCGGGAAAAGAGAGAGTCGATGGAAACGAAGGGGAAGAGAGAGCTCAAGGAAAAGAGGGACGCCGGGGAAAAGAGCGAGTCGAGGGAAAAGAAGGGAAAGAGAGAGTTAATGCAGAAGAGGGACGCCAGGGAAAAGAGTCACTCGAGGGGAAAAGAGCTAAAAGAGACAGGTAATGCAGAAGAGGGAAACCAGGGAAAAGAGAGTGTCGAGGGAAAAGAAGGTGGAGAAAAATCATGCCGAAGAGGGAAACCAGGGAAAAGAGAGAGTCGAGGGAAAAGAATGGAAACAGAGAGTTCATGCAAAAGAGGGAAACCAGGGAAAAGAGAGAGTCGATGGAAAAGAAGGTGGAGAAACAGTTAATGCAGAAGAGGGAAACCAGGAAAAAGAGAGAGTCGAGGGAAAAGAAGGGGAAGAGAGAGTTCATGGAAAAGAGGGACGCCAGGGAAAAGAGTCACTTGAGGGGAAAAGAGCTAAAAGAGAGAGGTAATGCAGAAGAGGGAAACCAGGGAAAAGAGAGAGTCGAGGGAAAAGAATAGAAAGAGAGTTAATGCAGAAGAGCGAAACCCGGCAAAAGAGAGAGTCGATGGAAACGAAGGGGAAGAGAGAGCTCAAGGAAAAGAGGTACGCCGGGGAAAAGAGAGAGTCGGGGGAAAAGAATAGAAAGAGAGAGTTCATGGAAAAGAGGGACGCTAGGGAAAAGAGTCACTTGAGGGGGAAAGAGCTAAAAGAGAGAGGTAATGCAGAAGAGGGAAACCAGGGAAAAGAGAGAGTCGAGGGAATAGAAGGTTAAGAAAGAGTTCATGCAGAAGAGGGAAACCAGGGAAAAGAGAGAGTCGAGGGAAAAGAAGGGAAACAGAGAGTTCATGAAAAAGAGGGAAACCAGGGAAAAGAGAGAGTCGATGGAAAAGAAGGTGGAGAAACAGTTCATGCAGAAGAGGGAAACCAGGAAAAAGAGAGAGTCGAGGGAAAAGAAGGGGAAGAGAGAGTTCATGGAAAAGAGGGACGCCACGGAAAAGAGTCATGCGACGGGAAAAGAGCTAAAAGAGAGAGCTAATGCAGAAGAGGGAAACTAGGGAAAAGAGAGAGTCGAGGGGAAAAAAAAGGGAACGAGAAAAATCATGCCGAAGAGGGAAAGCAGGGAAAAGAGAGAGTCGATGGAAAAGAAGGTGGAGAAAGAGTTCATGCAGAAGAGGGAAACCAGGGAAAAGAGAGAGTCGAGGGGAAAAAAAGGGAACGAGAGAAATCATGCAGAAGAGGGAACCCAGGGAAAAGAGAGAGTCGATGGAAAAGAAGGTGGAAGAAAGAGCTCAAGGAAAAGAGGGAAACCAGGGAAAAGAGAGAGTCGATGGAAAAGAAGGTGGAGAAACAGTTCATGCAGAAGAGGGAAACCAGGAAAAAGAGAGAGTCGAGGGAAAAGAAGGGGAAGAGAGAGTTCATGGAAAAGAGGGACGCCAGGGAAAAGAGTCACTTGAGGGGAAAAGAGCTAAAAGAGAGAGGTAATGCAGAAGAGGGAAACCAGGAAAAAGAGAGAGTCGAGGGGAAAAAAAAGGGAATGAGAAAAATCATGCCGAAGAGGGAAACCAGGGAAAAGAGAGAGTCGATGGAAAAGAAGGTGGAGAAAGAGTTCATGCAGAAGAGGGAAACCAGGGAAAAGAGAGAGTCGAGGGAAAAGAAGGTGAAGAAAGAGTTCATGCAGAAGAGGGAAACCAGGAAAAAGAGAGAGTCGAGGGAAAAGAATAGAAAGAGAGAGTTAATGCAGAAGAGCGAAACCCGGGAAAAGAGAAAGTCAATGGAAATGAAGGGGAAGAGAGAGCTCAAGGAAAAGAGGGACGCCAGGGAAAAGAGCGCGTCGAGGGAAAAGAAGGGAAAGAGAGAGTTAATGCAGAAGAGGGACGCCAGGGAAAAGAGTCACTCGAGGGGAAAAGAGCTAAAAGAGACAGGTAATGCAGAAGAGGGAAACCAGGGAAAAGAGAGAGTCGAGGGAATAGAAAGTGAAGAAAGAGTTCATGCAGAAGAGGGAAACCAGGGAAAAGAGAGAGTCGAGGGAAAAGAAAGGAAACAGAGAGTTCATGAAAAAGAGGGAAACCAGGGAAAAGAGAGAGTCGATGGAAAAGAAGGTGGAGAAACAGTTCATGCAGAAGAGGGAAACCAGGAAAAAGAGAGAGTCGAGGGAAAAGAAGGGGAAGAGAGAGTTCATGGAAAAGAGGGACGCCAGGGAAAAGAGTCACTTGAGGGGAAAAGAGCTAAAAGAGAGAGGTAATGCAGAAGAGGGAAACCAGGGAAAAGAGAGAGTCGAGGGAAAAGAATAGAAAGAGAGTTAATGCAGAAGAGCGAAACCCGGCAAAAGAGAGAGTCGATGGAACGAAGGGGAAGAGAGAGCTCAAGGAAAAGAGGGACGCCGGGGAAAAGAGAGAGTCGGGGAAAAGAATAGAAAGAGAGAGTTCATGGAAAAGAGGGACGCTGGGGAAAAGAGTCACTTGAGGGGAAAAGAGCTAAAAGAGAGAGGTAATGCAGAAGAGGGAAACCAGGAAAAAGAGAGAGTCGAGGGGAAAAAAAAAGGGAATGAGAAAAATCATGCCGAAGAGGGAAAGCAGGGAAAAGAGAGAGTCGATGGAAAAGAAGGTGGAGAAAGAGTTCATGAAAAAGAGGGAAACCAGGGAAAAGAGAGAGTCGAGGGGGAAAAAAAGGGAACGAGAGAAATCATGCAGAAGAGGGAAGCCAGGGAAAAGAGAGCGTCGAGGGAAAAGAATAGAAAGAGAGAGTTAATGCAGAAGAGGGAAACCCGGGAAAAGAGAGAGTCGAGGGAAAAAAAGGGGAAGAGAGAGCTCAAGGAAAAGAGGGATGCCGGGGAAAAGAGAGAGTCGGGGGAAAAGAATAGAAAGAGAGAGTTCATGGAAAAGAGGGACGCTAGGGAAAAGAGTCACTTGAGGGGAAAAGAGCTAAAAGAGAGAGGTAATGCAGAAGAGGGAAACCAGGGAAAAGAGAGAGTCGAGGGAAAAGAAGGTGAAGAAAGAGTTCATGCAGAAGAGGGAAACAAGGGAAAAGAGAGAGTCGAGGGGAAAAAAAGGGAACGAGAGAAATCATGCAGAAGAGGGAAGCCAGGGAAAAGAGAGAGTCGAGGGAAAAGAAGGGAAACAGAGAGTTCATGAAAAAGAGGGAAACCAGGGAAAAGAGAGAGTCGATGGAAAAGAAGGTGGAGAAACAGTTCATGCAGAAGAGGGAAACCAGGAAAAAGAGAGAGTCGAGGGAAAAGAAGGGGAAGAGAGAGTTCATGGAAAAGAGGGACGCCAGGGAAAAGAGTCACTTGAGGGGAAAAGAGCTAAAAGAGAGAGGTAATGCAGAAGAGGGAAACCAGGGAAAAGAGAGAGTCGAGGGAAAAGAATAGAAAGAGAGTTAATGCAGAAGAGCGAAACCCGGCAAAAGAGAGAGTCGATGGAAACGAAGGGGAAGAGAGAGCTCAAGGAAAAGAGGGACGCCGGGGAAAAGAGAGAGTCGGGGGAAAAGAATAGAAAGAGAGAGTTCATGGAAAAGAGGGACGCTAGGGAAAAGAGTCACTTGAGGGGAAAAGAGCTAAAAGAGAGAGGTAATGCAGAAGAGGGAAACCAGGGAAAAAGAGAGAGTCGAGGGGAAAAAAAAGGGAATGAGAAAAATCATGCCGAAGAGGGAAAGCAGGGAAAAGAGAGAGTCGATGGAAAAGAAGGTGGAGAAAGAGTTCATGAAAAAGAGGGAAACCAGGGAAAAGAGAGAGTCGAGGGGAAAAAAAAGGGAACGAGAGAAATCATGCAGAAGAGGGAAGCCAGGGTAAAGAGAGCGTCGAGGGAAAAGAATAGAAAGAGAGAGTTAATGCAGAAGAGGGAAACCCGGGAAAAGAGAGAGTCGAGGGAAAAAAAGGGGAAGAGAGAGCTCAAGGAAAAGAGGGACGCCGGGGAAAAGAGAGAGTCGGGGGAAAAGAATAGAAAGAGAGAGTTCATGGAAAAGAGGGACGCTAGGGAAAAGAGTCACTTGAGGGGAAAAGAGCTAAAAGAGAGAGGTCATGCAGAAGAGGGAAACCAGGGAAAAGAGAGAGTCGAGGGAAAAGAAAGGAAACAGAGAGTTCATGAAAAAGAGGGACGCCAGGGAAAAGAGTCAGTCGAGGGGAAAGGAGCTAAAAGAGACAGGTAATGCAGAAGAGGGAAACCAGGGAAAAGAGAGAGTCGAGGGAAAAGAAGGTGGAGAAAAAGTTCATGCAGAAGAGGGAAACCAGGAAAAAGAGAGAGTCGAGGGAAAAGAATGGAAAGAGAGAGTTAATGTAGAAGAGGGAAACCAGGGAAAAGAGAGAGTCGAGGGAAAAGAAGGTGGAGAAAGAGTTCATGCAGAAGAGGAAAACCAGGGAAAAGAGAGAGCCGAGGGGAAAAAAAGGGAACGAGAGAAATCATGCAGAAGAGGGAAGCCAGGGTAAAGAGAACGTCGAGGGAAAAGAATAGAAAGAGAGAGTTAATGCAGAAGAGGGAAACCCGGGAAAAGAGAGAGTCGAGGGAAAAAAAGGGGAAGAGAGAGCTCAAGGAAAAGAGGGACGCCGGGGAAAAGAGAGAGTCGGGGGAAAAGAATAGAAAGAGAGAGTTCATGGAAAAGAGGGACGCTAGGGAAAAGAGTCACTTGAGGGGAAAAGAGCTAAAAGAGAGAGGTAATGCAGAAGAGGGAAACCAGGGAAAAGAGAGAGTCGAGGGAAAAGAAGGTGAAGAAAGAGTTCATGCAGAAGAGGGAAACCAGGAAAAAGAGAGAGTCGAGGGAAAAGAATAGAAAGAGAGAGTTAATGCAGAAGAGCGAAACCCGGGAAAAGAGAGAGTCGATGGAAATGAAGGGGAAGAGAGAGCTCAAGGAAAAGAGGGACGCCGGGGAAAAGAGAGAGTCGGGGGAAAAGAATAGAAAGAGAGAGTTCATGGAAAAGAGGGACGCCAGGGAAAAGAGTCACTTGAGGGGAAAAGAGCTAAAAGAGAGAGGTAATGCAGAAGAGGGAAACCAGGGAAAAGAGAGAGTCGAGGGGAAAAAAAAGGGAATGAGAAAAATCATGCCGAAGAGGGAAAGCAGGGAAAAGAGAGAGTCGATGGAAAAGAAGGTGGAGAAAGAGTTCATGCAGAAGAGGGAAACCAGGGAAAAGAGAGAGTCGAGGGGAAAAAAAAGGGAACGAGAGAAATCATGCAGAAGAGGGAAGCCAGGGTAAAGAGAGCGTCGAGGGAAAAGAATAGAAAGAGAGAGTTAATGCAGAAGAGGGAAACCCGGGAAAAGAGAGAGTCGAGGGAAAAAAAGGGGAAGAGAGAGCTCAAGGAAAAGAGGGACGCCGGGGAAAAGAGAGAGTCGGGGGAAAAGAATAGAAAGAGAGAGTTCATGGAAAAGAGGGACGCTAGGGAAAAGAGTCACTTGAGGTGAAAAGAGCTAAAAGAGAGAGGTAATGCAGAAGAGGGAAACCAGGGAAAAGAGAGAGTCGAGGGAAAAGAAGGTGAAGAAAGAGTTCATGCAGAAGAGGGAAACCAGGGAAAAGAGAGAGTCGAGTGGAAAAAAAGGGAACGAGAGAAATCATGCAGAAGAGGGAAGCCAGGGAAAAGAGAGAGTCGAGGGAAAAGAAGGGAAACAGAGAGTTCATGAAAAAGAGGGAAACCAGGGAAAAGAGAGAGTCGATGGAAAAGAAGGTGGAGAAACAGTTCATGCAGAAGAGGGAAACCAGGAAAAAGAGAGAGTCGAGGGAAAAGAAGGGGAAGAGAGAGTTCATGGAAAAGAGGGACGCCACGGAAAAGAGTCATGCGACGGGAAAAGAGCTAAAAGAGAGAGGTAATGCAGAAGAGGGAAACTAGGGAAAAGAGAGAGTCGAGGGGAAAAAAAAGGGAACGAGAAAAATGATGCCGAAGAGGGAAACCAGGGAAAAGAGAGAGTCGAGGGAAAAGAAAGGAAACAGAGAGTTCATGAAAAAGAGGGAAACCAGGGAAAAGAGAGAGTCGATGGAAAAGAAGGTGGAGAAACAGTTCATGCAGAAGAGGGAAACCAGGAAAAAGAGAGAGTCGAGGGAAAAGAAGGGGAAGAGAGAGTTCATGGAAAAGAGGGACGCCAGGGAAAAGAGTCACTTGAGGGGAAAAGAGCTAAAAGAGAGAGGTAATGCAGAAGAGGGAAACCAGGGAAAAGAGAGAGTCGAGGGAAAAGAATAGAAAGAGAGTTAATGCAGAAGAGCGAAACCCGGCAAAAGAGAGAGTCGATGGAACGAAGGGGAAGAGAGAGCTCAAGGAAAAGAGGGACGCCGGGGAAAAGAGAGAGTCGGGGGAAAAGAATAGAAAGAGAGAGTTCATGGAAAAGAGGGACGCTGGGGAAAAGAGTCACCTGAGGGGAAAAGAGCTAAAAGAGAGAGGTAATGCAGAAGAGGGAAACCAGGAAAAAGAGAGAGTCGAGGGGAAAAAAAAAGGGAATGAGAAAAATCATGCCGAAGAGGGAAAGCAGGGAAAAGAGAGAGTCGATGGAAAAGAAGGTGGAGAAAGAGTTCATGAAAAAGAGGGAAACCAGGGAAAAGAGAGAGTCGAGGGGAAAAAAAGGGAACGAGAGAAATCATGCAGAAGAGGGAAGCCAGGGTAAAGAGAGCGTCGAGGGAAAAGAATAGAAAGAGAGAGTTAATGCAGAAGAGGGAAACCCGGGAAAAGAGAGAGTCGAGGGAAAAAAAGGGGAAGAGAGAGTTCAAGGAAAAGAGGGACGCCGGGGAAAAGAGAGAGTCGGGGGAAAAGAATAGAAAGAGAGAGTTCATGGAAAAGAGGGACGCTATGGAAAAGAGTCACTTGAGGGGAAAAGAGCTAAAAGAGAGAGGTAATGCAGAAGAGGGAAACCAGGGAAAAGAGAGAGTCGAGGGAAAAGAAGGTGAAGAAAGAGTTCATGCAGAAGAGGGAAACAAGGGAAAAGAGAGATTCCAGGGGAAAAAAAGGGAACGAGAGAAATCATGCAGAAGAGGGAAGCCAGGGAAAAGAGAGAGTCGAGGGAAAAGAAGGGAAACAGAGAGTTCATGAAAAAGAGGGAAACCAGGGAAAAGAGAGAGTCGATGGAAAAGAAGGTGGAGAAACAGTTCATGCAGAAGAGGGAAACCAGGAAAAAGAGAGAGTCGAGGGAAAAGAAGGGGAAGAGAGAGTTCATGGAAAAGAGGGACGCCAGGGAAAAGAGTCACTTGAGGGGAAAAGAGCTAAAAGAGAGAGGTAATGCAGAAGAGGGAAACCAGGGAAAAGAGAGAGTCGAGGGAAAAGAATAGAAAGAGAGTTAATGCAGAAGAGCGAAACCCGGCAAAAGAGAGAGTCGATGGAACGAAGGGGAAGAGAGAGCTCAAGGAAAAGAGGGACGCCGGGGAAAAGAGAGAGTCGGGGGAAAAGAATAGAAAGAGAGAGTTCATGGAAAAGAGGGACGCTGGGGAAAAGAGTCACTTGAGGGGAAAAGAGCTAAAAGAGAGAGGTAATGCAGAAGAGGGAAACCAGGAAAAAGAGAGAGTCGAGGGGAAAAAAAAAGGGAATGAGAAAAATCATGCCGAAGAGGGAAAGCAGGGAAAAGAGAGAGTCGATGGAAAAGAAGGTGGAGAAAGAGTTCATGAAAAAGAGGGAAACCAGGGAAAAGAGAGAGTCGAGGGGAAAAAAAGGGAACGAGAGAAATCATGCAGAAGAGGGAAGCCAGGGTAAAGAGAGCGTCGAGGGAAAAGAATAGAAAGAGAGAGTTAATGCAGAAGAGGGAAACCCGGGAAAAGAGAGAGTCGAGGGAAAAAAAGGGGAAGAGAGAGTTCAAGGAAAAGAGGGACGCCGGGGAAAAGAGAGAGTCGGGGGAAAAGAATAGAAAGAGAGAGTTCATGGAAAAGAGGGACGCTAGGGAAAAGAGTCACTTGAGGGGAAAAGAGCTAAAAGAGAGAGGTAATGCAGAAGAGGGAAACCAGGGAAAAGAGAGAGTCGAGGGAAAAGAAGGTGAAGAAAGAGTTCATGCAGAAGAGGGAAACAAGGGAAAAGAGAGAGTCGAGGGGAAAAAAAGGGAACGAGAGAAATCATGCAGAAGAGGGAAGCCAGGGAAAAGAGAGAGTCGAGGGAAAAGAAGGGAAACAGAGAGTTCATGCAGAAGAGGGAAACCAGGAAAAAGAGAGGGTCGAGGGAAAAGAAGGGGAAGAGAGAGTTCATGGAAAAGAGGGACGCCACGGAAAAGAGTCACTTGAGGGGAAAAGAGCTAAAAGAGAGAGGTAATGCAGAAGAGGGAAACCAGGGAAAAGAGAGAGTCGAGGGAAACGAAGGGGAAGAGAGAGCTCAAGGAAAAGAGGGACGCCGGGGAAAAGAGAGAGTCGGGGGAAAAGAATAGACAGAGAGAGTTCATGGAAAAGAGGGACGCTAGGGAAAAGAGTCACTTGAGGGGAAAAGAGCTAAAAGAGAGAGGTAATGCAGAAGAGGGAAACTAGGGAAAAGAGAGAGTCGAGGGGAAAAAAAAGGGAACGAGAAAAATCATGCCGAAGAGGGAAAGCAGGGAAAAGAGAGAGTCGATGGAAAAGAAGGTGGAGAAAGATTTCATGCAGAAGAGGGAAACCAGGGAAAAGAGAGAGTCGAGGGAAAAGAAAGGAAACAGAGAGTTCATGAAAAAGAGGGACGCCAGGGAAAAGAGTCAGTCAAGGGGAAAGGAGCTAAAAGAGACAGGTAATGCAGAAGAGGGAAACCAGGGAAAAGAGAGTGTCGAGGGAAAAGAAGGTGGAGAAAAAGTTCATGCAGAAGAGGGAAACCAGGAAAAAGAGAGAGTCGAGGGAAAAGAATGGAAAGAGAGAGTTAATGTAGAAGAGGGAAACCAGGGAAAAGAGAGAGTCGAGGGAAAAGAAGGTGGAGAAAGAGTTCATGCAGAAGAGGAAAACCAGGGAAAAGAGAGAGTCGAGGGGAAAAAAAGGGAACGAGAGAAATCATGCAGAAGAGGGAAGCCAGGGTAAAGAGAACGTCGAGGGAAAAGAATAGAAAGAGAGAGTTAATGCAGAAGAGGGAAACCCGGGAAAAGAGAGAGTCGAGGGAAAAAAAGGGGAAGAGAGAGCTCAAGGAAAAGAGGGACGCCGGGGAAAAGAGAGAGTCGGGGGAAAAGAATAGAAAGAGAGAGTTCATGGAAAAGAGGGACGCTAGGGAAAAGAGTCACTTGAGGGGAAAAGAGCTAAAAGAGAGAGGTAATGCAGAAGAGGGAAACCAGGGAAAAGAGAGAGTCGAGGGAAAAGAAGGTGAAGAAAGAGTTCATGCAGAAGAGGGAAACCAGGAAAAAGAGAGAGTCGAGGGAAAAGAATAGAAAGAGAGAGTTAATGCAGAAGAGCGAAACCCGGGAAAAGAGAGAGTCGATGGAAATGAAGGGGAAGAGAGAGCTCAAGGAAAAGAGGGACGCCGGGGAAAAGAGAGAGTCGGGGGAAAAGAATAGAAAGAGAGAGTTCATGGAAAAGAGGGACGCCAGGGAAAAGAGTCACTTGAGGGGAAAAGAGCTAAAAGAGAGAGGTAATGCAGAATAGGGAAACCAGGGAAAAGAGAGAGTCGAGGGGAAAAAAAAGGGAATGAGAAAAATCATGCCGAAGAGGGAAAGCAGGGAAAAGAGAGAGTCGATGGAAAAGAAGGTGGAGAAAGAGTTCATGCAGAAGAGGGAAACCAGGGAAAAGAGAGAGTCGAGGGGAAAAAAAAGGGAACGAGAGAAATCATGCAGAAGAGGGAAGCCAGGGTAAAGAGAGCGTCGAGGGAAAAGAATAGAAAGAGAGAGTTAATGCAGAAGAGGGAAACCCGGGAAAAGGAGAGTCGAGGGAAAAAAAGGGGAAGAGAGAGCTCAAGGAAAAGAGGGACGCCGGTGAAAAGAGAGAGTCGGGGGAAAAGAATAGAAAGAGAGAGTTCATGGAAAAGAGGGACGCTAGGGAAAAGAGTCACTTGAGGTGAAAAGAGCTAAAAGAGAGAGGTAATGCAGAAGAGGGAAACCAGGGAAAAGAGAGAGTCGAGGGAAAAGAAGGTGAAGAAAGAGTTCATGCAGAAGAGGGAAACCAGGGAAAAGAGAGAGTCGAGTGGAAAAAAAGGGAACGAGAGAAATCATGCAGAAGAGGGAAGCCAGGGAAAAGAGAGAGTCGAGGGAAAAGAAGGGAAACAGAGAGTTCATGAAAAAGAGGGAAACCAGGGAAAAGAGAGAGTCGATGGAAAAGAAGGTGGAGAAACAGTTCATGCAGAAGAGGGAAACCAGGAAAAAGAGAGAGTCGAGGGAAAAGAAGGGGAAGAGAGAGTTCATGGAAAAGAGGGACGCCACGGAAAAGAGTCATGCGACGGGAAAAGAGCTAAAAGAGAGAGGTAATGCAGAAGAGGGAAACTAGGGAAAAGAGAGAGTCGAGGGGGAAAAAAAGGGAACGAGAAAAATGATGCCGAAGAGGGAAACCAGGGAAAAGAGAGAGTCGAGGGAAAAGAAAGGAAACAGAGAGTTCATGAAAAAGAGGGAAACCAGGGAAAAGAGAGAGTCGATGGAAAAGAAGGTGGAGAAACAGTTCATGCAGAAGAGGGAAACCAGGAAAAAGAGAGAGTCGAGGGGGAAAAAAAAGGGAATGAGAAAAATCATGCCGAAGAGGGAAAGCAGGGAAAAGAGAGAGTCGATGGAAAAGAAGGTGGAGAAAGAGTTCATGAAAAAGAGGGAAACCAGGGAAAAGAGAGAGTCGAGGGGAAAAAAAGGGAACGAGAGAAATCATGCAGAAGAGGGAAGCCAGGGTAAAGAGAGCGTCGAGGGAAAAGAATAGAAAGAGAGAGTTAATGCAGAAGAGGGAAACCCGGGAAAAGAGAGAGTCGAGGGAAAAAAAGGGGAAGAGAGAGTTCAAGGAAAAGAGGGACGCCGGGGAAAAGAGAGAGTCGGGGGAAAAGAATAGAAAGAGAGAGTTCATGGAAAAGAGGGACGCTAGGGAAAAGAGTCACTTGAGGGGAAAAGAGCTAAAAGAGAGAGGTAATGCAGAAGAGGGAAACCAGGGAAAAGAGAGAGTCGAGGGAAAAGAAGGTGAAGAAAGAGTTCATGCAGAAGAGGGAAACAAGGGAAAAGAGAGATTCGAGGGGAAAAAAAGGGAACGAGAGAAATCATGCAGAAGAGGGAAGCCAGGGAAAAGAGAGAGTCGAGGGAAAAGAAGGGAAACAGAGAGTTCATGAAAAAGAGGGAAACCAGGGAAAAGAGAGAGTCGATGGAAAAGAAGGTGGACAAACAGTTCATGCAGAAGAGGGAAACCAGGAAAAAGAGAGAGTCGAGGGAAAAGAAGGGGAAGAGAGAGTTCATGGAAAAGAGGGACGCCAGGGAAAAGAGTCACTTGAGGGGAAAAGAGCTAAAAGAGAGAGGTAATGCAGAAGAGGGAAACCAGGGAAAAGAGAGAGTCGAGGGAAAAGAATAGAAAGAGAGTTAATGCAGAAGAGCGAAACCCGGCAAAAGAGAGAGTCGATGGAACGAAGGGGAAGAGAGAGCTCAAGGAAAAGAGGGACGCCGGGGAAAAGAGAGAGTCGGGGGAAAAGAATAGAAAGAGAGAGTTCATGGAAAAGAGGGACGCTGGGGAAAAGAGTCACTTGAGGGGAAAAGAGCTAAAAGAGAGAGGTAATGCAGAAGAGGGAAACCAGGAAAAAGAGAGAGTCGAGGGGAAAAAAAAAGGGAATGAGAAAAATCATGCCGAAGAGGGAAAGCAGGGAAAAGAGAGAGTCGATGGAAAAGAAGGTGGAGAAAGAGTTCATGAAAAAGAGGGAAACCAGGGAAAAGAGAGAGTCGAGGGGAAAAAAAGGGAACGAGAGAAATCATGCAGAAGAGGGAAGCCAGGGTAAAGAGAGCGTCGAGGGAAAAGAATAGAAAGAGAGAGTTAATGCAGAAGAGGGAAACCCGGGAAAAGAGAGAGTCGAGGGAAAAAAAGGGGAAGAGAGAGTTCAAGGAAAAGAGGGACGCCGGGGAAAAGAGAGAGTCGGGGGAAAAGAATAGAAAGAGAGAGTTCATGGAAAAGAGGGACGCTAGGGAAAAGAGTCACTTGAGGGGAAAAGAGCTAAAAGAGAGAGGTAATGCAGAAGAGGGAAACCAGGGAAAAGAGAGAGTCGAGGGAAAAGAAGGTGAAGAAAGAGTTCATGCAGAAGAGGGAAACAAGGGAAAAGAGAGAGTCGAGGGGAAAAAAAGGGAACGAGAGAAATCATGCAGAAGAGGGAAGCCAGGGAAAAGAGAGAGTCGAGGGAAAAGAAGGGAAACAGAGAGTTCATGAAAAAGAGGGAAACCAGGGAAAAGAGAGAGTCGATGGAAAAGAAGGTGGAGAAACAGTTCATGCAGAAGAGGGAAACCAGGAAAAAGAGAGGGTCGAGGGAAAAGAAGGGGAAGAGAGAGTTCATGGAAAAGAGGGACGCCACGGAAAAGAGTCACTTGAGGGGAAAAGAGCTAAAAGAGAGAGGTAATGCAGAAGAGGGAAACCAGGGAAAAGAGAGAGTCGAGGGAAACGAAGGGGAAGAGAGAGCTCAAGGAAAAGAGGGACGCCGGGGAAAAGAGAGAGTCGGGGGAAAAGAATAGACAGAGAGAGTTCATGGAAAAGAGGGACGCTAGGGAAAAGAGTCACTTGAGGGGAAAAGAGCTAAAAGAGAGAGGTAATGCAGAAGAGGGAAACTAGGGAAAAGAGAGAGTCGAGGGGAAAAAAAAGGGAACGAGAAAAATCATGCCGAAGAGGGAAAGCAGGGAAAAGAGAGAGTCGATGGAAAAGAAGGTGGAGAAAGAGTTCATGCAGAAGAGGGAAACCAGGGAAAAGAGAGAGTCGAGGGAAAAGAAAGGAAACAGAGAGTTCATGAAAAAGAGGGACGCCAGGGAAAAGAGTCAGTCAAGGGGAAAGGAGCTAAAAGAGACAGGTAATGCAGAAGAGGGAAACCAGGGAAAAGAGAGTGTCGAGGGAAAAGAAGGTGGAGAAAAAGTTCATGCAGAAGAGGGAAACCAGGAAAAAGAGAGAGTCGAGGGAAAAGAATGGAAAGAGAGAGTTAATGTAGAAGAGGGAAACCAGGGAAAAGAGAGAGTCGAGGGAAAAGAAGGTGGAGAAAGAGTTCATGCAGAAGAGGGAAACCAGGGAAAAGAGAGAGTCGAGGGGAAAAAAAAGGGAACGAGAGAAATCATGCAGAAGAGGGAAGCCAGGGTAAAGAGAGCGTCGAGGGAAAAGAATAGAAAGAGAGAGTTAATGCAGAAGAGGGAAACCCGGGAAAAGAGAGAGTCGAGGGAAAAAAAGGGGAAGAGAGAGCTCAAGGAAAAGAGGGACGCCGGTGAAAAGAGAGAGTCGGGGGAAAAGAATAGAAAGAGAGAGTTCATGGAAAAGAGGGACGCTAGGGAAAAGAGTCACTTGAGGTGAAAAGAGCTAAAAGAGAGAGGTAATGCAGAAGAGGGAAACCAGGGAAAAGAGAGAGTCGAGGGAAAAGAAGGTGAAGAAAGAGTTCATGCAGAAGAGGGAAACCAGGGAAAAGAGAGAGTCGAGTGGAAAAAAAGGGAACGAGAGAAATCATGCAGAAGAGGGAAGCCAGGGAAAAGAGAGAGTCGAGGGAAAAGAAGGGAAACAGAGAGTTCATGAAAAAGAGGGAAACCAGGGAAAAGAGAGAGTCGATGGAAAAGAAGGTGGAGAAACAGTTCATGCAGAAGAGGGAAACCAGGAAAAAGAGAGAGTCGAGGGAAAAGAAGGGGAAGAGAGAGTTCATTGAAAAGAGGGACGCCAGGGAAAAGAGTCACTTGAGGGGAAAAGAGCTAAAAGAGAGAGGTAATGCAGAAGAGGGAAACCAGGGAAAAGAGAGAGTCGAGGGAAAAGAATAGAAAGAGAGAGTTCATGGAAAAGAGGGACGCTAGGGAAAAGAGTCACTTGAGGGGAAAAGAGCTAAAAGAGAGAGGTAATGCAGAAGAGGGAAACCAGGGAAAAGAGAGAGTCGAGGGAAAAGAAGGTGAAGAAAGAGTTCATGCAGAAGAGGGAAACAAGGGAAAAGAGAGATTCGAGGGGGAAAAAAGGGAACGAGAGAAATCATGCAGAAGAGGGAAGCCAGGGAAAAGAGAGAGTCGAGGGAAAAGAAGGGAAACAGAGAGTTCATGAAAAAGAGGGAAACCAGGGAAAAGAGAGAGTCGATGGAAAAGAAGGTGGAGAAACAGTTCATGCAGAAGAGGGAAACCAGGAAAAAGAGAGAGTCGAGGGAAAAGAAGGGGAAGAGAGAGTTCATGGAAAAGAGGGACGCCAGGGAAAAGAGTCACTTGAGGGGAAAAGAGCTAAAAGAGAGAGGTAATGCAGAAGAGGGAAACCAGGGAAAAGAGAGAGTCGAGGGAAAAGAATAGAAAGAGAGTTAATGCAGAAGAGCGAAACCCGGCAAAAGAGAGAGTCGATGGAACGAAGGGGAAGAGAGAGCTCAAGGAAAAGAGGGACGCCGGGGAAAAGAGAGAGTCGGGGGAAAAGAATAGAAAGAGAGAGTTCATGGAAAAGAGGGACGCTGGGGAAAAGAGTCACTTGAGGGGAAAAGAGCTAAAAGAGAGAGGTAATGCAGAAGAGGGAAACCAGGAAAAAGAGAGAGTCGAGGGGAAAAAAAGGGAACGAGAGAAATCATGCAGAAGAGGGAAGCCAGGGTAAAGAGAGCGTCGAGGGAAAAGAATAGAAAGAGAGAGTTAATGCAGAAGAGGGAAACCCGGGAAAAGAGAGAGTCGAGGGAAAAAAAGGGGAAGAGAGAGTTCAAGGAAAAGAGGGACGCCGGGGAAAAGAGAGAGTCGGGGGAAAAGAATAGAAAGAGAGAGTTCATGGAAAAGAGGGACGCTAGGGAAAAGAGTCACTTGAGGGGAAAAGAGCTAAAAGAGAGAGGTAATGCAGAAGAGGGAAACCAGGGAAAAGAGAGAGTCGAGGGAAAAGAAGGTGAAGAAAGAGTTCATGCAGAAGAGGGAAACAAGGGAAAAGAGAGAGTCGAGGGGAAAAAAAGGGAACGAGAGAAATCATGCAGAAGAGGGAAGCCAGGGAAAAGAGAGAGTCGAGGGAAAAGAAGGGAAACAGAGAGTTCATGAAAAAGAGGGAAACCAGGGAAAAGAGAGAGTCGATGGAAAAGAAGGTGGAGAAACAGTTCATGCAGAAGAGGGAAACCAGGAAAAAGAGAGGGTCGAGGGAAAAGAAGGGGAAGAGAGAGTTCATGGAAAAGAGGGACGCCACGGAAAAGAGTCACTTGAGGGGAAAAGAGCTAAAAGAGAGAGGTAATGCAGAAGAGGGAAACCAGGGAAAAGAGAGAGTCGAGGGAAACGAAGGGGAAGAGAGAGCTCAAGGAAAAGAGGGACGCCGGGGAAAAGAGAGAGTCGGGGGAAAAGAATAGACAGAGAGAGTTCATGGAAAAGAGGGACGCTAGGGAAAAGAGTCACTTGAGGGGAAAAGAGCTAAAAGAGAGAGGTAATGCAGAAGAGGGAAACTAGGGAAAAGAGAGAGTCGAGGGGAAAAAAAAGGGAACGAGAAAAATCATGCCGAAGAGGGAAAGCAGGGAAAAGAGAGAGTCGATGGAAAAGAAGGTGGAGAAAGAGTTCATGCAGAAGAGGGAAACCAGGGAAAAGAGAGAGTCGAGGGAAAAGAAAGGAAACAGAGAGTTCATGAAAAAGAGGGACGCCAGGGAAAAGAGTCAGTCAAGGGGAAAGGAGCTAAAAGAGACAGGTAATGCAGAAGAGGGAAACCAGGGAAAAGAGAGTGTCGAGGGAAAAGAAGGTGGAGAAAAAGTTCATGCAGAAGAGGGAAACCAGGAAAAAGAGAGAGTCGAGGGAAAAGAATGGAAAGAGAGAGTTAATGTAGAAGAGGGAAACCAGGGAAAAGAGAGAGTCGAGGGAAAAGAAGGTGGAGAAAGAGTTCATGCAGAAGAGGGAAACCAGGGAAAAGAGAGAGTCGAGGGGAAAAAAAGGGAACGAGAGAAATCATGCAGAAGAGGGAAGCCAGGGTAAAGAGAACGTCGAGGGAAAAGAATAGAAAGAGAGAGTTAATGCAGAAGAGGGAAACCCGGGAAAAGAGAGAGTCGAGGGAAAAAAAGGGGAAGAGAGAGCTCAAGGAAAAGAGGGACGCCGGGGAAAAGAGAGAGTCGGGGGAAAAGAATAGAAAGAGAGAGTTCATGGAAAAGAGGGACGCTAGGGAAAAGAGTCACTTGAGGGGAAAAGAGCTAAAAGAGAGAGGTAATGCAGAAGAGGGAAACCAGGGAAAAGAGAGAGTCGAGGTAAAAGAAGGTGAAGAAAGAGTTCATGCAGAAGAGGGAAACCAGGAAAAAGAGAGAGTCGAGGGAAAAGAATAGAAAGAGAGAGTTAATGCAGAAGAGCGAAACCCGGGAAAAGAGAGAGTCGATGGAAATGAAGGGGAAGAGAGAGCTCAAGGAAAAGAGGGACGCCGGGGAAAAGAGAGAGTCGGGGGAAAAGAATAGAAAGAGAGAGTTCATGGAAAAGAGGGACGCCAGGGAAAAGAGTCACTTGAGGGGAAAAGAGCTAAAAGAGAGAGGTAATGCAGAAGAGGGAAACCAGGGAAAAGAGAGAGTCGAGGGGAAAAAAAAGGGAATGAGAAAAATCATGCCGAAGAGGGAAAGCAGGGAAAAGAGAGAGTCGATGGAAAAGAAGGTGGAGAAAGAGTTCATGCAGAAGAGGGAAACCAGGGAAAAGAGAGAGTCGAGGGGAAAAAAAAGGGAACGAGAGAAATCATGCAGAAGAGGGAAGCCAGGGTAAAGAGAGCGTCGAGGGAAAAGAATAGAAAGAGAGAGTTAATGCAGAAGAGGGAAACCCGGGAAAAGAGAGAGTCGAGGGAAAAAAAGGGGAAGAGAGAGCTCAAGGAAAAGAGGGACGCCGGTGAAAAGAGAGAGTCGGGGGAAAAGAATAGAAAGAGAGAGTTCATGGAAAAGAGGGACGCTAGGGAAAAGAGTCACTTGAGGTGAAAAGAGCTAAAAGAGAGAGGTAATGCAGAAGAGGGAAACCAGGGAAAAGAGAGAGTCGAGGGAAAAGAAGGTGAAGAAAGAGTTCATGCAGAAGAGGGAAACCAGGGAAAAGAGAGAGTCGAGTGGAAAAAAAGGGAACGAGAGAAATCATGCAGAAGAGGGAAGCCAGGGAAAAGAGAGAGTCGAGGGAAAAGAAGGGAAACAGAGAGTTCATGAAAAAGAGGGAAACCAGGGAAAAGAGAGAGTCGATGGAAAAGAAGGTGGAGAAACAGTTCATGCAGAAGAGGGAAACCAGGAAAAAGAGAGAGTCGAGGGAAAAGAAGGGGAAGAGAGAGTTCATGGAAAAGAGGGACGCCACGGAAAAGAGTCATGCGACGGGAAAAGAGCTAAAAGAGAGAGGTAATGCAGAAGAGGGAAACTAGGGAAAAGAGAGAGTCGAGGGGAAAAAAAAGGGAACGAGAAAAATGATGCCGAAGAGGGAAAGCAGGGAAAAGAGAGAGTCGAGGGAAAAGAAGGGAAACAGAGAGTTCATGAAAAAGAGGGAAACCAGGGAAAAGAGAGAGTCGATGGAAAAGAAGGTGGAGAAACAGTTCATGCAGAAGAGGGAAGCCAGGAAAAAGAGAGAGTCGAGGGAAAAGAAGGGGAAGAGAGAGTTCATTGAAAAGAGGGACGCCAGGGAAAAGAGTCACTTGAGGGGAAAAGAGCTAAAAGAGAGAGGTAATGCAGAAGAGGGAAACCAGGGAAAAGAGAGAGTCGAGGGAAAAGAATAGAAAGAGAGTTAATGCAGAAGAGCGAAACCCGGCAAAAGAGAGAGTCGATGGAAACGAAGGGGAAGAGAGAGCTCAAGGAAAAGAGGGACGCCGGGGAAAAGAGAGAGTCGGGGGAAAAGAATAGAAAGAGAGAGTTCATGGAAAAGAGGGACGCTAGGGAAAAGAGTCACTTGAGGGGAAAAGAGCTAAAAGAGAGAGGTAATGCAGAAGAGGGAAACCAGGAAAAAGAGAGAGTCGAGGGGAAAAAAAAGGGAATGAGAAAAATCATGCCGAAGAGGGAAAGCAGGGAAAAGAGAGAGTCGATGGAAAAGAAGTTGGAGAAAGAATTCATGCAGAAGAGGGAAACAAGGGAAAAGAGAGAGTCGAGGGGAAAAAAAGGGAACGAGAGAAATCATGCAGAAGAGGGAAGCCAGGGAAAAGAGAGAGTCGAGGGAAAAGAAGGGAAACAGAGAGTTCATGAAAAAGAGGGAAACCAGGGAAAAGAGAGAGTCGATGGAAAAGAAGGTGGAGAAACAGTTCATGCAGAAGAGGGAAACCAGGAAAAAGAGAGGGTCGAGGGAAAAGAAGGGGAAGAGAGAGTTCATGGAAAAGAGGGACGCCACGGAAAAGAGTCACTTGAGGGGAAAAGAGCTAAAAGAGAGAGGTAATGCAGAAGAGGGAAACCAGGGAAAAGAGAGAGTCGAGGGAAACGAAGGGGAAGAGAGAGCTCAAGGAAAAGAGGGACGCCGGGGAAAAGAGAGAGTCGGGGGAAAAGAATAGACAGAGAGAGTTCATGGAAAAGAGGGACGCTAGGGAAAAGAGTCACTTGAGGGGAAAAGAGCTAAAAGAGAGAGGTAATGCAGAAGAGGGAAACTAGGGAAAAGAGAGAGTCGAGGGGAAAAAAAAGGGAACGAGAAAAATGATGCCGAAGAGGGAAAGCAGGGAAAAGAGAGAGTCGAGGGAAAAGAAGGGAAACAGAGAGTTCATGAAAAAGAGGGAAACCAGGGAAAAGAGAGAGTCGATGGAAAAGAAGGTGGAGAAACAGTTCATGCAGAAGAGGGAAGCCAGGAAAAAGAGAGAGTCGAGGGAAAAGAAGGGGAAGAGAGAGTTCATTGAAAAGAGGGACGCCAGGGAAAAGAGTCACTTGAGGGGAAAAGAGCTAAAAGAGAGAGGTAATGCAGAAGAGGGAAACCAGGGAAAAGAGAGAGTCGAGGGAAAAGAATAGAAAGAGAGTTAATGCAGAAGAGCGAAACCCGGCAAAAGAGAGAGTCGATGGAAACGAAGGGGAAGAGAGAGCTCAAGGAAAAGAGGGACGCCGGGGAAAAGAGAGAGTCGGGGGAAAAGAATAGAAAGAGAGAGTTCATGGAAAAGAGGGACGCTAGGGAAAAGAGTCACTTGAGGGGAAAAGAGCTAAAAGAGAGAGGTAATGCAGAAGAGGGAAACCAGGAAAAAGAGAGAGTCGAGGGGAAAAAAAAGGGAATGAGAAAAATCATGCCGAAGAGGGAAAGCAGGGAAAAGAGAGAGTCGATGGAAAAGAAGTTGGAGAAAGAGTTCATGCAGAAGAGGGAAACAAGGGAAAAGAGAGAGTCGAGGGGAAAAAAAGGGAACGAGAGAAATCATGCAGAAGAGGGAAGCCAGGGAAAAGAGAGAGTCGAGGGAAAAGAAGGGAAACAGAGAGTTCATGAAAAAGAGGGAAACCAGGGAAAAGAGAGAGTCGATGGAAAAGAAGGTGGAGAAACAGTTCATGCAGAAGAGGGAAACCAGGAAAAAGAGAGGGTCGAGGGAAAAGAAGGGGAAGAGAGAGTTCATGGAAAAGAGGGACGCCACGGAAAAGAGTCACTTGAGGGGAAAAGAGCTAAAAGAGAGAGGTAATGCAGAAGAGGGAAACCAGGGAAAAGAGAGAGTCGAGGGAAACGAAGGGGAAGAGAGAGCTCAAGGAAAAGAGGGACGCCGGGGAAAAGAGAGAGTCGGGGGAAAAGAATAGACAGAGAGAGTTCATGGAAAAGAGGGACGCTAGGGAAAAGAGTCACTTGAGGGGAAAAGAGCTAA
This sequence comes from Necrosyrtes monachus, assembly GCA_037953605.1. Classification (NCBI taxonomy): domain Eukaryota; kingdom Metazoa; phylum Chordata; class Aves; order Accipitriformes; family Accipitridae; genus Necrosyrtes; species Necrosyrtes monachus. The sequence goes on along the minus strand of JAZGTQ010000386.1, from coordinate 24,815 downwards.
AAGAGAGAGGTAATGCAGAAGAGGGAAACTAGGGAAAAGAGAGAGTCGAGGGGAAAAAAAAGGGAACGAGAAAAATCATGCCGAAGAGGGAAAGCAGGGAAAAGAGAGAGTCGATGGAAAAGAAGGTGGAGAAAGAGTTCATGCAGAAGAGGGAAACCAGGGAAAAGAGAGAGTCGAGGGAAAAGAAAGGAAACAGAGAGTTCATGAAAAAGAGGGACGCCAGGGAAAAGAGTCAGTCAAGGGGAAAGGAGCTAAAAGAGACAGGTAATGCAGAAGAGGGAAACCAGGGAAAAGAGAGTGTCGAGGGAAAAGAAGGTGGAGAAAAAGTTCATGCAGAAGAGGGAAACCAGGAAAAAGAGAGAGTCGAGGGAAAAGAATGGAAAGAGAGAGTTAATGTAGAAGAGGGAAACCAGGGAAAAGAGAGAGTCGAGGGAAAAGAAGGTGGAGAAAGAGTTCATGCAGAAGAGGGAAACCAGGGAAAAGAGAGAGTCGAGGGGAAAAAAAGGGAACGAGAGAAATCATGCAGAAGAGGGAAGCCAGGGTAAAGAGAACGTCGAGGGAAAAGAATAGAAAGAGAGAGTTAATGCAGAAGAGGGAAACCCGGGAAAAGAGAGAGTCGAGGGAAAAAAAGGGGAAGAGAGAGCTCAAGGAAAAGAGGGACGCCGGGGAAAAGAGAGAGTCGGGGGAAAAGAATAGAAAGAGAGAGTTCATGGAAAAGAGGGACGCTAGGGAAAAGAGTCACTTGAGGGGAAAAGAGCTAAAAGAGAGAGGTAATGCAGAAGAGGGAAACCAGGGAAAAGAGAGAGTCGAGGGAAAAGAAGGTGAAGAAAGAGTTCATGCAGAAGAGGGAAACCAGGAAAAAGAGAGAGTCGAGGGAAAAGAATAGAAAGAGAGAGTTAATGCAGAAGAGCGAAACCCGGGAAAAGAGAGAGTCGATGGAAATGAAGGGGAAGAGAGAGCTCAAGGAAAAGAGGGACGCCGGGGAAAAGAGAGAGTCGGGGGAAAAGAATAGAAAGAGAGAGTTCATGGAAAAGAGGGACGCCAGGGAAAAGAGTCACTTGAGGGGAAAAGAGCTAAAAGAGAGAGGTAATGCAGAAGAGGGAAACTAGGGAAAAGAGAGAGTCGAGGGGAAAAAAAAGGGAATGAGAAAAATCATGCCGAAGAGGGAAAGCAGGGAAAAGAGAGAGTCGATGGAAAAGAAGGTGGAGAAAGAGTTCATGCAGAAGAGGGAAACCAGGGAAAAGAGAGAGTCGAGGGGAAAAAAAAGGGAACGAGAGAAATCATGCAGAAGAGGGAAGCCAGGGTAAAGAGAGCGTCGAGGGAAAAGAATAGAAAGAGAGAGTTAATGCAGAAGAGGGAAACCCGGGAAAAGAGAGAGTCGAGGGAAAAAAAGGGGAAGAGAGAGCTCAAGGAAAAGAGGGACGCCGGTGAAAAGAGAGAGTCGGGGGAAAAGAATAGAAAGAGAGAGTTCATGGAAAAGAGGGACACTAGGGAAAAGAGTCACTTGAGGGGAAAAGAGCTAAAAGAGAGAGGTAATGCAGAAGAGGGAAACCAGGGAAAAGAGAGAGTCGAGGGAAAAGAAGGTGAAGAAAGAGTTCATGCAGAAGAGGGAAACCAGGGAAAAGAGAGAGTCGAGTGGAAAAAAAGGGAACGAGAGAAATCATGCAGAAGAGGGAAGCCAGGGAAAAGAGAGAGTCGAGGGAAAAGAAGGGAAACAGAGAGTTCATGAAAAAGAGGGAAACCAGGGAAAAGAGAGAGTCGAGGGAAAAGAAGGGGAAGAGAGAGTTCATGGAAAAGAGGGACGCCACGGAAAAGAGTCATGCGACGGGAAAAGAGCTAAAAGAGAGAGGTAATGCAGAAGAGGGAAACTAGGGAAAAGAGAGAGTCGAGGGGAAAAAAAAGGGAACGAGAAAAATGATGCCGAAGAGGGAAAGCAGGGAAAAGAGAGAGTCGAGGGAAAAGAAGGGAAACAGAGAGTTCATGAAAAAGAGGGAAACCAGGGAAAAGAGAGAGTCGATGGAAAAGAAGGTGGAGAAACAGTTCATGCAGAAGAGGGAAGCCAGGAAAAAGAGAGAGTCGAGGGAAAAGAAGGGGAAGAGAGAGTTCATTGAAAAGAGGGACGCCAGGGAAAAGAGTCACTTGAGGGGAAAAGAGCTAAAAGAGAGAGGTAATGCAGAAGAGGGAAAGCAGGGAAAAGAGAGAGTCGAGGGAATAGAAGGTGAAGAAAGAGTTCATGCAGAAGAGGGAAACCAGGAAAAAGAGAGAGTCGAGGGAAAAGAATAGAAAGAGAGAGTTAATGCAGAAGAGCGAAACCCGGGAAAAGAGCGAGTCGAGGGAAAAGAAGGGAAAGAGAGAGTTCATGCAGAAGAGGGACGCCAGGGAAAAGAGTCACTCGAGGGGAAAAGAGCTAAAAGAGACAGGTAATGCAGAAGAGGGAAACCAGGGAAAAGAGAGAGTCGAGGGAATAGAAGGTGAAGAAAGAGTTCATGCAGAAGAGGGAAACCAGGGAAAAGAGAGAGTCGAGGGAAAAGAAGGGAAACAGAGTGTTCATGAAAAAGAGGGAAACCAGGGAAAAGAGAGAGTCGATGGAAAAGAAGGTGGAGAAACAGTTAATGCAGAAGAGGGAAACCAGGAAAAAGAGAGAGTCGAGGGAAAAGAAGGGGAAGAGAGAGTTCATGGAAAAGAGGGACGCCAGGGAAAAGAGTCACTTGAGGGGAAAAGAGCTAAAAGAGAGAGGTAATGCAGAAGAGGGAAACCAGGGAAAAGAGAGAGTCGAGGGAATAGAAGGTGAAGAAAGAGTTCATGCAGAAGAGGGAAACCAGGAAAAAGAGAGAGTCGAGGGAAATGAAGGGGAAGAGAGAGCTCAAGGAAAAGAGGGACGCCGGGGAAAAGAGCGAGTCGAGGGAAAAGAAGGGAAAGAGAGAGTTAATGCAGAAGAGGGACGCCAGGGAAAAGAGTAACTCGAGGGGAAAAGAGCTAAAAGAGACAGGTAATGCAGAAGAGGGAAACCAGGGAAAAGAGAGAGTCGATGGAAAAGAAGGTGGAGAAACAGTTCATGCAGAAGAGGGAAACCAGGAAAAAGAGAGTCGAGGGAAAAGAAGGGGAAGAGAGAGTTCATGGAAAAGAGGGACGCCAGGGAAAAGAGTCACTTGAGGGGAAAAGAGCTAAAAGAGAGAGGTAATGCAGAAGAGGGAAACCAGGGAAAAGAGAGAGTCGAGGGAATAGAAGGTGAAGAAAGAGTTCATGCAGAAGAGGGAAACCAGGAAAAAGAGAGAGTCGAGGGAAAAGAATAGAAAGAGAGAGTTAATGCAGAAGAGGGAAGCCAGGGAAAAGAGAGAGTCGAGGGAAAAGAAGGGGAAGAGAGAGCTCAAGGAAAAGAGGGACGCCGGGGAAAAGAGCGAGTCGAGGGAAAAGAAGGGAAAGAGAGAGTTAATGCAGAAGAGGGACGCCAGGGAAAAGAGTCACTCGAGGGGAAAAGAGCTAAAAGAGACAGGTAATGCAGAAGAGGGAAACCAGGGAAAAGAGAGAGTCGAGGGAATAGAAGGTGAAGAAAGAGTTCATGCAGAAGAGGGAAACCAGGGAAAAGAGAGAGTCGATGGAAAAGAAGGTGGAGAAACAGTTCATGCAGAAGAGGGAAACCAGGAAAAAGAGAGAGTCGAGGGAAAAGAAGGGGAAGAGAGAGTTCATGGAAAAGAGGGACGCTAGGGAAAAGAGTCACTTGAGGGGAAAAGAGCTAAAAGAGAGAGGTAATGCAGAAGAGGGAAACCAGGGGAAAGAGAGAGTCGAGGGAAAAGAAGGTGAAGAAAGAGTTCATGCAGAAGAGGGAAACCAGGGAAAAGAGAAAGTCGAGTGGAAAAAAAGGGAACGAGAGAAATCATGCAGAAGAGGGAAGCCAGGGAAAAGAGAGAGTCGAGGGAAAAGAAGGGAAACAGAGAGTTCATGAAAAAGAGGGAAAGCAGGGAAAAGAGAGAGTCGATGGAAAAGAAGGTGGAGAAACAGTTCATGCAGAAGAGGGAAACCAGGAAAAAGAGAGAGTCGAGGGAAAAGAAGGGGAAGAGAGAGTTCATGGAAAAGAGGGACGCCACGGAAAAGAGTCATGCGACGGGAAAAGAGCTAAAAGAGAGAGGTAATGCAGAAGAGGGAAACTAGGGAAAAGAGAGAGTCGAGGGGAAAAAAAAGGGAACGAGAAAAATGATGCCGAAGAGGGAAAGCAGGGAAAAGAGAGAGTCGAGGGAAAAGAAGGGAAACAGAGAGTTCATGAAAAAGAGGGAAACCAGGGAAAAGAGAGAGTCGATGGAAAAGAAGGTGGAGAAACAGTTCATGCAGAAGAGGGAAGCCAGGAAAAAGAGAGAGTCGAGGGAAAAGAAGGGGAAGAGAGAGTTCATTGAAAAGAGGGACGCCAGGGAAAAGAGTCACTTGAGGGGAAAAGAGCTAAAAGAGAGAGGTAATGCAGAAGAGGGAAACCAGGGAAAAGAGAGAGTCGAGGGAAAAGAATAGAAAGAGAGTTAATGCAGAAGAGCGAAACCCGGCAAAAGAGAGAGTCGATGGAAAGGAAGGGGAAGAGAGAGCTCAAGGAAAAGAGGGACGCCGGGGAAAAGAGAGAGTCGGGGGAAAAGAATAGAAAGAGAGAGTTCATGGAAAAGAGGGACGCTAGGGAAAAGAGTCACTTGAGGGGAAAAGAGCTAAAAGAGAGAGGTAATGCAGAAGAGGGAAACCAGGAAAAAGAGAGAGTCGAGGGGGAAAAAAAGGGAATGAGAAAAATCATGCCGAAGAGGGAAAGCAGGGAAAAGAGAGAGTCGATGGAAAAGAAGGTGGAGAAAGAGTTCATGCAGAAGAGGGAAACCAGGGAAAAGAGAGAGTCGAGGGGAAAAAAAGGGAAAGAGAGAAATCATGCAGAAGAGGGAAGCCAGGGAAAAGAGAGCGTCGAGGGAAAAGAATAGAAAGAGAGAGTTAATGCAGAAGAGGGAAACCCGGGAAAAGAGAGAGTCGAGGGAAAAAAAGGGGAAGAGAGAGCTCAAGGAAAAGAGGGACGCCGGGGAAAAGAGAGAGTCGGGGGAAAAGAATAGAAAGAGAGAGTTCATGGAAAAGAGGGACGCTAGGGAAAAGAGTCACTTGAGGGGAAAAGAGCTAAAAGAGAGAGGTAATGCAGAAGAGGGAAACCAGGGAAAAGAGAGAGTCGAGGGGAAAAAAAAGGGAACGAGAAAAATCATGCCAAAGAGGGAAAGCAGGGAAAAGAGAGCGTCGATGGAAAAGAATAGAAAGAGAGAGTTAATGCAGAAGAGGGAAACCCGGGAAAAGAGAGAGTCGAGGGAAAAAAAGGGGAAGAGAGAGCTCAAGGAAAAGAGGGACGCCGGGGAAAAGAGAGAGTCGGGGGAAAAGAATAGAAAGAGAGAGTTCATGGAAAAGAGGGACGCTAGGGAAAAGAGTCACTTGAGGGGAAAAGAGCTAAAAGAGAGAGGTAATGCAGAAGAGGGAAACCAGGGAAAAGAGAGAGTCGAGGGAAAAGAAGGTGAAGAAAGAGTTCATGCAGAAGAGGGAAACCAGGAAAAAGAGAGAGTCGAGGGAAAAGAATAGAAAGAGAGAGTTAATGCAGAAGAGCGAAACCCGGGAAAAGAGAGAGTCGATGGAAACGAAGGGGAAGAGAGAGCTCAAGGAAAAGAGGGACGCCGGGGAAAAGAGCGAGTCGAGGGAAAAGAAGGGAAAGAGAGAGTTAATGCAGAAGAGGGACGCCAGGGAAAAGAGTCACTCGAGGGGAAAGGAGCTAAAAGAGACAGGTAATGCAGAAGAGGGAAACCAGGGAAAAGAGAGTGTCGAGGGAAAAGAAGGTGGAGAAAAAGTTCATGCAGAAGAGGGAAACCAGGGAAAAGAGAGAGTCGAGGGAAAAGAAGGGAAACAGAGAGTTCATGAAAAAGAGGGAAACCAGGGAAAAGAGAGAGTCGAGGGAAAAGAAGGGGAAGAGAGAGTTCATGGAAAAGAGGGACGCCAGGGAAAAGAGTCACTTGAGGGGAAAAGAGCTAAAAGAGAGAGGTAATGCAGAAGAGGGAAACTAGGGAAAAGAGAGACTCGAGGGGAAAAAAAAGGGAACGAGAAAAATCATGCCGAAGAAGGAAAGCAGGGAAAAGAGAGAGTCGATGGAAAAGAAGGTGGAGAAAGAGTTCATGCAGAAGAGGGAAACCAGGGAAAAGAGAGAGTCGAGGGGAAAAAAAGGGAACGAGAGAAATCATGCAGAAGAGGGAAGCCAGGGAAAAGAGAGAGTCGATGGAAACGAAGGGGAAGAGAGAGCTCAAGGAAAAGAGGGAAAGCAGGGAAAAGAGAGAGTCGATGGAAAAGAAGGTGGAGAAAGAGTTCATGCAGAAGAGGGAAACCAGGGAAAAGAGAGAGTCGAGGGGAAAAAAAAGGGAACGAGAGAAATCATGCAGAAGAGGGAAGCCAGGGAAAAGAGAGCGTCGAGGGAAAAGAATAGAAAGAGAGAGTTAATGCAGAAGAGGGAAACCCGGGAAAAGAGAGAGTCGAGGGAAAAAAAGGGGAAGAGAGAGCTCAAGGAAAAGAGGGACGCCGGGGAAAAGAGAGAGTCTGGGGAAAAGAATAGAAAGAGAGAGTTCATGGAAAAGAGGGACGCTAGGGAAAAGAGTCACTTGAGGGGAAAAGAGCTAAAAGAGAGAGGTAATGCAGAAGAGGGAAACCAGGGAAAAGAGAGAGTCGAGGGAAAAGAAGGTGAAGAAAGAGTTCATGCAGAAGAGGGAAACCAGGGAAAAGAGAGAGTCGAGGGGAAAAAAAGGGAACGAGAGAAATCATGCAGAAGAGGGAAGCCAGGGAAAAGAGAGAGTCGAGGGAAAAGAAGGGAAACAGAGAGTTCATGAAAAAGAGGGAAACCAGGGAAAAGAGAGAGTCGATGGAAAAGAAGGTGGAGAAACAGTTCATGCAGAAAAGGGAAACCAGGAAAAAGAGAGGGTCGAGGGAAAAGAAGGGGAAGAGAGAGTTCATGGAAAAGAGGGACGCCACGGAAAAGAGTCACTTGAGGGGAAAAGAGCTAAAAGAGAGAGGTAATGCAGAAGAGGGAAACCAGGGAAAAGAGAGAGTCGAGGGAAAAGAATAGAAAGAGAGTTAATGCAGAAGAGCGAAACCCGGCAAAAGAGAGAGTCGATGGAAACGAAGGGGAAGAGAGAGCTCAAGGAAAACAGGGACGCCGGGGAAAAGAGAGAGTCGGGGGAAAAGAATAGAAAGAGAGAGTTCACGGAAAAGAGGGACGCTAGGGAAAAGAGTCACTTGAGGGGAAAAGAGCTAAAAGAGAGAGGTAATGCAGAAGAGGGAAACCAGGGAAAAGAGAGAGTCGAGGGAAAAGAAGGTGAAGAAAGAGTTCATGCAGAAGAGGGAAACCAGGGAAAAGAGAGAGTCGAGGGGAAAAAAGGGAACGAGAGAAATCATGCAGAAGAGGGAAGCCAGGGAAAAGAGAGAGTCGAGGGAAAAGAAGGGAAACAGAGAGTTCATGAAAAAGAGGGAAACCAGGGAAAAGAGAGAGTCGATGGAAAAGAAGGTGGAGAAACAGTTCATGCAGAAGAGGGAAACCAGGAAAAAGAGAGAGTCGAGGGAAAAGAAGGGGAAGAGAGAGTTCATGGAAAAGAGGGACGCCACGGAAAAGAGTCACTTGAGGGGAAAAGAGCTAAAAGAGAGAGGTAATGCAGAAGAGGGAAACCAGGGAAAAGAGAGAGTCGAGGGAAACGAAGGGGAAGAGAGAGCTCAAGGAAAAGAGGGACGCCGGGGAAAAGAGAGAGTCGGGGAAAAGAAGAGAAAGAGAGAGTTCATGGAAAAGAGGGACGCTAGGGAAAAGAGTCACTTGAGGGGAAAAGAGCTAAAAGAGAGAGGTAATGCAGAAGAGGGAAACTAGGGAAAAGAGAGAGTCGAGGGGAAAAAAAAGGGAACGAGAAAAATCATGCCGAAGAGGGAAAGCAGGGAAAAGAGAGAGTCGATGGAAAAGAAGGTGGAGAAAGAGTTCATGCAGAAGAGGGAAACCAGGGAAAAGAGAGAGTCGAGGGAAAAGAAGGTGAAGAGAGAAAGTTCATGCAGAAGAGGGAAACCAGGGAAAAGAGAGAGTCGAGGGAAAAGAAGGGGAAGAGAGAGCTCAAGGAAAAGAGGGAAACCAGGGAAAAGAGAGAGTCGAGGGAAAAGAAGGTGGAGAAAGAGTTCATGCAGAAGAGGAAAACCAGGGAAAAGAGAGAGTCGAGGGGAAAAAAAAGGGAACGAGAGAAATCATGCAGAAGAGGGAAGCCAGGGAAAAGAGAGCGTCGAGGGAAAAGAATAGAAAGAGAGAGTTAATGCAGAAGAGGGAAACCCGGGAAAAGAGAGAGTCGAGGGAAAAAAAGGGGAAGAGAGAGCTCAAGGAAAAGAGGGACGCCGGGGAAAAGAGAGAGTCGGGGGAAAAGAATAGAAAGAGAGAGTTCATGGAAAAGAGGGACGCTAGGGAAAAGAGTCACTTGAGGGGAAAAGAGCTAAAAGAGAGAGGTAATGCAGAAGAGGGAAACCAGGGAAAAGAGAGAGTCGAGGGAAAAGAAGGTGAAGAAAGAGTTCATGCAGAAGAGGGAAACCAGGGAAAAGAGAGAGTCGAGGGAAAAGAAGGGAAAGAGAGAGTTAATGCAGAAGAGCGAAACCCGGGAAAAGAGAGAGTCGAGGGAAAAGAAGGGGAAGAGAGAGTTCAAGGAAAAGAGGGACGCCAGGGAAAAGAGTCACTTGAGGGGAAAAGAGCTAAAAGAGAGAGTTAATGGAGAAGAGGGAAACCAGGGAAAAGAGAGACTCGAGGGGAAAAAAAAGGGAACGAGAAAAATCATGCCGAAGAAGGAAAGCAGGGAAAAGAGAGAGTCGATGGAAAAGAAGGTGGAGAAAGAGTTAATGCAGAAGAGGGAAACCAGGGAAAAGAGAGAGTCGAGGGGAAAAAAAGGGAATGAGAGAAATCATGCAGAAGAGGGAAGCCAGGGAAAAGAGAGAGTCGATGGAAACGAAGGGGAAGAGAGAGCTCAAGGAAAAGAGGGAAAGCAGGGAAAAGAGAGAGTCGATGGAAAAGAAGGTGGAGAAAGAGTTCATGCAGAAGAGGGAAACCAGGGAAAAGAGAGAGTCGAGGGGAAAAAAAAGGGAACGAGAGAAATCATGCAGAAGAGGGAAGCCAGGGAAAAGAGAGCGTCGAGGGAAAAGAATAGAAAGAGAGAGTTAATGCAGAAGAGGGAAACCCGGGAAAAGAGAGAGTCGAGGGAAAAAAAGGGGAAGAGAGAGCTCAAGGAAAAGAGGGACGCCGGGGAAAAGAGAGAGTCGGGGGAAAAGAATAGAAAGAGAGAGTTCATGGAAAAGAGGGACGCTAGGGAAAAGAGTCACTTGAGGGGAAAAGAGCTAAAAGAGAGAGGTAATGCAGAAGAGGGAAACCAGGGAAAAGAGAGAGTCGAGGGAAAAGAAGGTGAAGAAAGAGTTCATGCAGAAGAGGGAAACCAGGGAAAAGAGAGAGTCGAGGGGAAAAAAAGGGAACGAGAGAAATCATGCAGAAGAGGGAAGCCAGGGAAAAGAGAGAGTCGAGGGAAAAGAAGGGAAACAGAGAGTTCATGAAAAAGAGGGAAACCAGGGAAAAGAGAGAGTCGATGGAAAAGAAGGTGGAGAAACAGTTCATGCAGAAAAGGGAAACCAGGAAAAAGAGAGAGTCGAGGGAAAAGAAGGGGAAGAGAGAGTTCATGGAAAAGAGGGACGCCACGGAAAAGAGTCACTGTGACGGGAAAAGAGCTAAAAGAGAGAGGTAATGCAGAAGAGGGAAACCAGGGAAAAGAGAGAGTCGAGGGAAAAGAATAGGAACAGAAAATTAATGCAGAAGAGCGAAACCCGGCAAAAGAGAGAGTCGATGGAAACGAAGGGGAAGAGAGAGTTCAAGGAAAACAGGGACACCGGGGAAAAGAGAGAGTCGAGGGAAAAGAAGGTGGAAAGAAACAGTTCACGGAAAAGAGGGACACTAGGGAAAAGAGACACTTGAGGGGAAAAGAGCTAAAAGAGAGAGGTCATGGAGAAGAGGGAAACCAGGGAAAAGAGACACTCGAGGGAAAAGAAGGTAGAAGAAAGAGGTCATGCAGAAGAGGGAAACCAGGAAAAAGAGAGAGTCGAGGGAAAAGAATAGAAAGAGAGAGTTAATGCAGAAGAGCGAAACCCGGGAAAAGAGAGAGTCGATGGAAACGAAGGGGAAGAGAGAGCTCAAGGAAAAGAGGGACGCCGGGGAAAAGAGAGAGTCGAGGGAAAAGAAGGGAAAGAGAGAGTTCATGCAGAAGAGGGACGCCAGGGAAAAGAGTCACTCGAGGGGAAAAGAGCTAAAAGAGAGAGGTAATGCAGAAGAGGGAAACCAGGGAAAAGAGAGAGTCGAGGGGAAAAAAAAGGGAACGAGAAAAATCATGCCGAAGAAGGAAAGCAGGGAAAAGAGAGAGTCGATGGAAAAGAAGGTGGAGAAAGAGTTCATGCAGAAGAGGGAAACCAGGGAAAAGAGAGAGTCGAGGGGAAAAAAAGGGAACGAGAGAAATCATGCAGAAGAGGGAAGCCAGGGAGAAGAGAGAGTCGATGGAAACGAAGGGGAAGAGAGAGCTCAAGGAAAAGAGGGAAACCAGGGAAAAGAGTGAGTCGATGGAAAAGAAGGTGGAGAAACAGTTCATGCAGAAGAGGGAAACCAGGGAAAAGAGAGAGTCGAGGGGAAAAAAAGGGAACGAGAGAAATCATGCAGAAGAGGGAAGCCAGGGAAAAGAGAGCGTCGAGGGAAAAGAATAGAAAGAGAGAGTTAATGCAGAAGAGGGAAACCCGGGAAAAGAGAGAGTCGAGGGAAAAAAAGGGGAAGAGAGAGCTCAAGGAAAAGAGGGACGCCGGGGAAAAGAGAGAGTCGGGGGAAAAGAATAGAGAGAGAGAGTTCATGGAAAAGAGGGACGCTAGGGAAAAGAGTCACTTGAGGGGAAAAGAGCTAAAAGAGAGAGGTAATGCAGAAGAGGGAAACCAGGGAAAAGAGAGAGTCGAGGGAAAAGAATAGAAAGAGAGAGTTAATGCAGAAGAGCGAAACCCGGGAAAAGAGAGAGTCGATGGAAATGAAGGGGAAGAGAGAGCTCAAGGAAAAGAGGGACGCCGGGGAAAAGAGTCGAGTCGAGGGAAAAGAAGGGAAAGAGAGAGTTAATGCAGAAGAGGGACACCAGGGAAAAGAGTCACTCGAGGGGAAAAGAGCTAAAAGAGACAGGTAATGCAGAAGAGGGAAACCAGGGAAAAGAGAGAGTCGAGGGAACAGAAGGTGAAGAAAGAGTTCATGCAGAAGAGGGAAAGCCAGGGAAAAGAGAGAGTCGAGGGAAAAGAAGGGGAAGAGAGAGTTCATGGAAAAGAGGGACGCCAGGGAAAAGAGTCACTTGAGGGGAAAAGAGCTAAAAGAGAGAGGTAATGCAGAAGAGGGAAACTAGGGAAAAGAGAGAGTCGAGGGGAAAAAAAAGGGAACGAGAAAAATCATGCCGAAGAAGGAAAGCAGGGAAAAGAGAGAGTCGATGGAAAAGAAGGTGGAGAAAGAGTTCATGCAGAAGAGGGAAACCAGGGAAAAGAGAGAGTCGAGGGGAAAAAAAGGGAACGAGAGAAATCATGCAGAAGAGGGAAGCCAGGGAAAAGAGAGAGTCGATGGAAACGAAGGGGAAGAGAGAGCTCAAGGCAAAAGAGGGAAAGCAGGGAAAAGAGAGAGTCGATGGAAAAGAAGGTGGAGAAAGAGTTCATGCAGAAGAGGGAAACCAGGAAAAAGAGAGAGTCGAGGGAAAAGAAGGGAAAGAGAGAGTTCATGGAAAAGAGGGACGCCAGGGAAAAGAGTCACTTGAGGGGAAAAGAGCTAAAAGAGAGAGGTAATGCAGAAGAGGGAAACCAGGGAAAAGAGAGAGTCGAGGGAAAAGAAGGTAGAAAGAGAGTTAATGCAGAAGAGCGAAACCCGGCAAAAGAGAGAGTCGATGGAAACGAAGGGGAAGAGAGAGCTCAAGGAAAAGAGGGACGCCGGGGAAAAGAGAGAGTCGGGGGAAAAGAATAGAAAGAGAGAGTTCATGGAAAAGAGGGACGCTAGGGAAAAGAGTCACTTGAGGGGAAAAGAGCTAAAAGAGAGAGGTAATGCAGAAGAGGGAAACTAGGGAAAAGAGAGAGTCGAGGGGAAAAAAAAGGGAACGAGAAAAATCATGCCGAAGAGGGAAACCAGGGAAAAGAGAGAGTCGAGGGGAAAAAAAAGGGAACGAGAGAAATCATGGAGAAGAGGGAAGCCAGGGAAAAGAGAGCGTCGAGGGAAAAGAATATAAAGAGAGAGGTAATGCAGAAGAGGGAAACCGGGAAAAGAGAGAGTCGAGGGAAAAAAAGGGGAAGAGAGAGCTCAAGGAAAAGAGGGACGCCGGGGAAAAGTGAGAGTCGGGGGAAAAGAATAGAGAGAGAGAGTTCATGGAAAAGAGGGACGCTAGGGAAAAGAGTCACTTGAGGGGAAAAGAGCTAAAAGAGAGAGGTAATGCAGAAGAGGGAAACCAGGGAAAAGAGAGAGTCGAGGGAAAAGAATAGAAAGAGAGAGTTAATGCAGAAGAGCGAAACCCGGGAAAAGAGAGAGTCGATGGAAATGAAGGGGAAGAGAGAGCTCAAGGAAAAGAGGGACGCCGGGGAAAAGAGAGAGTCGAGGGAAAAGAAGGGAAAGAGAGAGTTAATGCAGAAGAGGGACGCCAGGGAAAAGAGTCACTCGAGGGGAAAAGAGCTAAAAGAGACAGGTAATGCAGAAGAGGGAAACCAGGGAAAAGAGAGAGTCGAGGGAATAGAAGGTGAAGAAAGAGTTCATGCAGAAGAGGGAAAGCAGGGAAAAGAGAGAGTCGAGGGAAAAGAAGGGGAAGAGAGAGTTCATGGAAAAGAGGGACGCCAGGGAAAAGAGTCACTTGAGGGGAAAAGAGCTAAAAGAGAGAGGTAATGCAGAAGAGGGAAACTAGGGAAAAGAGAGACTCGAGGGGAAAAAAAAGGGAACGAGAAAAATCATGCCGAAGAAGGAAAGCAGGGAAAAGAGAGAGTCGATGGAAAAGAAGGTGGAGAAAGAGTTCATGCAGAAGAGGGAAACCAGGGAAAAGAGAGAGTCGAGGGGAAAAAAAGGGAACGAGAGAAATCATGCAGAAGAGGGAAGCCAGGGAAAAGAGAGAGTCGATGGAAACGAAGGGGAAGAGAGAGCTCAAGGAAAAGAGGGAAAGCAGGGAAAAGAGAGAGTCGATGGAAAAGAAGGTGGAGAAAGAGTTCATGCAGAAGAGGGAAACCAGGAAAAAGAGAGAGTCGAGGGAAAAGAAGGGGAAGAGAGAGTTCATGGAAAAGAGGGACGCCAGGGAAAAGAGTCACTTGAGGGGAAAAGAGCTAAAAGAGAGAGGTAATGCAGAAGAGGGAAACCAGGGAAAAGAGAGAGTCGAGGGAAAAGAATAGAAAGAGAGTTAATGCAGAAGAGCGAAACCCGGCAAAAGAGAGAGTCGATGGAAACGAAGGGGAAGAGAGAGCTCAAGGAAAAGAGGGACGCCGGGGAAAAGAGAGAGTCGGGGGAAAAGAATAGAAAGAGAGAGTTCATGGAAAAGAGGGACGCTAGGGAAAAGAGTCACTTGAGGGGAAAAGAGCTAAAAGAGAGAGGTAATGCAGAAGAGGGAAACTAGGGAAAAGAGAGAGTCGAGGGGAAAAAAAAGGGAACGAGAAAAATCATGCCGAAGAGGGAAACCAGGGAAAAGAGAGAGTCGAGGGGAAAAAAAAGGGAACGAGAGAAATCATGCAGAAGAGGGAAGCCAGGGAAAAGAGAGCGTCGAGGGAAAAGAATATAAAGAGAGAGTTAATGCAGAAGAGGGAAACGCGGGAAAAGAGAGAGTCGAGGGAAAAAAAGGGGAAGAGAGAGCTCAAGGAAAAGAGGGACGCCGGGGAAAAGTGAGAGTCGGGGGAAAAGAATAGAGAGAGAGAGTTCATGGAAAAGAGGGACGCTAGGGAAAAGAGTCACTTGAGGGGAAAAGAGCTAAAAGAGAGAGGTAATGCAGAAGAGGGAAACCAGGGAAAAGAGAGAGTCGAGGGAATAGAAGGTGAAGAAAGAGTTCATGCAGAAGAGGGAAACCAGGAAAAAGAGAGAGTCGAGGGAAAAGAATAGAAAGAGAGAGTTAATGCAGAAGAGCGAAACCCGGGAAAAGAGAGAGTCGATGGAAATGAAGGGGAAGAGAGAGCTCAAGGAAAAGAGGGACGCCGGGGAAAAGAGCGAGTCGAGGGAAAAGAAGGGAAAGAGAGAGTTAATGCAGAAGAGGGACGCCAGGGAAAAGAGTCACTCGAGGGGAAAAGAGCTAAAAGAGACAGGTAATGCAGAAGAGGGAAACCAGGGAAAAGAGAGAGTCGAGGGAATAGAAGGTGAAGAAAGAGTTCATGCAGAAGAGGGAAACCAGGGAAAAGAGAGAGTCGAGGGAAAAGAAGGGAAACAGAGAGTTCATGAAAAAGAGGGAAACCAGGGAAAAGAGAGAGTCGATGGAAAAGAAGGTGGAGAAACAGTTCATGCAGAAGAGGGAAACCAGGAAAAAGAGAGAGTCGAGGGAAAAGAAGGGGAAGAGAGAGTTCATGGAAAAGAGGGACGCCAGGGAAAAGAGTCACTTGAGGGGGAAAGAGCTAAAAGAGAGAGGTAATGCAGAAGAGGGAAACCAGGGAAAAGAGAGAGTCGAGGGAATAGAAGGTGAAGAAAGAGTTCATGCAGAAGAGGGAAACCAGGAAAAAGAGAGAGTCGAGGGAAAAGAAGGGAAAGAGAGAGTTAATGCAGAAGAGGGACGCCAGGGAAAAGAGTCACTCGAGGGGAAAGGAGCTAAAAGAGAGAGGTAATGCAGAAGAGGGAAACTAGGGAAAAGAGAGAGTCGAGGGGAAAAAAAAGGGAACGAGAAAAATCATGCCGAAGAAGGAAAGCAGGGAAAAGAGAGAGTCGATGGAAAAGAAGGTGGAGAAAGAGTTCATGCAGAAGAGGGAAACCAGGGAAAAGAGAGAGTCGAGGGGAAAAAAAGGGAACGAGAGAAATCATGCAGAAGAGGGAAGCCAGGGAGAAGAGAGAGTCGATGGAAACGAAGGGGAAGAGAGAGCTCAAGGAAAAGAGGGAAACCAGGGAAAAGAGTGAGTCGATGGAAAAGAAGGTGGAGAAACAGTTCATGCAGAAGAGGGAAACCAGGGAAAAGAGAGAGTCGAGGGGAAAAAAAAGGGAACGAGAGAAATCATGCAGAAGAGGGAAGCCAGGGAAAAGAGAGCGTCGAGGGAAAAGAATAGAAAGAGAGAGTTAATGCAGAAGAGGGAAACCCGGGAAAAGAGAGAGTCGAGGGAAAAAAAGGGGAAGAGAGAGCTCAAGGAAAAGAGGGACGCCGGGGAAAAGTGAGAGTCGGGGGAAAAGAATAGAGAGAGAGAGTTCATGGAAAAGAGGGACGCTAGGGAAAAGAGTCACTTGAGGGGAAAAGAGCTAAAAGAGAGAGGTAATGCAGAAGAGGGAAACCAGGGAAAAGAGAGAGTCGAGGGAATAGAAGGTGAAGAAATAGTTCATGCAGAAGAGGGAAACCAGGAAAAAGAGAGAGTCGAGGGAAAAGAATAGAAAGAGAGAGTTAATGCAGAAGAGCGAAACCCGGGAAAAGAGAGAGTCGATGGAAATGAAGGGGAAGAGAGAGCTCAAGGAAAAGAGGGACGCCGGGGAAAAGAGCGAGTCGAGGGAAAAGAAGGGAAAGAGAGAGTTAATGCAGAAGAGGGACGCCAGGGAAAAGAGTCACTCGAGGGGAAAAGAGCTAAAAGAGACAGGTAATGCAGAAGAGGGAAACCAGGGAAAAGAGAGAGTCGAGGGAATAGAAGGTGAAGAAAGAGTTCATGCAGAAGAGGGAAAGCAGGGAAAAGAGAGAGTCGAGGGAAAAGAAGGGGAAGAGAGAGTTCATGGAAAAGAGGGACGCCAGGGAAAAGAGTCACTTGAGGGGAAAAGAGCTAAAAGAGAGAGGTAATGCAGAAGAGGGAAACTAGGGAAAAGAGAGACTCGAGGGGAAAAAAAAGGGAACGAGAAAAATCATGCCGAAGAAGGAAAGCAGGGAAAAGAGAGAGTCGATGGAAAAGAAGGTGGAGAAAGAGTTCATGCAGAAGAGGGAAACCAGGGAAAAGAGAGAGTCGAGGGGAAAAAAAGGGAACGAGAGAAATCATGCAGAAGAGGGAAGCCAGGGAAAAGAGAGAGTCGATGGAAACGAAGGGGAAGAGAGAGCTCAAGGAAAAGAGGGAAAGCAGGGAAAAGAGAGAGTCGATGGAAAAGAAGGTGGAGAAAGAGTTCATGCAGAAGAGGGAAACCAGGAAAAAGAGAGAGTCGAGGGAAAAGAAGGGGAAGAGAGAGTTCATGGAAAAGAGGGACGCCAGGGAAAAGAGTCACTTGAGGGGAAAAGAGCTAAAAGAGAGAGGTAATGCAGAAGAGGGAAACCAGGGAAAAGAGAGAGTCGAGGGAAAAGAATAGAAAGAGAGTTAATGCAGAAGAGCGAAACCCGGCAAAAGAGAGAGTCGATGGAAACGAAGGGGAAGAGAGAGCTCAAGGAAAAGAGGGACGCCGGGGAAAAGAGAGAGTCGGGGGAAAAGAATAGAAAGAGAGAGTTCATGGAAAAGAGGGACGCTAGGGAAAAGAGTCACTTGAGGGGAAAAGAGCTAAAAGAGAGAGGTAATGCAGAAGAGGGAAACTAGGGAAAAGAGAGAGTCGAGGGGAAAAAAAAGGGAACGAGAAAAATCATGCCGAAGAGGGAAACCAGGGAAAAGAGAGAGTCGAGGGGAAAAAAAAGGGAACGAGAGAAATCATGCAGAAGAGGGAAGCCAGGGAAAAGAGAGCGTCGAGGGAAAAGAATATAAAGAGAGAGTTAATGCAGAAGAGGGAAACGCGGGAAAAGAGAGAGTCGAGGGAAAAAAAGGGGAAGAGAGAGCTCAAGGAAAAGAGGGACGCCGGGGAAAAGTGAGAGTCGGGGGAAAAGAATAGAGAGAGAGAGTTCATGGAAAAGAGGGACGCTAGGGAAAAGAGTCACTTGAGGGGAAAAGAGCTAAAAGAGAGAGGTAATGCAGAAGAGGGAAACCAGGGAAAAGAGAGAGTCGAGGGAATAGAAGGTGAAGAAAGAGTTCATGCAGAAGAGGGAAACCAGGAAAAAGAGAGAGTCGAGGGAAAAGAATAGAAAGAGAGAGTTAATGCAGAAGAGCGAAACCCGGGAAAAGAGAGAGTCGATGGAAATGAAGGGGAAGAGAGAGCTCAAGGAAAAGAGGGACGCCGGGGAAAAGAGCGAGTCGAGGGAAAAGAAGGGAAAGAGAGAGTTAATGCAGAAGAGGGACGCCAGGGAAAAGAGTCACTCGAGGGGAAAAGAGCTAAAAGAGACAGGTAATGCAGAAGAGGGAAACCAGGGAAAAGAGAGAGTCGAGGGAATAGAAGGTGAAGAAAGAGTTCATGCAGAAGAGGGAAACCAGGGAAAAGAGAGAGTCGAGGGAAAAGAAGGGAAACAGAGAGTTCATGAAAAAGAGGGAAACCAGGGAAAAGAGAGAGTCGATGGAAAAGAAGGTGGAGAAACAGTTCATGCAGAAGAGGGAAACCAGGAAAAAGAGAGAGTCGAGGGAAAAGAAGGGGAAGAGAGAGTTCATGGAAAAGAGGGACGCCAGGGAAAAGAGTCACTTGAGGGGGAAAGAGCTAAAAGAGAGAGGTAATGCAGAAGAGGGAAACCAGGGAAAAGAGAGAGTCGAGGGAATAGAAGGTGAAGAAAGAGTTCATGCAGAAGAGGGAAACCAGGAAAAAGAGAGAGTCGAGGGAAAAGAAGGGAAAGAGAGAGTTAATGCAGAAGAGGGACGCCAGGGAAAAGAGTCACTCGAGGGGAAAGGAGCTAAAAGAGACAGGTAATGCAGAAGAGGGAAACCAGGGAAAAGAGAGTGTCGAGGGAAAAGAAGGTGGAGAAAAAGTTCATGCAGAAGAGGGAAACCAGGGAAAAGAGAGAGTCGAGGGAAAAGAATGGAAAGAGAGAGTTAATGCAGAAGAGGGAAACCAGGGAAAAGAGAGAGTCGAGGGAAAAGAAGGGAAACAGAGAGTTCATGAAAAAGAGGGAAACCAGGGAAAAGAGAGAGTCGAGGGAAAAGAAGGTGGAGAAACAGTTCATGCAGAAGAGGGAAACCAGGAAAAAGAGAGAGTCGAGGGAAAAGAAGGGGAAGAGAGAGTTCATGGAAAAGAGGGACGCCACGGAAAAGAGTCATGCGACGGGAAAAGAGCTAAAAGAGAGAGGTAATGCAGAAGAGGGAAACTAGGGAAAAGAGAGAGTCGAGCGGAAAAAAAAGGGAACGAGAAAAATCATGCCGAAGAGGGAAAGCAGGGAAAAGAGAGAGTCGACGGAAAAGAAGGTGGAGAAAGAGTTCATGCAGAAGAGGGAAACCAGGGAAAAGAGAGAGTCGAGGGGAAAAAAAGGGAACGAGAGAAATCATGCAGAAGAGGGAAGCCAGGGAAAAGAGAGAGTCGAGGGAAAAGAAGGTGGAGAAAGAGTTCATGCAGAAGAGGGAAACCAGGGAAAAGAGAGAGTCGAGGGGAAAAAAAGGGAACGAGAGAAATCATGGAGAAGAGGGAAGCCAGGGAAAAGAGAGAGTCGAGGGAAAAGAAGGGAAACAGAGAGTTCATGAAAAATAGGGAAACCAGGGAAAAGAGAGAGTCGATGGAAAAGAAGGTGGAGAAACAGTTCATGCAGAAGAGGGAAACCAGGGAAAAGAGAGAGTCGAGGGAAAAGAAGGGGAAGAGAGAGTTCATGGAAAAGAGGGACGCCAGGGAAAAGAGTCACTTGAGGGGAAAAGAGCTAAAAGAGAGAGGTAATGCAGAAGAGGGAAACCAGGGAAAAGAGAGAGTCGAGGGAAAAGAATAGAAAGAGAGTTAATGCAGAAGAGCGAAACCCGGCAAAAGAGAGAGTCGATGGAAACGAAGGGGAAGAGAGAGCTCAAGGAAAAGAGGGGCGCCGGGGAAAAGAGAGAGTCGGGGGAAAAGAATAGACAGAGAGAGTTCATGGAAAAGAGGGACGCTAGGGAAAAGAGTCACTTGAGGGGAAAAGAGCTAAAAGAGAGAGGTAAT
This sequence comes from Necrosyrtes monachus, assembly GCA_037953605.1. NCBI lineage: Eukaryota > Metazoa > Chordata > Aves > Accipitriformes > Accipitridae > Necrosyrtes > Necrosyrtes monachus. The sequence goes on along the minus strand of JAZGTQ010000386.1, from coordinate 5,719 downwards.
GCAGAAGAGGGAAACTAGGGAAAAGAGAGAGTCGAGGGGAAAAAAAAGGGAACGAGAAAAATCATGCCGAAGAGGGAAAGCAGGGAAAAGAGAGAGTCGACGGAAAAGAAGGTGGAGAAAGAGTTCATGCAGAAGAGGGAAACCAGGGAAAAGAGAGAGTCGAGGGGAAAAAAAAGGGAACGAGAGAAATCATGCAGAAGAGGGAAGCCAGGGAAAAGAGAGAGTCGAGGGAAAAGAAGGGGAAGAGAGAGTTCATGGAAAAGAGGGACGCCACGGAAAAGAGTCATGCGACGGGAAAAGAGCTAAAAGAGAGAGGTAATGCAGAAGAGGGAAACTAGGGAAAAGAGAGAGTCGAGGGGAAAAAAAGGGAACGAGAAAAATCATGCCGAAGAGGGAAAGCAGGGAAAAGAGAGAGTCGACGGAAAAGAAGGTGGAGAAAGAGTTCATGCAGAAGAGGGAAACCAGGGAAAAGAGAGAGTCGAGGGGAAAAAAAGGGAACGAGAGAAATCATGCAGAAGAGGGAAGCCAGGGAAAAGAGAGAGTCGAGGGAAAAGAAGGGAAACAGAGAGTTCATGAAAAAGAGGGAAACCAGGAAAAAGAGAGAGTCGATGGAAAAGAAGGTGGAGAAACAGTTCATGCAGAAGAGGGAAACCAGGAAAAAGAGAGAGTCGAGGGAAAAGAAGGGGAAGAGAGAGTTCATGGAAAAGAGGGACGCCACGGAAAAGAGTCACTTTAGGGGAAAAGAGCTAAAAGAGAGAGGTAATGCAGAAGAGGGAAACCAGGGAAAAGAGAGAGTCGAGGGAAAAGAATAGAAAGAGAGTTAATGCAGAAGAGCGAAACCCGGCAAAAGAGAGAGTCGATGGAAACGAAGGGGAAGAGAGAGCTCAAGGAAAAGAGGGACGCCGGGGAAAAGAGAGAGTCGGGGGAAAAGAATAGAAAGAGAGAGTTCATGGAAAAGAGGGACGCTAGGGAAAAGAGTCACTTGAGGGGAAAAGAGCTAAAAGAGAGAGGTAATGCAGAAGAGGGAAACTAGGGAAAAGAGAGAGTCGAGGGAATAGAAGTTGAAGAAAGAGTTCATGCAGAAGAGGGAAACCAGGGAAAAGAGAGAGTCGAGGGAAAAGAAGGGAAACAGAGAGTTCATGAAAAAGAGGGAAACCAGGGAAAAGAGAGAGTCGATGGAAAAGAAGGTGGAGAAACAGTTCATGCAGAAGAGGGAAACCAGGAAAAAGAGAGAGTCGAGGGAAAAGAAGGGGAAGAGAGAGTTCATGGAAAAGAGGGACGCCAGGGAAAAGAGTCACTTGAGGGGAAAAGAGCTAAAAGAGAGAGGTAATGCAGAAGAGGGAAACCAGGGAAAAGAGAGAGTCGAGGGAAAAGAATAGAAAGAGAGTTAATGCAGAAGAGCGAAACCCGGCAAAAGAGAGAGTCGATGGAAACGAAGGGGAAGAGAGAGCTCAAGGAAAAGAGGGACGCCGGGGAAAAGAGAGAGTCGGGGGAAAAGAATAGACAGAGAGAGTTCATAGAAAAGAGGGACGCTAGGGAAAAGAGTCACTTGAGGGGAAAAGAGCTAAAAGAGAGAGGTAATGCAGAAGAGGGAAACTAGGGAAAAGAGAGAGTCGAGGGGAAAAAAAAGGGAACGAGAAAAATCATGCCGAAGAGGGAAAGCAGGGAAAAGAGAGAGTCGATGGAAAAGAAGGTGGAGAAAGAGTTCATGCAGAAGAGGGAAACCAGGGAAAAGAGAGAGTCGAGGGGAAAAAAGAGGGAATGAGAAAAATCATGCCGAAGAGGGAAAGCAGGGAAAAGAGAGAGTCGATGGAAAAGAAGGTGGAGAAAGAGTTCATGAAAAAAAGGGAAACCAGGGAAAAGAGAGAGTCGAGGGGAAAAAAAGGGAACGAGAGAAATCATGCCGAAGAGGGAAAGCAGGGAAAAGAGAGAGTCGACGGAAAAGAAGGTGGAGAAAGAGTTCATGCAGAAGAGGGAAACCAGGGAAAAGAGAGAGTCGAGGGGAAAAAAAGGGAACGAGAGAAATCATGCAGAAGAGGGAAGCCAGGGAAAAGAGAGAGTCGAGGGAAAAGAAGGGAAACAGAGAGTTCATGAAAAAGAGGGAAACCAGGAAAAAGAGAGAGTCGATGGAAAAGAAGGTGGAGAAACAGTTCATGCAGAAGAGGGAAACCAGGAAAAAGAGAGAGTCGAGGGAAAAGAAGGGGAAGAGAGAGTTCATGGAAAAGAGGGACGCCAGGGAAAAGAGTCACTTGAGGGGAAAAGAGCTAAAAGAGAGAGGTAATGCAGAAGAGGGAAACCAGGGAAAAGAGAGAGTCGAGGGAAAAGAATAGAAAGAGAGTTAATGCAGAAGAGCGAAACCCGGCAAAAGAGAGAGTCGATGGAAACGAAGGGGAAGAGAGAGCTCAAGGAAAAGAGGGACGCCGGGGAAAAGAGAGAGTCGGGGGAAAAGAATAGACAGAGAGAGTTCATGGAAAAGAGGGACGCTAGGGAAAAGAGTCACTTGAGGGGAAAAGAGCTAAAAGAGAGAGGTAATGCAGAAGAGGGAAACTAGGGAAAAGAGAGAGTCGAGGGGAAAAAAAAGGGAACGAGAAAAATCATGCCGAAGAGGGAAAGCAGGGAAAAGAGAGAGTCGATGGAAAAGAAGGTGGAGAAAGAGTTCATGCAGAAGAGGGAAACCAGGGAAAAGAGAGAGTCGAGGGGAAAAAAAAGGGAATGAGAAAAATCATGCCGAAGAGGGAAAGCAGGGAAAAGAGAGAGTCGATGGAAAAGAAGGTGGAGAAAGAGTTCATGAAAAAGAGGGAAACCAGGGAAAAGAGAGAGTCGAGGGGAAAAAAAGGGAACGAGAGAAATCATGCAGAAGAGGGAAGCCAGGGAAAAGAGAGAGTCGAGGGAAAAGAAGGGAAACAGAGAGTTCATGAAAAAGAGGGAAACCAGGAAAAAGAGAGAGTCGATGGAAAAGAAGGTGGAGAAACAGTTCATGCAGAAGAGGGAAACCAGGAAAAAGAGAGAGTCGAGGGAAAAGAAGGGGAAGAGAGAGTTCATGGAAAAGAGGGACGCCACGGAAAAGAGTCACTTTAGGGGAAAAGAGCTAAAAGAGAGAGGTAATGCAGAAGAGGGAAACCAGGGAAAAGAGAGAGTCGAGGGAAAAGAATAGAAAGAGAGTTAATGCAGAAGAGCGAAACCCGGCAAAAGAGAGAGTCGATGGAAACGAAGGGGAAGAGAGAGCTCAAGGAAAAGAGGGACGCCGGGGAAAAGAGAGAGTCGGGGGAAAAGAATAGAAAGAGAGAGTTCATGGAAAAGAGGGACGCTAGGGAAAAGAGTCACTTGAGGGGAAAAGAGCTAAAAGAGAGAGGTAATGCAGAAGAGGGAAACTAGGGAAAAGAGAGAGTCGAGGGAATAGAAGTTGAAGAAAGAGTTCATGCAGAAGAGGGAAACCAGGGAAAAGAGAGAGTCGAGGGAAAAGAAGGGAAACAGAGAGTTCATGAAAAAGAGGGAAACCAGGGAAAAGAGAGAGTCGATGGAAAAGAAGGTGGAGAAACAGTTCATGCAGAAGAGGGAAACCAGGAAAAAGAGAGAGTCGAGGGAAAAGAAGGGGAAGAGAGAGTTCATGGAAAAGAGGGACGCCAGGGAAAAGAGTCACTTGAGGGGAAAAGAGCTAAAAGAGAGAGGTAATGCAGAAGAGGGAAACCAGGGAAAAGAGAGAGTCGAGGGAAAAGAATAGAAAGAGAGTTAATGCAGAAGAGCGAAACCCGGCAAAAGAGAGAGTCGATGGAAACGAAGGGGAAGAGAGAGCTCAAGGAAAAGAGGGACGCCGGGGAAAAGAGAGAGTCGGGGGAAAAGAATAGACAGAGAGAGTTCATGGAAAAGAGGGACGCTAGGGAAAAGAGTCACTTGAGGGGAAAAGAGCTAAAAGAGAGAGGTAATGCAGAAGAGGGAAACTAGGGAAAAGAGAGAGTCGAGGGGAAAAAAAAGGGAACGAGAAAAATCATGCCGAAGAGGGAAAGCAGGGAAAAGAGAGAGTCGATGGAAAAGAAGGTGGAGAAAGAGTTCATGCAGAAGAGGGAAACCAGGGAAAAGAGAGAGTCGAGGGGAAAAAAGAGGGAATGAGAAAAATCATGCCGAAGAGGGAAAGCAGGGAAAAGAGAGAGTCGATGGAAAAGAAGGTGGAGAAAGAGTTCATGAAAAAAAGGGAAACCAGGGAAAAGAGAGAGTCGAGGGGAAAAAAAGGGAACGAGAGAAATCATGCCGAAGAGGGAAAGCAGGGAAAAGAGAGAGTCGACGGAAAAGAAGGTGGAGAAAGAGTTCATGCAGAAGAGGGAAACCAGGGAAAAGAGAGAGTCGAGGGGAAAAAAAGGGAACGAGAGAAATCATGCAGAAGAGGGAAGCCAGGGAAAAGAGAGAGTCGAGGGAAAAGAAGGGAAACAGAGAGTTCATGAAAAAGAGGGAAACCAGGAAAAAGAGAGAGTCGATGGAAAAGAAGGTGGAGAAACAGTTCATGCAGAAGAGGGAAACCAGGAAAAAGAGAGAGTCGAGGGAAAAGAAGGGGAAGAGAGAGTTCATGGAAAAGAGGGACGCCACGGAAAAGAGTCACTTTAGGGGAAAAGAGCTAAAAGAGAGAGGTAATGCAGAAGAGGGAAACCAGGGAAAAGAGAGAGTCGAGGGAAAAGAATAGAAAGAGAGTTAATGCAGAAGAGCGAAACCCGGCAAAAGAGAGAGTCGATGGAAACGAAGGGGAAGAGAGAGCTCAAGGAAAAGAGGGACGCCGGGGAAAAGAGAGAGTCGGGGGAAAAGAATAGAAAGAGAGAGTTCATGGAAAAGAGGGACGCTAGGGAAAAGAGTCACTTGAGGGGAAAAGAGCTAAAAGAGAGAGGTAATGCAGAAGAGGGAAACTAGGGAAAAGAGAGAGTCGAGGGAATAGAAGTTGAAGAAAGAGTTCATGCAGAAGAGGGAAACCAGGGAAAAGAGAGAGTCGAGGGAAAAGAAGGGAAACAGAGAGTTCATGAAAAAGAGGGAAACCAGGGAAAAGAGAGAGTCGATGGAAAAGAAGGTGGAGAAACAGTTCATGCAGAAGAGGGAAACCAGGAAAAAGAGAGAGTCGAGGGAAAAGAAGGGGAAGAGAGAGTTCATGGAAAAGAGGGACGCCAGGGAAAAGAGTCACTTGAGGGGAAAAGAGCTAAAAGAGAGAGGTAATGCAGAAGAGGGAAACCAGGGAAAAGAGAGAGTCGAGGGAAAAGAATAGAAAGAGAGTTAATGCAGAAGAGCGAAACCCGGCAAAAGAGAGAGTCGATGGAAACGAAGGGGAAGAGAGAGCTCAAGGAAAAGAGGGACGCCGGGGAAAAGAGAGAGTCGGGGGAAAAGAATAGACAGAGAGAGTTCATGGAAAAGAGGGACGCTAGGGAAAAGAGTCACTTGAGGGGAAAAGAGCTAAAAGAGAGAGGTAATGCAGAAGAGGGAAACTAGGGAAAAGAGAGAGTCGAGGGGAAAAAAAAGGGAACGAGAAAAATCATGCCGAAGAGGGAAAGCAGGGAAAAGAGAGAGTCGATGGAAAAGAAGGTGGAGAAAGAGTTCATGCAGAAGAGGGAAACCAGGGAAAAGAGAGAGTCGAGGGGAAAAAAAAGGGAATGAGAAAAATCATGCCGAAGAGGGAAAGCAGGGAAAAGAGAGAGTCGATGGAAAAGAAGGTGGAGAAAGAGTTCATGAAAAAAAGGGAAACCAGGGA
>JAZGTQ010000096.1:0-44620 GCA_037953605.1 Necrosyrtes monachus | reverse complement strand
CTGCCGAGGAAAACCATCATGAGCTGCAGCGTCTCTGGGAAAGCAGAGATCCGCAGGGCTGTTGTGCTGTGAAGATGCTGCATGGGGAAGGTGCAGACCAGCAACAGCTTTCAGGCTTAGCGCTTTTCTTGTGGCAGAAGGAGCCGGACGTTTGCCTTTTCGGAAAGGGGCTCTGCAGAGGAAAAGCGGCATGAGCTTTAGCGTCTCTGGGAAAGCACAGATCCAAAGGGCTGTTGTGCTGTGAATAGGCTGCCAAGGGAAGGTGCAGACCAGAAACAGCTTTCAGACTTAGCACCTTCCTTGTGGGAGAAGGAGCCCGATTTTTGCCTTATCGGAGAGGGGCTCTGCAGAGGAAAAGCAGCAGGAGCTGTAGCGTCTGTGGGAAAGCACAGATCCGCAGGGCTGTTGTGCTGTGAATAGGCTGCCAAGGGAAGGTGCAGACCAGCAACAGCTTTCACGCTTAGCACCTTCCTTGTGGGAGAAGGAGCCGGACGTTTGCCTTATCGGAGAGGGTCTCTGCAGAGGAAAAGCAGCGGATGATGTATCGCCTGTGGGAAAGCACAGATCCGCAGGGCTGTTGTGCTGTGAATAGGCTGCCAAGGGAAGGTGCAGACCAGCAACAGCTTTCAGGCTTAGCACCTTCCTTGTGGGAGAAGGAGCCAGACATTTGCCTTTTCCGAAGGGGGCTCTGCCGCGGACAGGCAGCAGGAGCTGCATCACCTGTGGGAAAGCACAGATCCGCAGGGCTGTTGTGCTGTGAATAGGCTGCCAAGGGAAGGTGCAGACCAGCAACAGCTTTCAGGCTTAGCACCTTCCTTGTGGAGAAGGAGCCGGACGTTTGCCTTTTCGGAAAGGGGCTCTGCAGAGGAAAAGCAGCAGGTGCAGTATCGTCTGTGGGAAAGCACAGATCCGCAGGGCTGTTGTGCTGTGAATAGGCTGCCAAGGGAAGGTGCAGACCAGCAACAGCTTTCAGGGCTAGCGCCTTCCTTGTGGGAGAAGGAGCCCGATTTTTGATTTTCCGAAAGGGGCTCTGCAGAGGAAAAGAAGCAGGAGCAGTATCGCCTCCGGGAAAGCACAGATCCGCAGGGCTCTTTGGCTGTGAATAGGCTGCCAAGGGAAGGTGCAGACCAGCAACAGCTTTCAGGCTTAGCACCTTCCTTGTGGGAGAATGAGCCGGACGTTTGATTTTCCGAAAGGGGCTCTGCAGAGGAAAAGCAGCAGGAGCTGTATCGTCTCTGGGAAAGCACAGATCCGCAGGGCTGTTGTGCTGTGAATAGGCTGCCAAGGGAAGGTGCAGACCAGCAACAGCTTTCAGGCTTAGCACCTTCCTTGTGGGAGAAGGAGCCGGACGTTTGCCTTTTCCGAAGGGGACTCTGCCGCGGACAGGCAGCAGCACAAGTTGTATCGTCTGTGGGAAAGCACAGATCCGCAGGGCTGTTGTGCTGTGAATAGGCTGCCAAGGGAAGGTGCAGACCAGCAACAGCTTTCAGGCTTAGCACCTTCCTTGTGGGAGAAGGAGCCCGATTTTTGCCTTATTGGAGAGGGGCTCTGCAGAGGAAAAGCAGCAGGAGCTGTATCGTCTCTGGGAAAGCACAGATCCGCAGGGCTGTTGTGCTGTGAATAGGCTGCCAAGGGAAGGTGCAGACCAGCAACAGCTTTCAGGGCTAGCGCCTTCCTTGTGGGAGAAGGAACCGGACATTTGCCTTTTCCGAAAGGGGCTCTGCAGAGGAAAAGCAGCAGGGGCTGCATCTTCTGTGGGAAAGCACAGATCCGCAGGGCTGTTGTGCTGTGAATAGGCTGCCAAGGGAAGGTGCAGACGAGCAACAGCTTTCAGACTTAGCACCTTCCTTGTGGGAGAAGGAGCCAGACAGTTGCGTTTTCAGAAAGGGGCTCTGCAGAGGAAAAGCAGCAGGTTCTGCATCGCCTGTGGGAAAGCACAGATCCGCAGGGCTGTTGTGCTGTGAATAGGCTGCCAAGGGAAGGTGCAGACGAGCAACAGCTTTCAGGCTTAGCACCTTCCTTGTGGGAGAAGGAGCCGGACGTTTGCCTTTTCCGAAAGGGGCTCTGCCGTGGACAGGCAGCAGGAGCTGCATCGCCTGTGGGAAAGCACAGATCCGCAGGGCTGTTGTGCTGTGAATAGGCTGCCAAGGGAAGGTGCAGACCAGCAACAGCTCTCAGGCTTAGCACCTTCCTTGTGGGAGAAGGAGCCGGACGTTTGCCTTATCGGAGAGGGGCTCTGCAGAGGAAAAGCAGCAGGAGCTGTATCGTCTCTGGGAAAGCACAGATCCGCAGGGCTGTTGTGCTGTGAATAGGCTGCCAAGGGAAGGTGCAGACCAGCAACAGCTTTCAGGGCTAGCGCCTTCCTTGTGGGAGAAGGAACCGGACATTTGCCTTTTCCGAAAGGGGCTCTGCAGAGGAAAAGCACCAGGAGCAGTATCGCCTCCGGGAAAGCACAGATCCGCAGGGCTGTTGTGCTGTGAATAGGCTGCCAAGGGAAGGTGCAGACCAGCAACAGTTTTCGTGGCTAGCGCCTTCCTTGTGGGAGAAGGAGCCCGATTTTTGCCTTATCGGAGAGGGGCTCTGCAGAGGAAAAGGCTCATGAGCTGTATCGTCTGTGGGAAAGCACAGATCAGCAGGGCTGTTTGGCTGTGAATAGGCTGCCAAGGGAAGGTGCAGACCAGCAACAGCTTTCAGGCTTAGCACCTTCCTTGTGGGAGAAGGAGCCCGATTTTTGCCTTTTCCGAAAGGGGCTCTGCAGAGGAAAAGAAGCAGGAGCTGTATCGTCTCTTGGAAAGCACAGATCCGCAGGGCTGTTGTGCTGTGAATAGGCTGCCAAGGGAAGGTGCAGACCAGCAACAGCTTTCAGGCTTAGCACCTTCCTTGTGGGAGAAGGAGCCGGACGTTTGCCTTTTCCGAAGGGGACTCTGCCGCGGACAGGCAGCAGCACAAGTTGTATCGTCTCTGGGAAAGCACAGATCCGCAGGGCTGTTTGGCTGTGAATAGGCTGCCAAGGGAAGGTGCAGACCAGCAACAGCTTTCAGGCTTAGCACCTTCCTTGTGGGAGAAGGAGCCGGATTTTTGCCTTATCGGAGAGGGGCTCTGCAGAGGAAAAGCAGCAGGAGCAGTATCGTCTCTGGGAAAGCACAGATCCGCAGGGCTGTTGTGCTGTGAATAGGCTGCCAAGGGAAGGTGCAGACCAGAAACAGCTTTCAGGCTTAGCACCTTCCTTGTGGGAGAAGGAGCCGGACGTTTGCCTTTTCCGAAAGGGGCTCTGCAGAGGAAAAGCAGCAGGAGCTGTATCGTCTCTGGGAAAGCACAGATCCGCAGGGCTGTTGTGCTGTGAATAGGCTGCCAAGGGAAGGTGCAGACCAGCAACAGCTTTCAGGCTTAGCACCTTCCTTGTGGGAGAAGGAGCCAGACATTTGCGTTTTCCGAGAGGGGCTCTGCAGAGGAAAAGCAGCAGGAGCAGTATCGTCTGTGGGAAAGCACAGATCGGCAGGGCTGTTGTGCTGTGAATAGGCTGCCAAGGGAAGGTGCAGACCAGCAACAGCTTTCAGGGCTAGCGCCTTCCTTGTGGGAGAAGGAGCCCGATTTTTGCCTTATCGGAGAGGGGCTCTGCAGAGGAAAAGCAGCAGGAGCTGTATCGTCTGTGGGAAAGCACAGATCAGCAGGGCTGTTTGGCTGTGAATAGGCTGCCAAGGGAAGGTGCAGACCAGCAACAGCTTTCAGACTTAGCACCTTCCTTGTGGGAGAAGGAGCCGGATTTTTGCCTTATCGGAGAGGGGCTCTGCAGAGGAAAAGCAGCAGGAGCAGTATCGTCTCTGGGAAAGCACAGATCCGCAGGGCTGTTGTGCTGTGAATAGGCTGCCAAGGGAAGGTGCAGACCAGCAACAGCTTTCAGGCTTAGCACCTTCCTTGTGGGAGAAGGAGCCGGACGTTTGCCTTATCGGAGAGGGGCTCTTCAGAGGAAAAGCAGCAGGAGCAGTATCGTCTGTGGGAAAGCACAGATCCGCAGGACTGTTGTGCTGTGAATAGGCTGCCAAGGGAAGGTGCAGACCAGCAACAGTTTTCAGGGCTACCGCCTTCCTGGTGGGAGAAGGAGCCGGATTTTTGCTTTTCCGAAAGGGGCTCTGCAGAGGAAAAGCAGCAGGAGCAGTATCGTCTGTGGGAAACCACAGATCGGCAGGGCTGTTGTGCTGTGAATAGGCTGCCAAGGGAAGGTGCAGACCAGCAACAGCTTTCAGACTTAGCACCTTCCTTGTGGGAGAAGGAGCCGGATTTTTGCCTTATCGGAGAGGGGCTCTGCAGAGGAAAAGCAGCAGGAGCAGTATCGTCTCTGGGAAAGCACAGATCCGCAGGGCTGTTGTGCTGTGAATAGGCTGCCAAGGGAAGGTGCAGACCAGCAACAGCTTTCAGGCTTAGCACCTTCCTTGTGGGAGAAGGAGCCGGACGTTTGCCTTTTCCGAAAGGGGCTCTGCAGAGGAAAAGCAGCAGGAGCAGTATCGTCTGTGGGAAAGCACAGATCCGCAGGGCTGTTGTGCTGTGAATAGGCTGCCAAGGGAAGGTGCAGACCAGCAACAGCTTTCAGGCTTAGCACCTTCCTTGTGGGAGAAGGAGCCGGACGTTTGCCTTTTCCGAAAGGGGCTCTGCAGAGGAAAAGCACCAGGAGCAGTATCGCCTCCGGGAAAGCACAGATCCGCAGGGCTGTTGTGCTGTGAATAGGCTGCCAAGGGAAGGTGCAGACCAGCAACAGCTTTCAGGCTTAGCACCTTCCTTGTGGGAGAAGGAACCGGACGTTTGCCTTTTCCGAAAGGGGCTCTGCAGAGTAAAAGCAGCAGGAGCTGTAGCGTCTGTGGGAAAGCACAGATCCGCAGGGCTGTTGTGCTGTGAATAGGCTGCCAAGGGAAGGTGCAGACCAGCAACAGCTTTCAGGGCTACCGCCTTCCTTGTGGGAGAAGGAGCCCGATTTTTGCCTTATCGGAGAGGGGCTCTGCAGAGGAAAAGCAGCAGATGATGTATCGTCTGTGGGAAAGCACAGATCCGCAGGGCTGTTGTGCTGTGAATAGGCTGCCAAGGGAAGGTGCAGACCAGCAACAGCTTTCAGGCTTAGCACCTTCCTTGTGGGAGAAGGAGCCGGACGTTTGCCTTTTCCGAAAGGGGCTCTGCAGAGGAAAAGCAGCAGGAGCAGTATCGTCTGTGGGAAAGCACAGATCCGCAGGGCTGTTGTGCTGTGAATAGGCTGCCAAGGGAAGGTGCAGACGAGCAACAGCTTTCAGGGCTAGCGCCTTCCTTGTGGGAGAAGGAGCCCGATTTTTGCCTTATCGGAGAGGGGCTCTGCAGAGGAAAAGCAGCAGATGATGTATCGTCTGTGGGAAAGCACAGATCCGCAGGGCTGTTGTGCTGTGAATAGGCTGCCAAGGGAAGGTGCAGACGAGCAACAGCTTTCAGGCTTAGCACCTTCCTTGTGGGAGAAGGAGCCGGACGTTTGCCTTTTCCGAAAGGGGCTCTGCAGAGGAAAAGCAGCAGGAGCTGCATCGCCTGTGGGAAAGCACAGATCGGCAGGGCTGTTGTGCTGTGAATAGGCTGCCAAGGGAAGGTGCAGACCAGCAACAGCTTTCAGGCTTAGCACCTTCCTTGTGGGAGAAGGAGCCGGACGTTTGCCTTTTCCGAAGGGGACTCTGCCGCGGACAGGCAGCAGCACAAGTTGTATCGTCTGTGGGAAAGCACAGATCCGCAGGGCTGTTGTGCTGTGAATAGGCTGCCAAGGGAAGGTGCAGACCAGCAACAGCTTTCAGGCTTAGCACCTTCCTTGTGGGAGAAGGAGCCGGATTTTTGCTTTTCCGAAAGGGGCTCTGCAGAGGAAAAGCAGCAGGAGCAGTATCGTCTGTGGGAAAGCACAGATCCGCAGGGCTGTTGTGCTGTGAATAGGCTGCCAAGGGAAGGTGCAGACCAGCAACAGCTTTCAGGCTTAGCACCTTCCTTGTGGGAGAAGGAGCTGGACGTTTGCCTTTTCCGAAGGGGACTCTGCCGCGGACAGGCAGCAGCACAAGTTGTATCGCCTGTGGGAAAGCACAGATCCGTAGGGCTGTTGTGCTGTGAATAGGCTGCCAAGGGAAGGTGCAGACCAGCAACAGCTTTCAGGCTTAGCACCTTCCTTGTGGGAGAAGGAGCCCGATTTTTGCCTTATCGGAGAGGGGCTCTGCAGAGGAAAAGACTCATGAGCTGTATCGTCTGTGGGAAAGCACAGATCAGCAGGGCTGTTGTGCTGTGAATAGGCTGCCAAGGGAAGGTGCAGACGAGCAACAGCTTTCAGGCTTAGCACCTTCCTTGTGGGAGAAGGAGCCGGACGTTTGCCTTTTCCGAAAGGGGCTCTGCAGAGGAAAAGCAGCAGGAGCTGCATCGCCTGTGGGAAAGCACAGATCCGCAGGGCTGTTGTGCTGTGAATAGGCTGCCAAGGGAAGGTGCAGACCAGCAACAGCTCTCAGGCTTAGCACCTTCCTTGTGGGAGAAGGAGCCGGACGTTTGCCTTATCGGAGAGGGGCTCTGCAGAGGAAAAGCAGCAGGAGCTGTATCGTCTCTGGGAAAGCACAGATCCGCAGGGCTGTTGTGCTGTGAATAGGCTGCCAAGGGAAGGTGCAGACCAGCAACAGCTTTCAGGGCTAGCGCCTTCCTTGTGGGAGAAGGAACCGGACATTTGCCTTTTCCGAAAGGGGCTCTGCAGAGGAAAAGCAGCAGGGGCTGCATCTTCTGTGGGAAAGCACAGATCCGCAGGGCTGTTGTGGTGTCAATAGGCTGCCAAGGGAAGGTGCAGACCAGCAACAGCTTTCAGGCTTAGCACCTTCCTTGTGGGAGAAGGAGCCGGACGTTTGCCTTTTCCGAAAGGGGCTCTGCAGAGGAAAAGCACCAGGAGCAGTATCGCCTCCGGGAAAGCACAGATCCGCAGGGCTGTTGTGCTGTGAATAGGCTGCCAAGGGAAGGTGCAGACCAGCAACAGTTTTCAGGGCTAGCGCCTTCCTTGTGGGAGAAGGAGCCCGATTTTTGCCTTATCGGAGAGGGGCTCTGCAGAGGAAAAGGCTCATGAGCTGTATCGTCTGTGGGAAAGCACAGATCAGCAGGGCTGTTTGGCTGTGAATAGGCTGCCAAGGGAAGGTGCAGACCAGCAACAGCTTTCAGGCTTAGCACCTTCCTTGTGGGAGAAGGAGCCCGATTTTTGCCTTTTCCGAAAGGGGCTCTGCAGAGGAAAAGAAGCAGGAGCTGTATCGTCTCTTGGAAAGCACAGATCCGCAGGGCTGTTGTGCTGTGAATAGGCTGCCAAGGGAAGGTGCAGACCAGCAACAGCTTTCAGGCTTAGCACCTTCCTTGTGGGAGAAGGAGCCGGACGTTTGCCTTTTCCGAAGGGGACTCTGCCGCGGACAGGCAGCAGCACAAGTTGTATCGTCTGTGGGAAAGCACAGATCCGCAGGGCTGTTTGGCTGTGAATAGGCTGCCAAGGGAAGGTGCAGACCAGCAACAGCTTTCAGGCTTAGCACCTTCCTTGTGGGAGAAGGAGCCGGATTTTTGCCTTATCGGAGAGGGGCTCTGCAGAGGAAAAGCAGCAGGAGCAGTATCGTCTCTGGGAAAGCACAGATCCGCAGGGCTGTTGTGCTGTGAATAGGCTGCCAAGGGAAGGTGCAGACCAGAAACAGCTTTCAGGCTTAGCACCTTCCTTGTGGGAGAAGGAGCCGGACGTTTGCCTTTTCCGAAAGGGGCTCTGCAGAGGAAAAGCAGCAGGAGCTGTATCGTCTCTGGGAAAGCACAGATCCGCAGGGCTGTTGTGCTGTGAATAGGCTGCCAAGGGAAGGTGCAGACCAGCAACAGCTTTCAGGCTTAGCACCTTCCTTGTGGGAGAAGGAGCCAGACATTTGCGTTTTCCGAGAGGGGCTCTGCAGAGGAAAAGCAGCAGGAGCAGTATCGTCTGTGGGAAAGCACAGATCGGCAGGGCTGTTGTGCTGTGAATAGGCTGCCAAGGGAAGGTGCAGACCAGCAACAGCTTTCAGGGCTAGCGCCTTCCTTGTGGGAGAAGGAGCCCGATTTTTGCCTTATCGGAGAGGGGCTCTGCAGAGGAAAAGCAGCAGGAGCTGTATCGTCTGTGGGAAAGCACAGATCAGCAGGGCTGTTTGGCTGTGAATAGGCTGCCAAGGGAAGGTGCAGACCAGCAACAGCTTTCAGACTTAGCACCTTCCTTGTGGGAGAAGGAGCCGGATTTTTGCCTTATCGGAGAGGGGCTCTGCAGAGGAAAAGCAGCAGGAGCAGTATCGTCTCTGGGAAAGCACAGATCCGCAGGGCTGTTGTGCTGTGAATAGGCTGCCAAGGGAAGGTGCAGACCAGCAACAGCTTTCAGGCTTAGCACCTTCCTTGTGGGAGAAGGAGCCGGACGTTTGCCTTTTCCGAAAGGGGCTCTGCAGAGGAAAAGCAGCAGGAGCAGTATCGTCTGTGGGAAAGCACAGATCCGCAGGGCTGTTGTGCTGTGAATAGGCAGCCAAGGGAAGGTGCAGACCAGCAACAGCTTTCAGGCTTAGCACCTTCCTTGTGGGAGAAGGAGCCGGACGTTTGCCTTTTCCGAAAGGGGCTCTGCAGAGGAAAAGCACCAGGAGCAGTATCGCCTCCGGGAAAGCACAGATCCGCAGGGCTGTTGTGCTGTGAATAGGCTGCCAAGGGAAGGTGCAGACCAGCAACAGCTTTCAGGCTTAGCACCTTCCTTGTGGGAGAAGGAACCGGACGTTTGCCTTTTCCGAAAGGGGCTCTGCAGAGTAAAAGCAGCAGGAGCTGTAGCGTCTGTGGGAAAGCACAGATCCGCAGGGCTGTTGTGCTGTGAATAGGCTGCCAAGGGAAGGTGCAGACCAGCAACAGCTTTCAGGCTTAGCACCTTCCTTGTGGGAGAAGGAGCCAGACATTTGCGTTTTCAGAAAGGGGCTCTGCAGAGGAAAAGCAGCAGGAGCTGCATCGCCTGTGGGAAAGCACAGATCGGCAGGGCTGTTGTGCTGTGAATAGGCTGCCAAGGGAAGGTGCAGACCAGCAACAGCTTTCAGGCTTAGCACCTTCCTTGTGGGAGAAGGAGCCGGACGTTTGCCTTTTCCGAAAGGGGCTCTGCAGAGGAAAAGAAGCAGGAGCTGTATCGTCTCTGGGAAAGCACAGATCCGCAGGGCTGTTGTGCTGTGAATAGGCTGCCAAGGGAAGGTGCAGACCAGCAACAGCTTTCAGGGCTACCGCCTTCCTTGTGGGAGAAGTAGCCCGATTTTTGCCTTATCGGAGAGGGGCTCTGCAGAGGAAAAGCAGCAGATGATGTATCGTCTGTGGGAAAGCACAGATCCGCAGGGCTGTTGTGCTGTGAATAGGCTGCCAAGGGAAGGTGCAGACCAGCAACAGCTTTCAGGCTTAGCACCTTCCTTGTGGGAGAAGGAGCCGGACGTTTGCCTTTTCCGAAAGGGGCTCTGCAGAGGAAAAGCAGCAGGAGCAGTATCGTCTGTGGGAAAGCACAGATCGGCAGGGCTGTTGTGCTGTGAATAGGCTGCCAAGGGAAGGTGCAGACGAGCAACAGCTTTCAGGGCTAGCGCCTTCCTTGTGGGAGAAGGAGCCCGATTTTTGCCTTATCGGAGAGGGGCTCTGCAGAGGAAAAGCAGCAGAAGATGTATCGTCTGTGGGAAAGCACAGATCCGCAGGGCTGTTGTGCTGTGAATAGGCTGCCAAGGGAAGGTGCAGACGAGCAACTAGCTTTCAGGCTTAGCACCTTCCTTGTGGGAGAAGGAGCCGGACGTTTGCCTTTTCCGAAAGGGGCTCTGCAGAGGAAAAGCAGCAGGAGCTGCATCGCCTGTGGGAAAGCACAGATCCGCAGGGCTGTTGTGCTGTGAATAGGCTGCCAAGGGAAGGTGCAGACCAGCAACAGCTTTCAGGCTTAGCACCTTCCTTGTGGGAGAAGGAGCCGGACGTTTGCCTTTTCCGAAAGGGGCTCTGCCGTGGACAGGCAGCAGGAGCTGCATCGCCTGTGGGAAAGCACAGATCCGCAGGGCTGTTGTGCTGTGAATAGGCTGCCCAGGGAAGGTGCAGACCAGCAACAGCTCTCAGGCTTAGCACCTTCCTTGTGGGAGAAGGAGCCGGACGTTTGCCTTATCGGAGAGGGGCTCTTCAGAGGAAAAGCAGCAGGAGATGTATCGTCTGTGGGAAAGCACAGATCCGCAGGACTGTTGTGCTGTGAATAGGCTGCCAAGGGAAGGTGCAGACCAGCAACAGTTTTCAGGGCTACCGCCTTCCTGGTGGGAGAAGGAGCCGGATTTTTGCTTTTCCGAAAGGGGCTCTGCAGAGGAAAAGCAGCAGGAGCAGTATCGTCTGTGGGAAACCACAGATCGGCAGGGCTGTTGTGCTGTGAATAGGCTGCCAAGGGAAGGTGCAGACCAGCAACAGCTTTCAGACTTAGCACCTTCCTTGTGGGAGAAGGAGCCGGATTTTTGCCTTATCGGAGAGGGGCTCTGCAGAGGAAAAGCAGCAGGAGCAGTATCGTCTCTGGGAAAGCACAGATCCGCAGGGCTGTTGTGCTGTGAATAGGCTGCCAAGGGAAGGTGCAGACCAGCAACAGCTTTCAGGCTTAGCACCTTCCTTGTGGGAGAAGGAGCCGGACGTTTGCCTTTTCCGAAAGGGGCTCTGCAGAGGAAAAGCAGCAGGAGCAGTATCGTCTGTGGGAAAGCACAGATCCGCAGGGCTGTTGTGCTGTGAATAGGCTGCCAAGGGAAGGTGCAGACCAGCAACAGCTTTCAGGCTTAGCACCTTCCTTGTGGGAGAAGGAGCCGGACGTTTGCCTTTTCCGAAAGGGGCTCTGCAGAGGAAAAGCACCAGGAGCAGTATCGCCTCCGGGAAAGCACAGATCCGCAGGGCTGTTGTGCTGTGAATAGGCTGCCAAGGGAAGGTGCAGACCAGCAACAGCTTTCAGGCTTAGCACCTTCCTTGTGGGAGAAGGAGCTGGACGTTTGCCTTTTCCGAAGGGGACTCTGCCGCGGACAGGCAGCAGCACAAGTTGTATCGCCTGTGGGAAAGCACAGATCCGTAGGGCTGTTGTGCTGTGAATAGGCTGCCAAGGGAAGGTGCAGACCAGCAACAGCTTTCAGGCTTAGCACCTTCCTTGTGGGAGAAGGAGCCCGATTTTTGCCTTATCGGAGAGGGGCTCTGCAGAGGAAAAGACTCATGAGCTGTATCGTCTGTGGGAAAGCACAGATCAGCAGGGCTGTTGTGCTGTGAATAGGCTGCCAAGGGAAGGTGCAGAC
This sequence comes from Necrosyrtes monachus, assembly GCA_037953605.1. Classification (NCBI taxonomy): domain Eukaryota; kingdom Metazoa; phylum Chordata; class Aves; order Accipitriformes; family Accipitridae; genus Necrosyrtes; species Necrosyrtes monachus. The sequence goes on along the minus strand of JAZGTQ010000096.1, from coordinate 33,329 downwards.
GAGCAACAGCTTTCAGGCTTAGCACCTTCCTTGTGGGAGAAGGAGCCGGACGTTTGCCTTTTCCGAAAGGGGCTCTGCCGTGGACAGGCAGCAGGAGCTGCATCGCCTGTGGGAAAGCACAGATCCGCAGGGCTGTTGTGCTGTGAATAGGCTGCCAAGGGAAGGTGCAGACCAGCAACAGCTCTCAGGCTTAGCACCTTCCTTGTGGGAGAAGGAGCCGGACGTTTGCCTTATCGGAGAGGGGCTCTGCAGAGGAAAAGCAGCAGGAGCTGTATCGTCTCTGGGAAAGCACAGATCCGCAGGGCTGTTGTGCTGTGAATAGGCTGCCAAGGGAAGGTGCAGACCAGCAACAGCTTTCAGGGCTAGCGCCTTCCTTGTGGGAGAAGGAACCGGACATTTGCCTTTTCCGAAAGGGGCTCTGCAGAGGAAAAGCAGCAGGGGCTGCATCTTCTGTGGGAAAGCACAGATCCGCAGGGCTGTTGTGGTGTCAATAGGCTGCCAAGGGAAGGTGCAGACCAGCAACAGCTTTCAGGCTTAGCACCTTCCTTGTGGGAGAAGGAGCCGGACGTTTGCCTTTTCCGAAAGGGGCTCTGCAGAGGAAAAGCACCAGGAGCAGTATCGCCTCCGGGAAAGCACAGATCCGCAGGGCTGTTGTGCTGTGAATAGGCTGCCAAGGGAAGGTGCAGACCAGCAACAGTTTTCAGGGCTAGCGCCTTCCTTGTGGGAGAAGGAGCCCGATTTTTGCCTTATCGGAGAGGGGCTCTGCAGAGGAAAAGGCTCATGAGCTGTATCGTCTGTGGGAAAGCACAGATCAGCAGGGCTGTTTGGCTGTGAATAGGCTGCCAAGGGAAGGTGCAGACCAGCAACAGCTTTCAGGCTTAGCACCTTCCTTGTGGGAGAAGGAGCCCGATTTTTGCCTTTTCCGAAAGGGGCTCTGCAGAGGAAAAGAAGCAGGAGCTGTATCGTCTCTTGGAAAGCACAGATCCGCAGGGCTGTTGTGCTGTGAATAGGCTGCCAAGGGAAGGTGCAGACCAGCAACAGCTTTCAGGCTTAGCACCTTCCTTGTGGGAGAAGGAGCCGGACGTTTGCCTTTTCCGAAGGGGACTCTGCCGCGGACAGGCAGCAGCACAAGTTGTATCGTCTGTGGGAAAGCACAGATCCGCAGGGCTGTTTGGCTGTGAATAGGCTGCCAAGGGAAGGTGCAGACCAGCAACAGCTTTCAGGCTTAGCACCTTCCTTGTGGGAGAAGGAGCCGGATTTTTGCCTTATCGGAGAGGGGCTCTGCAGAGGAAAAGCAGCAGGAGCAGTATCGTCTCTGGGAAAGCACAGATCCGCAGGGCTGTTGTGCTGTGAATAGGCTGCCAAGGGAAGGTGCAGACCAGAAACAGCTTTCAGGCTTAGCACCTTCCTTGTGGGAGAAGGAGCCGGACGTTTGCCTTTTCCGAAAGGGGCTCTGCAGAGGAAAAGCAGCAGGAGCTGTATCGTCTCTGGGAAAGCACAGATCCGCAGGGCTGTTGTGCTGTGAATAGGCTGCCAAGGGAAGGTGCAGACCAGCAACAGCTTTCAGGCTTAGCACCTTCCTTGTGGGAGAAGGAGCCAGACATTTGCGTTTTCCGAGAGGGGCTCTGCAGAGGAAAAGCAGCAGGAGCAGTATCGCCTCCGGGAAAGCACAGATCCGCAGGGCTGTTGTGCTGTGAATAGGCTGCCAAGGGAAGGTGCAGACCAGCAACAGCTTTCAGGGCTAGCGCCTTCCTTGTGGGAGAAGGAGCCCGATTTTTGCCTTATCGGAGAGGGGCTCTGCAGAGGAAAAGCAGCAGGAGCTGTATCGTCTGTGGGAAAGCACAGATCAGCAGGGCTGTTTGGCTGTGAATAGGCTGCCAAGGGAAGGTGCAGACCAGCAACAGCTTTCAGACTTAGCACCTTCCTTGTGGGAGAAGGAGCCGGATTTTTGCCTTATCGGAGAGGGGCTCTGCAGAGGAAAAGCAGCAGGAGCAGTATCGTCTCTGGGAAAGCACAGATCCGCAGGGCTGTTGTGCTGTGAATAGGCTGCCAAGGGAAGGTGCAGACCAGCAACAGCTTTCAGGCTTAGCACCTTCCTTGTGGGAGAAGGAGCCGGACGTTTGCCTTTTCCGAAAGGGGCTCTGCAGAGGAAAAGCAGCAGGAGCAGTATCGTCTGTGGGAAAGCACAGATCCGCAGGGCTGTTGTGCTGTGAATAGGCAGCCAAGGGAAGGTGCAGACCAGCAACAGCTTTCAGGCTTAGCACCTTCCTTGTGGGAGAAGGAGCCGGACGTTTGCCTTTTCCGAAAGGGGCTCTGCAGAGGAAAAGCACCAGGAGCAGTATCGCCTCCGGGAAAGCACAGATCCGCAGGGCTGTTGTGCTGTGAATAGGCTGCCAAGGGAAGGTGCAGACCAGCAACAGCTTTCAGGCTTAGCACCTTCCTTGTGGGAGAAGGAGCCAGACATTTGCGTTTTCAGAAAGGGGCTCTGCAGAGGAAAAGCAGCAGGAGCTGCATCGCCTGTGGGAAAGCACAGATCGGCAGGGCTGTTGTGCTGTGAATAGGCTGCCAAGGGAAGGTGCAGACCAGCAACAGCTTTCAGGCTTAGCACCTTCCTTGTGGGAGAAGGAGCCGGACGTTTGCCTTTTCCGAAAGGGGCTCTGCAGAGGAAAAGAAGCAGGAGCTGTATCGTCTCTGGGAAAGCACAGATCCGCAGGGCTGTTGTGCTGTGAATAGGCTGCCAAGGGAAGGTGCAGACCAGCAACAGCTTTCAGGGCTACCGCCTTCCTTGTGGGAGAAGTAGCCCGATTTTTGCCTTATCGGAGAGGGGCTCTGCAGAGGAAAAGCAGCAGATGATGTATCGTCTGTGGGAAAGCACAGATCCGCAGGGCTGTTGTGCTGTGAATAGGCTGCCAAGGGAAGGTGCAGACGAGCAACAGCTTTCAGGGCTAGCGCCTTCCTTGTGGGAGAAGGAGCCCGATTTTTGCCTTATCGGAGAGGGGCTCTGCAGAGGAAAAGCAGCAGAAGATGTATCGTCTGTGGGAAAGCACAGATCCGCAGGGCTGTTGTGCTGTGAATAGGCTGCCAAGGGAAGGTGCAGACGAGCAACTAGCTTTCAGGCTTAGCACCTTCCTTGTGGGAGAAGGAGCCGGACGTTTGCCTTTTCCGAAAGGGGCTCTGCAGAGGAAAAGCAGCAGGAGCTGCATCGCCTGTGGGAAAGCACAGATCCGCAGGGCTGTTGTGCTGTGAATAGGCTGCCAAGGGAAGGTGCAGACCAGCAACAGCTTTCAGGCTTAGCACCTTCCTTGTGGGAGAAGGAGCCGGACGTTTGCCTTTTCCGAAAGGGGCTCTGCCGTGGACAGGCAGCAGGAGCTGCATCGCCTGTGGGAAAGCACAGATCCGCAGGGCTGTTGTGCTGTGAATAGGCTGCCCAGGGAAGGTGCAGACCAGCAACAGCTCTCAGGCTTAGCACCTTCCTTGTGGGAGAAGGAGCCGGACGTTTGCCTTATCGGAGAGGGGCTCTTCAGAGGAAAAGCAGCAGGAGATGTATCGTCTGTGGGAAAGCACAGATCCGCAGGACTGTTGTGCTGTGAATAGGCTGCCAAGGGAAGGTGCAGACCAGCAACAGTTTTCAGGGCTACCGCCTTCCTGGTGGGAGAAGGAGCCGGATTTTTGCTTTTCCGAAAGGGGCTCTGCAGAGGAAAAGGCTCATGAGCTGTATCGTCTGTGGGAAAGCACAGATCAGCAGGGCTGTTGTGCTGTGAATAGGCTGCCAAGGGAAGGTGCAGACCAGCAACAGCTTTCAGACTTAGCACCTTCCTTGTGGGAGAAGGAGCCGGATTTTTGCCTTATCGGAGAGGGGCTCTGCAGAGGAAAAGCAGCAGGAGCAGTATCGTCTCTGGGAAAGCACAGATCCGCAGGGCTGTTGTGCTGTGAATAGGCTGCCAAGGGAAGGTGCAGACCAGCAACAGCTTTCAGGCTTAGCACCTTCCTTGTGGGAGAAGGAGCCGGACGTTTGCCTTTTCCGAAAGGGGCTCTGCAGAGGAAAAGCAGCAGGAGCAGTATCGTCTGTGGGAAAGCACAGATCCGCAGGGCTGTTGTGCTGTGAATAGGCTGCCAAGGGAAGGTGCAGACCAGCAACAGCTTTCAGGCTTAGCACCTTCCTTGTGGGAGAAGGAGCCGGACGTTTGCCTTTTCCGAAAGGGGCTCTGCAGAGGAAAAGCACCAGGAGCAGTATCGCCTCCGGGAAAGCACAGATCCGCAGGGCTGTTGTGCTGTGAATAGGCTGCCAAGGGAAGGTGCAGACCAGCAACAGCTTTCAGGCTTAGCACCTTCCTTGTGGGAGAAGGAACCGGACGTTTGCCTTTTCCGAAAGGGGCTCTGCAGAGTAAAAGCAGCAGGAGCAGTATCGTCTCTGGGAAAGCACAGATCCGCAGGGCTGTTGTGCTGTGAATAGGCTGCCAAGGGAAGGTGCAGACCAGAAACAGCTTTCAGGCTTAGCACCTTCCTTGTGGGAGAAGGAGCCGGACGTTTGCCTTTTCCGAAAGGGGCTCTGCAGAGGAAAAGCAGCAGGAGCTGTATCGTCTCTGGGAAAGCACAGATCCGCAGGGCTGTTGTGCTGTGAATAGGCTGCCAAGGGAAGGTGCAGACCAGCAACAGCTTTCAGGCTTAGCACCTTCCTTGTGGGAGAAGGAGCCAGACATTTGCGTTTTCCGAGAGGGGCTCTGCAGAGGAAAAGCAGCAGGAGCAGTATCGCCTCCGGGAAAGCACAGATCCGCAGGGCTGTTGTGCTGTGAATAGGCTGCCAAGGGAAGGTGCAGACCAGCAACAGCTTTCAGGGCTAGCGCCTTCCTTGTGGGAGAAGGAGCCCGATTTTTGCCTTATCGGAGAGGGGCTCTGCAGAGGAAAAGCAGCAGGAGCTGTATCGTCTGTGGGAAAGCACAGATCAGCAGGGCTGTTTGGCTGTGAATAGGCTGCCAAGGGAAGGTGCAGACCAGCAACAGCTTTCAGACTTAGCACCTTCCTTGTGGGAGAAGGAGCCGGATTTTTGCCTTATCGGAGAGGGGCTCTGCAGAGGAAAAGCAGCAGGAGCAGTATCGTCTCTGGGAAAGCACAGATCCGCAGGGCTGTTGTGCTGTGAATAGGCTGCCAAGGGAAGGTGCAGACCAGCAACAGCTTTCAGGCTTAGCACCTTCCTTGTGGGAGAAGGAGCCGGACGTTTGCCTTTTCCGAAAGGGGCTCTGCAGAGGAAAAGCAGCAGGAGCAGTATCGTCTGTGGGAAAGCACAGATCCGCAGGGCTGTTGTGCTGTGAATAGGCAGCCAAGGGAAGGTGCAGACCAGCAACAGCTTTCAGGCTTAGCACCTTCCTTGTGGGAGAAGGAGCCGGACGTTTGCCTTTTCCGAAAGGGGCTCTGCAGAGGAAAAGCACCAGGAGCAGTATCGCCTCCGGGAAAGCACAGATCCGCAGGGCTGTTGTGCTGTGAATAGGCTGCCAAGGGAAGGTGCAGACCAGCAACAGCTTTCAGGCTTAGCACCTTCCTTGTGGGAGAAGGAGCCAGACATTTGCGTTTTCAGAAAGGGGCTCTGCAGAGGAAAAGCAGCAGGAGCTGCATCGCCTGTGGGAAAGCACAGATCGGCAGGGCTGTTGTGCTGTGAATAGGCTGCCAAGGGAAGGTGCAGACCAGCAACAGCTTTCAGGCTTAGCACCTTCCTTGTGGGAGAAGGAGCCGGACGTTTGCCTTTTCCGAAAGGGGCTCTGCAGAGGAAAAGAAGCAGGAGCTGTATCGTCTCTGGGAAAGCACAGATCCGCAGGGCTGTTGTGCTGTGAATAGGCTGCCAAGGGAAGGTGCAGACCAGCAACAGCTTTCAGGGCTACCGCCTTCCTTGTGGGAGAAGTAGCCCGATTTTTGCCTTATCGGAGAGGGGCTCTGCAGAGGAAAAGCAGCAGATGATGTATCGTCTGTGGGAAAGCACAGATCCGCAGGGCTGTTGTGCTGTGAATAGGCTGCCAAGGGAAGGTGCAGACCAGCAACAGCTTTCAGGCTTAGCACCTTCCTTGTGGGAGAAGGAGCCGGACGTTTGCCTTTTCCGAAAGGGGCTCTGCAGAGGAAAAGCAGCAGGAGCAGTATCGTCTGTGGGAAAGCACAGATCGGCAGGGCTGTTGTGCTGTGAATAGGCTGCCAAGGGAAGGTGCAGACGAGCAACAGCTTTCAGGGCTAGCGCCTTCCTTGTGGGAGAAGGAGCCCGATTTTTGCCTTATCGGAGAGGGGCTCTGCAGAGGAAAAGCAGCAGAAGATGTATCGTCTGTGGGAAAGCACAGATCCGCAGGGCTGTTGTGCTGTGAATAGGCTGCCAAGGGAAGGTGCAGACGAGCAACTAGCTTTCAGGCTTAGCACCTTCCTTGTGGGAGAAGGAGCCGGACGTTTGCCTTTTCCGAAAGGGGCTCTGCAGAGGAAAAGCAGCAGGAGCTGCATCGCCTGTGGGAAAGCACAGATCCGCAGGGCTGTTGTGCTGTGAATAGGCTGCCAAGGGAAGGTGCAGACCAGCAACAGCTTTCAGGCTTAGCACCTTCCTTGTGGGAGAAGGAGCCGGACGTTTGCCTTTTCCGAAAGGGGCTCTGCCGTGGACAGGCAGCAGGAGCTGCATCGCCTGTGGGAAAGCACAGATCCGCAGGGCTGTTGTGCTGTGAATAGGCTGCCCAGGGAAGGTGCAGACCAGCAACAGCTCTCAGGCTTAGCACCTTCCTTGTGGGAGAAGGAGCCGGACGTTTGCCTTATCGGAGAGGGGCTCTTCAGAGGAAAAGCAGCAGGAGATGTATCGTCTGTGGGAAAGCACAGATCCGCAGGACTGTTGTGCTGTGAATAGGCTGCCAAGGGAAGGTGCAGACCAGCAACAGTTTTCAGGGCTACCGCCTTCCTGGTGGGAGAAGGAGCCGGATTTTTGCTTTTCCGAAAGGGGCTCTGCAGAGGAAAAGGCTCATGAGCTGTATCGTCTGTGGGAAAGCACAGATCAGCAGGGCTGTTGTGCTGTGAATAGGCTGCCAAGGGAAGGTGCAGACCAGCAACAGCTTTCAGACTTAGCACCTTCCTTGTGGGAGAAGGAGCCGGATTTTTGCCTTATCGGAGAGGGGCTCTGCAGAGGAAAAGCAGCAGGAGCAGTATCGTCTCTGGGAAAGCACAGATCCGCAGGGCTGTTGTGCTGTGAATAGGCTGCCAAGGGAAGGTGCAGACCAGCAACAGCTTTCAGGCTTAGCACCTTCCTTGTGGGAGAAGGAGCCGGACGTTTGCCTTTTCCGAAAGGGGCTCTGCAGAGGAAAAGCAGCAGGAGCAGTATCGTCTGTGGGAAAGCACAGATCCGCAGGGCTGTTGTGCTGTGAATAGGCTGCCAAGGGAAGGTGCAGACCAGCAACAGCTTTCAGGCTTAGCACCTTCCTTGTGGGAGAAGGAGCCGGACGTTTGCCTTTTCCGAAAGGGGCTCTGCAGAGGAAAAGCACCAGGAGCAGTATCGCCTCCGGGAAAGCACAGATCCGCAGGGCTGTTGTGCTGTGAATAGGCTGCCAAGGGAAGGTGCAGACCAGCAACAGCTTTCAGGCTTAGCACCTTCCTTGTGGGAGAAGGAACCGGACGTTTGCCTTTTCCGAAAGGGGCTCTGCAGAGTAAAAGCAGCAGGAGCTGTAGCGTCTGTGGGAAAGCACAGATCCGCAGGGCTGTTGTGCTGTGAATAGGCTGCCAAGGGAAGGTGCAGACCAGCAACAGCTTTCAGGCTTAGCACCTTCCTTGTGGGAGAAGGAGCCAGACATTTGCGTTTTCAGAAAGGGGCTCTGCAGAGGAAAAGCAGCAGGAGCTGCATCGCCTGTGGGAAAGCACAGATCGGCAGGGCTGTTGTGCTGTGAATAGGCTGCCAAGGGAAGGTGCAGACCAGCAACAGCTTTCAGGCTTAGCACCTTCCTTGTGGGAGAAGGAGCCGGACGTTTGCCTTTTCCGAAAGGGGCTCTGCAGAGGAAAAGAAGCAGGAGCTGTATCGTCTCTGGGAAAGCACAGATCCGCAGGGCTGTTGTGCTGTGAATAGGCTGCCAAGGGAAGGTGCAGACCAGCAACAGCTTTCAGGGCTACCGCCTTCCTTGTGGGAGAAGGAGCCCGATTTTTGCCTTATCGGAGAGGGGCTCTGCAGAGGAAAAGCAGCAGATGATGTATCGTCTGTGGGAAAGCACAGATCCGCAGGGCTGTTGTGCTGTGAATAGGCTGCCAAGGGAAGGTGCAGACCAGCAACAGCTTTCAGGCTTAGCACCTTCCTTGTGGGAGAAGGAGCCGGACGTTTGCCTTTTCCGAAAGGGGCTCTGCAGAGGAAAAGCAGCAGGAGCAGTATCGTCTCTGGGAAAGCACAGATCCGCAGGGCTGTTGTGCTGTGAATAGGCTGCCAAGGGAAGGTGCAGACGAGCAACAGCTTTCAGGGCTAGCGCCTTCCTTGTGGGAGAAGGAGCCCGATTTTTGCCTTATCGGAGAGGGGCTCTGCAGAGGAAAAGCAGCAGATGATGTATCGTCTGTGGGAAAGCACAGATCCGCAGGGCTGTTGTGCTGTGAATAGGCTGCCAAGGGAAGGTGCAGACGAGCAACAGCTTTCAGGCTTAGCACCTTCCTTGTGGGAGAAGGAGCCGGACGTTTGCCTTTTCCGAAAGGGGCTCTGCAGAGGAAAAGCAGCAGGAGCTGCATCGCCTGTGGGAAAGCACAGATCGGCAGGGCTGTTGTGCTGTGAATAGGCTGCCAAGGGAAGGTGCAGACCAGCAACAGCTTTCAGGCTTAGCACCTTCCTTGTGGGAGAAGGAGCCGGACGTTTGCCTTTTCCGAAAGGGGCTCTGCCGTGGACAGGCAGCAGGAGCTGCATCGCCTGTGGGAAAGCACAGATCCGCAGGGCTGTTGTGCTGTGAATAGGCTGCCCAGGGAAGGTGCAGACCAGCAACAGCTCTCAGGCTTAGCACCTTCCTTGTGGGAGAAGGAGCCGGACGTTTGCCTTATCGGAGAGGGGCTCTTCAGAGGAAAAGCAGCAGGAGATGTATCGTCTGTGGGAAAGCACAGATCCGCAGGACTGTTGTGCTGTGAATAGGCTGCCAAGGGAAGGTGCAGACCAGCAACAGTTTTCAGGGCTACCGCCTTCCTGGTGGGAGAAGGAGCCGGATTTTTGCCTTATCGGAGAGGGGCTCTGCAGAGGAAAAGCAGCAGGAGCTGTATCGCCTGTGGGAAAGCACAGATCCGCAGGACTGTTGTGCTGTGAATAGGCTGCCAAGGAAAGGTGCAGACCAGCAACAGCTTTCAGGGCTAGCGCCTTCCTTGTGGGAGAAGGAGCCGGATTTTTGCTTTTCCGAAAGGGGCTCTGCAGAGGAAAAGCAGCAGGAGCAGTATCGTCTGTGGGAAAGCACAGATCGGCAGGGCTGTTGTGCTGTGAATAGGCTGCCAAGGGAAGGTGCAGACCAGCAACAGCTTTCAGGCTTAGCACCTTCCTTGTGGGAGAAGGAGCCGGACGTTTGCCTTTTCCGAAGGGGACTCTGCCGCGGACAGGCAGCAGCACAAGTTGTATCGTCTGTGGGAAAGCACAGATCCGCAGGGCTGTTGTGCTGTGAATAGGCTGCCAAGGGAAGGTGCAGACCAGCAACAGCTTTCAGGCTTAGCACCTTCCTTGTGGGAGAAGGAGCCGGATTTTTGCTTTTCCGAAAGGGGCTCTGCAGAGGAAAAGCAGCAGGAGCAGTATCGTCTGTGGGAAAGCACAGATCCGCAGGGCTGTTGTGCTGTGAATAGGCTGCCAAGGGAAGGTGCAGACCAGCAACAGCTTTCAGGCTTAGCACCTTCCTTGTGGGAGAAGGAGCTGGACGTTTGCCTTTTCCGAAGGGGACTCTGCCGCGGACAGGCAGCAGCACAAGTTGTATCGCCTGTGGGAAAGCACAGATCCGTAGGGCTGTTGTGCTGTGAATAGGCTGCCAAGGGAAGGTGCAGACCAGCAACAGCTTTCAGGCTTAGCACCTTCCTTGTGGGAGAAGGAGCCCGATTTTTGCCTTATCGGAGAGGGGCTCTGCAGAGGAAAAGACTCATGAGCTGTATCGTCTGTGGGAAAGCACAGATCAGCAGGGCTGTTGTGCTGTGAATAGGCTGCCAAGGGAAGGTGCAGACCAGCAACAGCTTTCAGGCTTAGCACCTTCCTTGTGGGAGAAGGAGCCCGATTTTTGCCTTATCGGAGAGGGGCTCTGCAGAGGAAAAGCAGCAGATGATGTATCGTCTGTGGGAAAGCACAGATCCGCAGGGCTGTTGTGCTGTGAATAGGCTGCCAAGGGAAGGTGCAGACGAGCAACAGCTTTCAGGCTTAGCACCTTCCTTGTGGGAGAAGGAGCCGGACGTTTGCCTTTTCCGAAAGGGGCTCTGCAGAGGAAAAGCAGCAGAAGATGTATCGTCTGTGGGAAAGCACAGATCCGCAGGGCTGTTGTGCTGTGAATAGGCTGCCAAGGGAAGGTGCAGACGAGCAACAGCTTTCAGACTTAGCACCTTCCTTGTGGGAGAAGGAGCCAGACATTTGCGTTTTCAGAAAGGGGCTCTGCAGAGGAAAAGCAGCAGGAGCTGCATCGCCTGTGGGAAAGCACAGATCCGCAGGGCTGTTGTGCTGTGAATAGGCTGCCAAGGGAAGGTGCAGACGAGCAACAGCTTTCAGGCTTAGCACCTTCCTTGTGGGAGAAGGAGCCGGACGTTTGCCTTTTCCGAAAGGGGCTCTGCCGTGGACAGGCAGCAGGAGCTGCATCGCCTGTGTGAAAGCACAGATCCGCAGGGCTGTTGTGCTGTGAATAGGCTGCCCAGGGAAGGTGCAGACCAGCAACAGCTCTCAGGCTTAGCACTTTCCTTGTGGGAGAAGGAGCCGGACGTTTGCCTTATCGGAGAGGGGCTCTTCAGAGGAAAAGCAGCAGGAGATGTATCGTCTGTGGGAAAGCACAGATCCGCAGGACTGTTGTGCTGTGAATAGGCTGCCAAGGGAAGGTGCAGACCAGCAACAGTTTTCAGGGCTACCGCCTTCCTGGTGGGAGAAGGAGCCGGATTTTTGCCTTATCGGAGAGGGGCTCTGCAGAGGAAAAGCAGCAGGAGCTGTATCGTCTGTGGGAAACCACAGATCGGCAGGGCTGTTGTGCTGTGAATAGGCTGCCAAGGGAAGGTGCAGACCAGCAACAGCTTTCAGGCTTAGCACCTTCCTTGTGGGAGAAGGAGCCGGACGTTTGCCTTTTCCGAAGGGGACTCTGCCGCGGACAGGCAGCAGCACAAGTTGTATCGTCTGTGGGAAAGCACAGATCCGCAGGGCTGTTGTGCTGTGAATAGGCTGCCAAGGGAAGGTGCAGACCAGCAACAGCTTTCAGGCTTAGCACCTTCCTTGTGGGAGAAGGAGCCGGATTTTTGCTTTTCCGAAAGGGGCTCTGCAGAGGAAAAGCAGCAGGAGCAGTATTGTCTGTGGGAAAGCACAGATCGGCAGGGCTGTTGTGCTGTGAATAGGCTGCCAAGGGAAGGTGCAGACCAGCAACAGCTTTCAGGGCTAGCGCCTTCCTTGTGGGAGAAGGAGCCTGATTTTTGCCTTATCGGAGAGGGGCTCTGCAGAGGAAAAGCAGCAGATGATGTATCGTCTGTGGGAAAGCACAGATCCGCAGGGCTGTTGTGCTGTGAATAGGCTGCCAAGGGAAGGTGCAGACCAGCAACAGCTTTCAGGCTTAGCACCTTCCTTGTGGGAGAAGGAGCCGGACGTTTGCCTTTTCCGAAAGGGGCTCTGCAGAGGAAAAGCAGCAGGAGCAGTATCGTCTCTGGGAAAGCACAGATCCGCAGGGCTGTTGTGCTGTGAATAGGCTGCCAAGGGAAGGTGCAGACCAGCAACAGCTTTCAGGGCTAGCGCCTTCCTTGTGGGAGAAGGAGCCTGATTTTTGCCTTATCGGAGAGGGGCTCTGCAGAGGAAAAGCAGCAGATGATGTATCGTCTGTGGGAAAGCACAGATCCGCAGGGCTGTTGTGCTGTGAATAGGCTGCCAAGGGAAGGTGCAGACCAGCAAGAGCTTTCAGGCTTAGCACCTTCCTTGTGGGAGAAGGAGCCGGACGTTTGCCTTTTCCGAAAGGGGCTCTGCAGAGGAAAAGCAGCAGGAGCTGCATCGCCTGTGGGAAAGCACAGATCCGCAGGGCTGTTGTGCTGTGAATAGGCTGCCAAGGGAAGGTGCAGACCAGCAACAGCTTTCAGGCTTAGCACCTTCCTTGTGGGAGAAGGAGCCGGACGTTTGCCTTTTCCGAAAGGGGCTCTGCCGTGGACAGGCAGCAGGAGCTGCATCGCCTGTGGGAAAGCACAGATCCGCAGGGCTGTTGTGCTGTGAATAGGCTGCCCAGGGAAGGTGCAGACCAGCAACAGCTCTCAGGCTTAGCACCTTCCTTGTGGGAGAAGGAGCCGGACGTTTGCCTTATCGGAGAGGGGCTCTTCAGAGGAAAAGCAGCAGGAGATGTATCGTCTGTGGGAAAGCACAGATCCGCAGGACTGTTGTGCTGTGAATAGGCTGCCAAGGAAAGGTGCAGACCAGCAACAGCTTTCAGGGCTAGCGCCTTCCTTGTGGGAGAAGGAGCCGGATTTTTGCTTTTCCGAAAGGGGCTCTGCAGAGGAAAAGCAGCAGGAGCAGTATCGTCTGTGGGAAACCACAGATCGGCAGGGCTGTTGTGCTGTGAATAGGCTGCCAAGGGAAGGTGCAGACCAGCAACAGCTTTCAGGCTTAGCACCTTCCTTGTGGGAGAAGGAGCCGGACGTTTGCCTTTTCCGAAGGGGACTCTGCCGCGGACAGGCAGCAGCACAAGTTGTATCGTCTGTGGGAAAGCACAGATCCGCAGGGCTGTTGTGCTGTGAATAGGCTGCCAAGGGAAGGTGCAGACCAGCAACAGCTTTCAGGCTTAGCACCTTCCTTGTGGGAGAAGGAGCCGGATTTTTGCTTTTCCGAAAGGGGCTCTGCAGAGGAAAAGCAGCAGGAGCAGTATCGTCTGTGGGAAAGCACAGATCGGCAGGGCTGTTGTGCTGTGAATAGGCTGCCAAGGGAAGGTGCAGACCAGCAACAGCTTTCAGGCTTAGCACCTTCCTTGTGGGAGAAGGAGCTGGACGTTTGCCTTTTCCGAAGGGGACTCTGCCGCGGACAGGCAGCAGCACAAGTTGTATCGTCTGTGGGAAAGCACAGATCCGCAGGGCTGTTTGGCTGTGAATAGGCTGCCAAGGGAAGGTGCAGACCAGCAACAGCTTTCAGGCTTAGCACCTTCCTTGTGGGAGAAGGAGCCGGACGTTTGCCTTTTCAGAGAGGGGCTCTGCAGAGGAAAAGCAGCAGGAGCTGTATCGCCTGTGGGAAAGCACAGATCCGTAGGGCTGTTGTGCTGTGAATAGGCTGCCAAGGGAAGGTGCAGACCAGCAACAGCTTTCAGGCTTAGCACCTTCCTTGTGGGAGAAGGAGCCCGATTTTTGCCTTATCGGAGAGGGGCTCTGCAGAGGAAAAGACTCATGAGCTGTATCGTCTGTGGGAAAGCACAGATCAGCAGGGCTGTTGTGCTGTGAATAGGCTGCCAAGGGAAGGTGCAGACCAGCAACAGCTTTCAGGCTTAGCACCTTCCTTGTGGGAGAAGGAGCCCGATTTTTGCCTTATCGGAGAGGGGCTCTGCAGAGGAAAAGCAGCAGATGATGTATCGTCTGTGGGAAAGCACAGATCCGCAGGGCTGTTGTGCTGTGAATAGGCTGCCAAGGGAAGGTGCAGACCAGCAACAGCTTTCAGGCTTAGCACCTTCCTTGTGGGAGAAGGAGCCGGACGTTTGCCTTTTCCGAAAGGGGCTCTGCAGAGGAAAAGCAGCAGAAGATGTATCGTCTGTGGGAAAGCACAGATCCGCAGGGCTGTTGTGCTGTGAATAGGCTGCCAAGGGAAGGTGCAGACGAGCAACAGCTTTCAGACTTAGCACCTTCCTTGTGGGAGAAGGAGCCAGACATTTGCGTTTTCAGAAAGGGGCTCTGCAGAGGAAAAGCAGCAGGAGCTGCATCGCCTGTGGGAAAGCACAGATCCGCAGGGCTGTTGTGCTGTGAATAGGCTGCCAAGGGAAGGTGCAGACGAGCAACAGCTTTCAGGCTTAGCACCTTCCTTGTGGGAGAAGGAGCCGGACGTTTGCCTTTTCCGAAAGGGGCTCTGCCGTGGACAGGCAGCAGGAGCTGCATCGCCTGTGTGAAAGCACAGATCCGCAGGGCTGTTGTGCTGTGAATAGGCTGCCAAGGGAAGGTGCAGACCAGCAACAGCTCTCAGGCTTAGCACCTTCCTTGTGGGAGAAGGAGCCGGACGTTTGCCTTATCGGAGAGGGGCTCTTCAGAGGAAAAGCAGCAGGAGATGTATCGTCTGTGGGAAAGCACAGATCCGCAGGACTGTTGTGCTGTGAATAGGCTGCCAAGGGAAGGTGCAGACCAGCAACAGTTTTCAGGGCTACCGCCTTCCTGGTGGGAGAAGGAGCCGGATTTTTGCCTTATCGGAGAGGGGCTCTGCAGAGGAAAAGCAGCAGGAGCAGTATCGTCTGTGGGAAACCACAGATCGGCAGGGCTGTTGTGCTGTGAATAGGCTGCCAAGGGAAGGTGCAGACCAGCAACAGCTTTCAGGCTTAGCACCTTCCTTGTGGGAGAAGGAGCCGGACGTTTGCCTTTTCCGAAAGGGGCTCTGCCGTGGACAGGCAGCAGGAGCTGCATCGCCTGTGGGAAAGCACAGATCCGCAGGGCTGTTGTGCTGTGAATAGGCTGCCCAGGGAAGGTGCAGACCAGCAACAGCTCTCAGGCTTAGCACCTTCCTTGTGGGAGAAGGAGCCGGACGTTTGCCTTATCGGAGAGGGGCTCTTCAGAGGAAAAGCAGCAGGAGATGTATCGTCTGTGGGAAAGCACAGATCCGCAGGACTGTTGTGCTGTGAATAGGCTGCCAAGGGAAGGTGCAGACCAGCAACAGTTTTCAGGGCTACCGCCTTCCTGGTGGGAGAAGGAGCCGGATTTTTGCCTTATCGGAGAGGGGCTCTGCAGAGGAAAAGCAGCAGGAGCTGTATCGCCTGTGGGAAAGCACAGATCCGCAGGACTGTTGTGCTGTGAATAGGCTGCCAAGGAAAGGTGCAGACCAGCAACAGCTTTCAGGGCTAGCGCCTTCCTTGTGGGAGAAGGAGCCGGATTTTTGCCTTATCGGAGAGGGGCTCTGCAGAGGAAAAGCAGCAGGAGCAGTATCGTCTGTGGGAAAGCACAGATCCGCAGGGCTGTTGTGCTGTGAATAGGCTGCCAAGGGAAGGTGCAGACCAGCAACAGCTTTCAGGCTTAGCACCTTCCTTGTGGGAGAAGGAGCCGGACGTTTGCCTTTTCCGAAAGGGGCTCTGCAGAGGAAAAGCACCAGGAGCAGTATCGCCTCCGGGAAAGCACAGATCCGCAGGGCTGTTGTGCTGTGAATAGGCTGCCAAGGGAAGGTGCAGACCAGCAACAGCTTTCAGGCTTAGCACCTTCCTTGTGGGAGAAGGAACCGGACGTTTGCCTTTTCCGAAAGGGGCTCTGCAGAGTAAAAGCAGCAGGAGCTGTAGCGTCTGTGGGAAAGCACAGATCCGCAGGGCTGTTGTGCTGTGAATAGGCTGCCAAGGGAAGGTGCAGACCAGCAACAGCTTTCAGGCTTAGCACCTTCCTTGTGGGAGAAGGAGCCAGACATTTGCGTTTTCAGAAAGGGGCTCTTCAGAGGAAAAGCAGCAGGAGCTGCATCGCCTGTGGGAAAGCACAGATCGGCAGGGCTGTTGTGCTGTGAATAGGCTGCCAAGGGAAGGTGCAGACCAGCAACAGCTTTCAGGCTTAGCACCTTCCTTGTGGGAGAAGGAGCCGGACGTTTGCCTTTTCCGAAAGGGGCTCTGCAGAGGAAAAGCAGCAGGAGCAGTATCGTCTCTGGGAAAGCACAGATCCGCAGGGCTGTTGTGCTGTGAATAGGCTGCCAAGGGAAGGTGCAGACGAGCAACAGCTTTCAGGGCTAGCGCCTTCCTTGTGGGAGAAGGAGCCCGATTTTTGCCTTATCGGAGAGGGGCTCTGCAGAGGAAAAGCAGCAGATGATGTATCGTCTGTGGGAAAGCACAGATCCGCAGGGCTGTTGTGCTGTGAATAGGCTGCCAAGGGAAGGTGCAGACGAGCAACAGCTTTCAGGCTTAGCACCTTCCTTGTGGGAGAAGGAGCCGGACGTTTGCCTTTTCCGAAAGGGGCTCTGCAGAGGAAAAGCAGCAGGAGCTGCATCGCCTGTGGGAAAGCACAGATCCGCAGGGCTGTTGTGCTGTGAATAGGCTGCCAAGGGAAGGTGCAGACCAGCAACAGCTTTCAGGCTTAGCACCTTCCTTGTGGGAGAAGGAGCCGGACGTTTGCCTTTTCCGAAAGGGGCTCTGCCGTGGACAGGCAGCAGGAGCTGCATCGCCTGTCTGAAAGCACAGATCAGCAGGGCTGTTGTGCTGTGAATAGGCTGCCAAGGGAAGGTGCAGACCAGCAACAGCTTTCAGGCTTAGCACCTTCCTTGTGGGAGAAGGAGCCCGATTTTTGCCTTATCGGAGAGGGGCTCTGCAGAGGAAAAGCAGCAGGAGCTGTATCGTCTGTGGGAAAGCACAGATCAGCAGGGCTGTTGTGCTGTGAATAGGCTGCCAAGGGAAGGTGCAGACCAGCAACAGCTTTCAGGCTTAGCACCTTCCTTGTGGGAGAAGGAGCCCGATTTTTGCCTTATCGGAGAGGGGCTCTGCAGAGGAAAAGCAGCAGGAGCTGTATCGTCTGTGGGAAAGCACAGATCAGCAGGGCTGTTTGGCTGTGAATAGGCTGCCAAGGGAAGGTGCAGACCAGCAACAGCTTTCAGACTTAGCACCTTCCTTGTGGGAGAAGGAGCCGGATTTTTGCCTTATCGGAGAGGGGCTCTGCAGAGGAAAAGCAGCAGGAGCAGTATCGTCTGTGGGAAAGCACAGATCGGCAGGGCTGTTGTGCTGTGAATAGGCTGCCAAGGGAAGGTGCAGACCAGCAAGAGCTTTCAGGCTTAGCACCTTCCTTGTGGGAGAAGGAGCCGGACGTTTGCCTTTTCCGAAAGGGGCTCTGCAGAGGAAAAGCAGCAGGAGCAGTATCGCCTCCGGGAAAGCACAGATCCGCAGGGCTGTTGTGCTGTGAATAGGCTGCCCAGGGAAGGTACAGACCAGCAACAGCTCTCAGGCTTAGCACCTTCCTTGTGGGAGAAGGAGCCAGACATTTGCGTTTTCAGAGAGGGGCTCTGCAGAGGAAAAGCAGCAGAAGATGTATAGCTTGTGGGAAAGCACAGATCCGCAGGGCTGTTGTGCTGTGAATAGGCTGCCAAGGGAAGGTGCAGACCAGCAACAGCTTTCAGGGCTAGCGCCTTCCTTGTGGGAGAAGGAGCCTGATTTTTGCCTTATCGGAGTGGGGCTCTGCAGAGGAAAAGCAGCAGATGATGTATCGTCTGTGGGAAAGCACAGATCCGCAGGGCTATTGTGCTGTGAATAGGCTGCCAAGGGAAGGTGCAGACCAGCAACAGCTTTCAGGCTTAGCACCTTCCTTGTGGGAGAAGGAGCCCGATTTTTGCCTTATCGGAAAGGGGCTCTGCAGAGGAAAAGCAGCAGGAGCTGTATCGCCTGTGGGAAAGAACAGATCCGCAGGGCTGTTGTGCTGTGAATAGGCTGCCAAGGGAAGGTGCAGACCAGCAAGAGCTTTCAGGGCTAGCACCTTCCTTGTGGGAGAAGGAGCCGGATTTTTGCCTTATCGGAGAGGGGCTCTGCAGAGGAAAAGAAGCAGGAACTGTATCTTCTCTGGGAAAGCACAGATCCGCAGGGCTGTTGTGCTGTGAATAGGCTGCCAAGGGAAGGTGCAGACCAGCAACAGCTTTCAGGCTTAGCACCTTCCTTGTGGGAGAAGGAGCCGGATTTTTGCTTTTCCCGAAAGGGGCTCTGCAGAGGAAAAGCAGCAGGAGCAGTATCGTCTGTGGGAAAGCACAGATCGGCAGGGCTGTTGTGCTGTGAATAGGCTGCCAAGGGAAGGTGCAGACCAGCAACAGCTTTCAGGCTTAGCACCTTCCTTGTGGGAGAAGGAGCCGGACGTTTGCCTTTTCCGAAGGGGACTCTGCCGCGGACAGGCAGCAGCACAAGTTGTATCGTCTGTGGGAAAGCACAGATCCGCAGGGCTGTTTGGCTGTGAATAGGCTGCCAAGGGAAGGTGCAGACCAGCAACAGCTTTCAGGCTTAGCACCTTCCTTGTGGGAGAAGGAGCCCGATTTTTGCCTTATCGGAGAGGGGCTCTGAAGAGGAAAAGGATCATGAGCTGTATCGTCTGTGGGAAAGCACAGATCCGCAGGGCTGTTGTGCTGTGAATAGGCTGCCAAGGGAAGGTGCAGACCAGCAACAGCTTTCAGGGCTAGCGCCTTCCTTGTGGGAGAAGGAGCCGTACGTTTGCCTTATCGGAGAGGGGCTCTGCAGAGGAAAAGCAGCAGGAGATGTATCGTCTCTGGGAAAGCACAGATCCGCAGGGCTGTTGTGCTGTGAATAGGCTGCCAAGGGAAGGTGCAGACCAGCAACAGCTTTCAGGCTTAGCACCTTCCTTGTGGGAGAAGGAGCACGATTTTTGCCTTATCGGAGAGGGGCTCTGAAGAGGAAAAGGCTCATGAGCTGTATCGTCTGTGGGAAAGCAGAGATCCGCAGGGCTGTTGTGCTGTGAATAGGCTGCCAAGGAAAGGTGCAGACGAGCAACAGCTTTCAGGCTTAGCACCTTCCTTGTGGGAGAAGGAGCCGGACGTTTGCCTTTTCCGAAAGGGGCTCTGCCGTGGACAGGCAGCAGGAGCTGCATCGCCTGTGGGAAAGCACAGATCCGCAGGGCTGTTGTGCTGTGAATAGGCTGCCCAGGGAAGGTGCAGACCAGCAACAGCTCTCAGGCTTAGCACCTTCCTTGTGGGAGAAGGAGCCGGACGTTTGCCTTATCGGAGAGGGGCTCTTCAGAGGAAAAGCAGCAGGAGATGTATCGTCTGTGGGAAACCACAGATCCGCAGGACTGTTGTGCTGTGAATAGGCTGCCAAGGGAAGGTGCAGACCAGCAACAGTTTTCAGGGCTACCGCCTTCCTGGTGGGAGAAGGAGCCGGATTTTTGCCTTATCGGAGAGGGGCTCTGCAGAGGAAAAGCAGCAGGAGCTGTATCGCCTGTGGGAAAGCACAGATCCGCAGGACTGTTGTGCTGTGAATAGGCTGCCAAGGAAAGGTGCAGACCAGCAACAGCTTTCAGGGCTAGCGCCTTCCTTGTGGGAGAAGGAGCCGGATTTTTGCTTTTCCGAAAGGGGCTCTGCAGAGGAAAAGCAGCAGGAGCAGTATCGTCTGTGGGAAACCACAGATCGGCAGGGCTGTTGTGCAGTGAATAGGCTGCCAAGGGAAGGTGCAGACCAGCAACAGCTTTCAGGCTTAGCACCTTCCTTGTGGGAGAAGGAGCCGGACGTTTGCCTTTTCCGAAGGGGACTCTGCCGCGGACAGGCAGCAGCACAAGTTGTATCGTCTGTGGGAAAGCACAGATCCGCAGGGCTGTTGTGCTGTGAATAGGCTGCCAAGGGAAGGTGCAGACCAGCAACAGCTTTCAGGCTTAGCACCTTCCTTGTGGGAGAAGGAGCCGGATTTTTGCTTTTCCGAAAGGGGCTCTGCAGAGGAAAAGCAGCAGGAGCAGTATCGTCTGTGGGAAAGCACAGATCCGCAGGGCTGTTGTGCTGTGAATAGGCTGCCAA
The DNA here is from genome assembly GCA_037953605.1 of Necrosyrtes monachus. Taxonomy (NCBI): domain Eukaryota; kingdom Metazoa; phylum Chordata; class Aves; order Accipitriformes; family Accipitridae; genus Necrosyrtes; species Necrosyrtes monachus. Next base: position 13,546 of record JAZGTQ010000096.1, on the reverse strand, counting down.
GGGAAGGTGCAGACCAGCAACAGCTTTCAGGCTTAGCACCTTCCTTGTGGGAGAAGGAGCCCGATTTTTGCCTTATCGGAGAGGGGCTCTGAAGAGGAAAAGGATCATGAGCTGTATCGTCTGTGGGAAAGCACAGATCCGCAGGGCTGTTGTGCTGTGAATAGGCTGCCAAGGGAAGGTGCAGACCAGCAACAGCTTTCAGGGCTAGCACCTTCCTTGTGGGAGAAGGAGCCGTACGTTTGCCTTATCGGAGAGGGTCTCTGCAGAGGAAAAGCAGCAGAAGATGTATCGTCTGTGGGAAAGCACAGATCGGCAGGGCTGTTGTGCTGTGAATAGGCTGCCAAGGGAAGGTGCAGACCAGCAAGAGCTTTCAGGGCTAGCGCCTTCCTTGTGGGAGAAGGAGCCGTACGTTTGCCTTATCGGAGAGGGGCTCTGCAGAGGAAAAGCAGCAGGAGATGTATCGTCTCTGGGAAAGCACAGATCCGCAGGGCTGTTGTGCTGTGAATAGGCTGCCAAGGGAAGGTGCAGACCAGCAAGAGCTTTCAGGCTTAGCGCCTTCCTTGTGGGAGAAGTAGCCGGATTTTTGCCTTTTCCGAAAGGGGCTCTGCAGAGGAAAAGCAGCAGGAGCAGTATCGTCTGTGGGAAAGCACAGATCCGCAGGGCTGTTGTGCTGTGAATAGGCTGCCAAGGGAAGGTGCAGACCGGCAACAGCTTTCAGGCTTAGCACCTTCCTTGTGGGAGAAGGAGCCCGATTTTTGCCTTATCGGAGAGGGTCTCAGCAGAGGAAAAGCAGCAGAAGATGTATCCTCTGTGCGAAAGCACAGATCCGCAGGGCTGTTGTGCTGTGAATAGGCTGCCAAGGGAAGGTGCAGACCAGCAACAGCTTTCAGGGCTACCGCCTTCCTTGTGGGAGAAGGAGCCCGATTTTGCCTTATGGGAAAGCGACTCTGCAGAGGAAAAGCAGCAGGAGATGTATCACCTGTGGGAAAGCACAGATCCGCAGGGCTGTTGTGCTGTGAATAGGCTGCCAAGGGAAGGTGCAGACCAGCAACAGCTTTCAGGCTTAGCGCCTTCCGTGTGGGAGAAGGAGCCGGACGTTTGCCTTTTCCGAAGGGGGCTCTGCCGTGGACAGGCAGCAGGAGCTGCATCGCCTGTGGGAAAGCACAGATCCGCAGGGATGTTGTGCTGTGAATAGGCTGCCCAGGGAAGGTGCAGACCAGCAACAGCTCTCAGGCTTAGCACCTTCCTTGTGGGAGAAGGAGCCGGACGTTTGCCTTATCGGAGAGGGGCTCTTCAGAGGAAAAGCAGCAGGAGATGTATCGTCTGTGGGAAAGCACAGATCCGCAGGACTGTTGTGCTGTGAATAGGCTGCCAAGGAAAGGTGCAGACCAGCAACAGTTTTCAGGGCTAGCGCCTTCCTTGTGGGAGAAGGAGCCCGATTTTTGCCTTATCGGAGAGGGGCTCTGCAGAGGAAAAGGCTCATGAGCTGTATCGTCTGTGGGAAAGCACAGATCAGCAGGGCTGTTGTGCTGTGAATAGGCTGCCAAGGGAAGGTGCAGACCAGCAACAGTTTTCAGGGCTAGCACCTTCCTTGTGGTAGAAGGAGCCCGATTTTTGCCTTATCGGAGAGGGTCTCAGCAGAGGAAAAGCAGCAGAAGATGTATCCTCTGTGCGAAAGCACAGATCCGCAGGGCTGTTGTGCTGTGAATAGGCTGCCAAGGGAAGGTGCAGAGCAGCAACAGCTTTCAGGGCTACCGCCTTCCTTGTGGGAGAAGGAGCCCGATTTTGCCTTATGGGAAAGCGACTCTGCAGAGGAAAAGCAGCAGGAGATGTATCACCTGTGGGAAAGCACAGATCCGCAGGGCTGTTGTTCTGTGAATAGGCTGCCAAGGGAAGGTGCAGACCAGCAACAGCTCTCAGGCTTAGCACCTTCCTTGTGGGAGAAGGAGCTGGACGTTTGCCTTTTCCGAAAGGGGCTCTGCCGCGGACAGGCAGCAGGAGCTGCATCGCCTGTGGGAAAGCACAGATCCGCAGGGCTGTTGTGCTGTGAATGGGCTGCCAAGGGAAGGTGCAGACCAGCAACAGCTCTCAGGCTTAGCACCTTCCTTGTGGGAGAAGGAGCCGGACGTTTGCCTTTTCCGAAAGGGGCTCTGCCGCGGACAGGCAGCAGGAGCTGCATCGCCTGTGGGAAAGCACAGATCCGCAGGGCTGTTGTGCTGTGAATAGGCTGCCAAGGGAAGGTGCAGACCAGCAACTGTTTTCAGGGCTACCGCCTTCCTGGTGGGAGAAGGAGCCGGATTTTTGCCTTATCGGAGAGGGGCTCTGCAGAGGAAAAGCAGCAGGAGATGTATCGTCTTTGGGAAAGCACAGATCCGCAGGACTGTTGTGCTGTGAATAGGCTGCCCAGGGAAGGTGCAGACGAGCAACAGTTTTCAGGGCTACCGCCTTCCTTGTGGGAGAAGGAGCCGGATTTTTGCCTTATCGGAGAGGGGCTCTGCAGAGGAAAAGCAGCAGGAGATGTATCGCCTGTGGGAAAGCACAGATCAGCAGGGCTGTTGTGCTGTGAATAGGCTGCCAAGGGAAGGTGCAGACCAGCAACAGCTTTCAGGCTTAGCACCTTCCTTGTGGGAGAAGGAGCCGGATGTTTGCGTTTTCGGAAAGGGGTTCTGCCGCGTACAGGCTGCAGAAGATGTATCGTCTGTGGGAAAGCACAGATCCGCAGGGCTGTTGTGCTGTGAATAGGCTGCCAAGGGAAGGTGCAGACCAGCAACAGCTTTCAGGGCTAGCACCTTCCTTGTGGGAGAAGGAGCCGGACGTTTGCCTTATCCGAGAGGGGCTCTGCAGAGGAAAAGCAGCAGGAGCTGTATCGTCTGTGGGAAAGCACAGATCCGCAGGGCTGTTGTGCTGTGAATAGGCTGCCAAGGGAAGGTGCAGACCAGCAACAGCTTTCAGGGCTTAGCGCCTTCCTTGTGGGAGAAGGAGCCGGACGTTTGCCTTATCCGAAAGGGGCTCTGCAGAGGAAAAGCAGCAGGAGCATGTATCGTCTGTGGGAAAGCACAGATCCGCAGGGCTGTTGTGCTGTGAATAGGCTGCCAAGGGAAGGTGCAGACCAGCAACAGCTTTCAGGGCTTAGCACCTTCCTTGTGGGAGAAGGAGCCTGATTTTTGCCTTATCGGAGAGGGGCTCTGCAGAGGAAAAGCAGCAGGAGCTGTATCGTCTGTGGGAAAGCACAGATCCGCAGGGCTGTTGTGCTGTGAATAGGCTGCCAAGGGAAGGTGCAGACCAGCAAGAGCTTTCAGGGCTTAGCACCTTCCTTGTGGGAGAAGGAGCCGGACGTTTGCCTTTTCCGAAAGGGGCTCTGCAGAGGAAAAGCAGCAGGAGCTGTATCGCCTGTGGGAAAGCACAGATCCGCAGGGCTGTTGTGCTGTGAATAGGCTGCCAAGGGAAGGTGCAGACCAGCAACAGCTTTCAGGCTTAGCACCTTCCTTGTGGGAGAAGGAGCCGGACGTTTGCCTTTTCCGAAAGGGGCTCTGCAGAGGACAGGCAGCAGGAGCTGCATCGCCTGTGGGAAAGCACAGATCCGCAGGGCTGTTGTGCTGTGAATAGGCTGCCAAGGGAAGGTGCAGACCAGCAACAGCTCTCAGGCTTAGCACCTTCCTTGTGGGAGAAGGAGCCGGACGTTTGCCTTATCGGAGAGGGGCTCTTCAGAGGAAAAGCAGCAGGAGATGTATCGTCTGTGGGAAAGCACAGATCCGCAGGGCTGTTGTGCTGTGAATAGGCTGCCAAGGGAAGGTGCAGACCAGCAACAGCTTTCAGGGCTAGCGCCTTCCTTGTGGGAGAAGGAGCCGGATTTTTGCTTTTCCGAAAGGGGCTCTGCAGAGGAAAAGCAGCAGGAGCAGTATCGTCTGTGGGAAACCACAGATCGGCAGGGCTGTTGTGCTGTGAATAGGCTGCCAAGGGAAGGTGCAGACCAGCAACAGCTTTCAGGCTTAGCACCTTCCTTGTGGGAGAAGGAGCCGGACGTTTGCCTTTTCCGAAGGGGACTCTGCCGCGGACAGGCAGCAGCACAAGTTGTATCGTCTGTGGGAAAGCACAGATCCGCAGGGCTGTTGTGCTGTGAATAGGCTGCCAAGGGAAGGTGCAGACCAGCAACAGCTTTCAGGCTTAGCACCTTCCTTGTGGGAGAAGGAGCCGGATTTTTGCTTTTCCGAAAGGGGCTCTGCAGAGGAAAAGCAGCAGGAGCAGTATCGTCTGTGGGAAAGCACAGATCGGCAGGGCTGTTGTGCTGTGAATAGGCTGCCAAGGGAAGGTGCAGACCAGCAACAGCTTTCAGGCTTAGCACCTTCCTTGTGGGAGAAGGAGCTGGACGTTTGCCTTTTCCGAAGGGGACTCTGCCGCGGACAGGCAGCAGCACAAGTTGTATCGTCTGTGGGAAAGCACAGATCCGCAGGGCTGTTTGGCTGTGAATAGGCTGCCAAGGGAAGGTGCAGACCAGCAACAGCTTTCAGGCTTAGCACCTTCCTTGTGGGAGAAGGAGCCGGACGTTTGCCTTTTCAGAGAGGGGCTCTGCAGAGGAAAAGCAGCAGGAGCTGTATCGCCTGTGGGAAAGCACAGATCCGTAGGGCTGTTGTGCTGTGAATAGGCTGCCAAGGGAAGGTGCAGACCAGCAACAGCTTTCAGGCTTAGCACCTTCCTTGTGGGAGAAGGAGCCCGATTTTTGCCTTATCGGAGAGGGGCTCTGCAGAGGAAAAGACTCATGAGCTGTATCGTCTGTGGGAAAGCACAGATCAGCAGGGCTGTTGTGCTGTGAATAGGCTGCCAAGGGAAGGTGCAGACCAGCAACAGCTTTCAGGCTTAGCACCTTCCTTGTGGGAGAAGGAGCCCGATTTTTGCCTTATCGGAGAGGGGCTCTGCAGAGGAAAAGCAGCAGATGATGTATCGTCTGTGGGAAAGCACAGATCCGCAGGGCTGTTGTGCTGTGAATAGGCTGCCAAGGGAAGGTGCAGACCAGCAACAGCTTTCAGGCTTAGCACCTTCCTTGTGGGAGAAGGAGCCGGACGTTTGCCTTTTCCGAAAGGGGCTCTGCAGAGGAAAAGCAGCAGAAGATGTATCGTCTGTGGGAAAGCACAGATCCGCAGGGCTGTTGTGCTGTGAATAGGCTGCCAAGGGAAGGTGCAGACGAGCAACAGCTTTCAGACTTAGCACCTTCCTTGTGGGAGAAGGAGCCAGACATTTGCGTTTTCAGAAAGGGGCTCTGCAGAGGAAAAGCAGCAGGAGCTGCATCGCCTGTGGGAAAGCACAGATCCGCAGGGCTGTTGTGCTGTGAATAGGCTGCCAAGGGAAGGTGCAGACGAGCAACAGCTTTCAGGCTTAGCACCTTCCTTGTGGGAGAAGGAGCCGGACGTTTGCCTTTTCCGAAAGGGGCTCTGCCGTGGACAGGCAGCAGGAGCTGCATCGCCTGTGTGAAAGCACAGATCCGCAGGGCTGTTGTGCTGTGAATAGGCTGCCAAGGGAAGGTGCAGACCAGCAACAGCTCTCAGGCTTAGCACCTTCCTTGTGGGAGAAGGAGCCGGACGTTTGCCTTATCGGAGAGGGGCTCTTCAGAGGAAAAGCAGCAGGAGATGTATCGTCTGTGGGAAAGCACAGATCCGCAGGACTGTTGTGCTGTGAATAGGCTGCCAAGGGAAGGTGCAGACCAGCAACAGTTTTCAGGGCTACCGCCTTCCTGGTGGGAGAAGGAGCCGGATTTTTGCCTTATCGGAGAGGGGCTCTGCAGAGGAAAAGCAGCAGGAGCAGTATCGTCTGTGGGAAACCACAGATCGGCAGGGCTGTTGTGCTGTGAATAGGCTGCCAAGGGAAGGTGCAGACCAGCAACAGCTTTCAGGCTTAGCACCTTCCTTGTGGGAGAAGGAGCCGGACGTTTGCCTTTTCCGAAAGGGGCTCTGCCGTGGACAGGCAGCAGGAGCTGCATCGCCTGTGGGAAAGCACAGATCCGCAGGGCTGTTGTGCTGTGAATAGGCTGCCCAGGGAAGGTGCAGACCAGCAACAGCTCTCAGGCTTAGCACCTTCCTTGTGGGAGAAGGAGCCGGACGTTTGCCTTATCGGAGAGGGGCTCTTCAGAGGAAAAGCAGCAGGAGATGTATCGTCTGTGGGAAAGCACAGATCCGCAGGACTGTTGTGCTGTGAATAGGCTGCCAAGGGAAGGTGCAGACCAGCAACAGTTTTCAGGGCTACCGCCTTCCTGGTGGGAGAAGGAGCCGGATTTTTGCCTTATCGGAGAGGGGCTCTGCAGAGGAAAAGCAGCAGGAGCTGTATCGCCTGTGGGAAAGCACAGATCCGCAGGACTGTTGTGCTGTGAATAGGCTGCCAAGGAAAGGTGCAGACCAGCAACAGCTTTCAGGGCTAGCGCCTTCCTTGTGGGAGAAGGAGCCGGATTTTTGCCTTATCGGAGAGGGGCTCTGCAGAGGAAAAGCAGCAGGAGCAGTATCGTCTGTGGGAAAGCACAGATCCGCAGGGCTGTTGTGCTGTGAATAGGCTGCCAAGGGAAGGTGCAGACCAGCGAGAGCTCTCAGGCTTAGCACCTTCCTTGTGGGAGAAGGAGCCGGACGTTTGCCTTTTCCGAAAGGGGCTCTGCAGAGGAAAAGCACCAGGAGCAGTATCGCCTCCGGGAAAGCACAGATCCGCAGGGCTGTTGTGCTGTGAATAGGCTGCCAAGGGAAGGTGCAGACCAGCAACAGCTTTCAGGCTTAGCACCTTCCTTGTGGGAGAAGGAACCGGACGTTTGCCTTTTCCGAAAGGGGGCTCTGCAGAGTAAAAGCAGCAGGAGCTGTAGCGTCTGTGGGAAAGCACAGATCCGCAGGGCTGTTGTGCTGTGAATAGGCTGCCAAGGGAAGGTGCAGACCAGCAACAGCTTTCAGGCTTAGCACCTTCCTTGGTGGGAGAAGGAGCCAGACATTTGGGTTTTCAGAAAGGGGCTCTTCAGAGGAAAAGCAGCAGGAGCTGCATCGCCTGTGGGAAAGCACAGATCGGCAGGGCTGTTGTGCTGTGAATAGGCTGCCAAGGGAAGGTGCAGACCAGCAACAGCTTTCAGGCTTAGCACCTTCCTTGTGGGAGAAGGAGCCGGACGTTTGCCTTTTCCGAAAGGGGCTCTGCAGAGGAAAAGCAGCAGGAGCAGTATCGTCTCTGGGAAAGCACAGATCCGCAGGGCTGTTGTGCTGTGAATAGGCTGCCAAGGGAAGGTGCAGACGAGCAACAGCTTTCAGGGCTAGCGCCTTCCTTGTGGGAGAAGGAGCCCGATTTTTGCCTTATCGGAGAGGGGCTCTGCAGAGGAAAAGCAGCAGATGATGTATCGTCTGTGGGAAAGCACAGATCCGCAGGGCTGTTGTGCTGTGAATAGGCTGCCAAGGGAAGGTGCAGACGAGCAACAGCTTTCAGGCTTAGCACCTTCCTTGTGGGAGAAGGAGCCGGACGTTTGCCTTTTCCGAAAGGGGCTCTGCAGAGGAAAAGCAGCAGGAGCTGCATCGCCTGTGGGAAAGCACAGATCCGCAGGGCTGTTGTGCTGTGAATAGGCTGCCAAGGGAAGGTGCAGACCAGCAACAGCTTTCAGGCTTAGCACCTTCCTTGTGGGAGAAGGAGCCGGACGTTTGCCTTTTCCGAAAGGGGAGCGGTTGTGGACAGGCAGCAGGAGCTGCATCGCCTGTCTGAAAGCACAGATCAGCAGGGCTGTTGTGCTGTGAATAGGCTGCCAAGGGAAGGTGCAGACCAGCAACAGCTTTCAGGCTTAGCACCTTCCTTGTGGGAGAAGGAGCCCGATTCTTGCCTTATCGGAGAGGGGCTCTGCAGAGGAAAAGCAGCAGGAGCTGTATCGTCTGTGGGAAAGCACAGATCAGCAGGGCTGTTGTGCTGTGAATAGGCTGCCAAGGGAAGGTGCAGACCAGCAACAGCTTTCAGGCTTAGCACCTTCCTTGTGGGAGAAGGAGCCCGATTTTTGCCTTATCGGAGAGGGGCTCTGCAGAGGAAAAGCAGCAGGAGCTGTATCGTCTGTGGGAAAGCACAGATCAGCAGGGCTGTTTGGCTGTGAATAGGCTGCCAAGGGAAGGTGCAGACCAGCAACAGCTTTCAGACTTAGCACCTTCCTTGTGGGAGAAGGAGCCGGATTTTTGCCTTATCGGAGAGGGGCTCTGCAGAGGAAAAGCAGCAGGAGCAGTATCGTCTGTGGGAAAGCACAGATCGGCAGGGCTGTTGTGCTGTGAATAGGCTGCCAAGGGAAGGTGCAGACCAGCAAGAGCTTTCAGGCTTAGCACCTTCCTTGTGGGAGAAGGAGCCGGACGTTTGCCTTTTCCGAAAGGGGCTCTGCAGAGGAAAAGCAGCAGGAGCAGTATCGCCTCCGGGAAAGCACAGATCCGCAGGGCTGTTGTGCTGTGAATAGGCTGCCCAGGGAAGGTACAGACCAGCAACAGCTCTCAGGCTTAGCACCTTCCTTGTGGGAGAAGGAGCCAGACATTTGCGTTTTCAGAGAGGGGCTCTGCAGAGGAAAAGCAGCAGAAGATGTATAGCTTGTGGGAAAGCACAGATCCGCAGGGCTGTTGTGCTGTGAATAGGCTGCCAAGGGAAGGTGCAGACCAGCAACAGCTTTCAGGGCTAGCGCCTTCCTTGTGGGAGAAGGAGCCTGATTTTTGCCTTATCGGAGTGGGGCTCTGCAGAGGAAAAGCAGCAGATGATGTATCGTCTGTGGGAAAGCACAGATCCGCAGGGCTATTGTGCTGTGAATAGGCTGCCAAGGGAAGGTGCAGACCAGCAACAGCTTTCAGGCTTAGCACCTTCCTTGTGGGAGAAGGAGCCCGATTTTTGCCTTATCGGAAAGGGGCTCTGCAGAGGAAAAGCAGCAGGAGCTGTATCGCCTGTGGGAAAGAACAGATCCGCAGGGCTGTTGTGCTGTGAATAGGCTGCCAAGGGAAGGTGCAGACCAGCAAGAGCTTTCAGGGCTAGCACCTTCCTTGTGGGAGAAGGAGCCGGATTTTTGCCTTATCGGAGAGGGGCTCTGCAGAGGAAAAGAAGCAGGAACTGTATCTTCTCTGGGAAAGCACAGATCCGCAGGGCTGTTGTGCTGTGAATAGGCTGCCAAGGGAAGGTGCAGACCAGCAACAGCTTTCAGGCTTAGCACCTTCCTTGTGGGAGAAGGAGCCGGATTTTTGCTTTTCCCGAAAGGGGCTCTGCAGAGGAAAAGCAGCAGGAGCAGTATCGTCTGTGGGAAAGCACAGATCGGCAGGGCTGTTGTGCTGTGAATAGGCTGCCAAGGGAAGGTGCAGACCAGCAACAGCTTTCAGGCTTAGCACCTTCCTTGTGGGAGAAGGAGCCGGACGTTTGCCTTTTCCGAAGGGGACTCTGCCGCGGACAGGCAGCAGCACAAGTTGTATCGTCTGTGGGAAAGCACAGATCCGCAGGGCTGTTTGGCTGTGAATAGGCTGCCAAGGGAAGGTGCAGACCAGCAACAGCTTTCAGGCTTAGCACCTTCCTTGTGGGAGAAGGAGCCCGATTTTTGCCTTATCGGAGAGGGGCTCTGAAGAGGAAAAGGATCATGAGCTGTATCGTCTGTGGGAAAGCACAGATCCGCAGGGCTGTTGTGCTGTGAATAGGCTGCCAAGGGAAGGTGCAGACCAGCAACAGCTTTCAGGGCTAGCGCCTTCCTTGTGGGAGAAGGAGCCGTACGTTTGCCTTATCGGAGAGGGGCTCTGCAGAGGAAAAGCAGCAGGAGATGTATCGTCTCTGGGAAAGCACAGATCCGCAGGGCTGTTGTGCTGTGAATAGGCTGCCAAGGGAAGGTGCAGACCAGCAACAGCTTTCAGGCTTAGCACCTTCCTTGTGGGAGAAGGAGCACGATTTTTGCCTTATCGGAGAGGGGCTCTGAAGAGGAAAAGGCTCATGAGCTGTATCGTCTGTGGGAAAGCAGAGATCCGCAGGGCTGTTGTGCTGTGAATAGGCTGCCAAGGAAAGGTGCAGACGAGCAACAGCTTTCAGGCTTAGCACCTTCCTTGTGGGAGAAGGAGCCGGACGTTTGCCTTTTCCGAAAGGGGCTCTGCCGTGGACAGGCAGCAGGAGCTGCATCGCCTGTGGGAAAGCACAGATCCGCAGGGCTGTTGTGCTGTGAATAGGCTGCCCAGGGAAGGTGCAGACCAGCAACAGCTCTCAGGCTTAGCACCTTCCTTGTGGGAGAAGGAGCCGGACGTTTGCCTTATCGGAGAGGGGCTCTTCAGAGGAAAAGCAGCAGGAGATGTATCGTCTGTGGGAAACCACAGATCCGCAGGACTGTTGTGCTGTGAATAGGCTGCCAAGGGAAGGTGCAGACCAGCAACAGTTTTCAGGGCTACCGCCTTCCTGGTGGGAGAAGGAGCCGGATTTTTGCCTTATCGGAGAGGGGCTCTGCAGAGGAAAAGCAGCAGGAGCTGTATCGCCTGTGGGAAAGCACAGATCCGCAGGACTGTTGTGCTGTGAATAGGCTGCCAAGGAAAGGTGCAGACCAGCAACAGCTTTCAGGGCTAGCGCCTTCCTTGTGGGAGAAGGAGCCGGATTTTTGCTTTTCCGAAAGGGGCTCTGCAGAGGAAAAGCAGCAGGAGCAGTATCGTCTGTGGGAAACCACAGATCGGCAGGGCTGTTGTGCAGTGAATAGGCTGCCAAGGGAAGGTGCAGACCAGCAACAGCTTTCAGGCTTAGCACCTTCCTTGTGGGAGAAGGAGCCGGACGTTTGCCTTTTCCGAAGGGGACTCTGCCGCGGACAGGCAGCAGCACAAGTTGTATCGTCTGTGGGAAAGCACAGATCCGCAGGGCTGTTGTGCTGTGAATAGGCTGCCAAGGGAAGGTGCAGACCAGCAACAGCTTTCAGGCTTAGCACCTTCCTTGTGGGAGAAGGAGCCGGATTTTTGCTTTTCCGAAAGGGGCTCTGCAGAGGAAAAGCAGCAGGAGCAGTATCGTCTGTGGGAAAGCACAGATCCGCAGGGCTGTTGTGCTGTGAATAGGCTGCCAAGGGAAGGTGCAGACCAGCAACAGCTTTCAGGCTTAGCACCTTCCTTGTGGGAGAAGGAGCCCGATTTTTGCCTTATCGGAGAGGGGCTCTGAAGAGGAAAAGGATCATGAGCTGTATCGTCTGTGGGAAAGCACAGATCCGCAGGGCTGTTGTGCTGTGAATAGGCTGCCAAGGGAAGGTGCAGACCAGCAACAGCTTTCAGGGCTAGCACCTTCCTTGTGGGAGAAGGAGCCGTACGTTTGCCTTATCGGAGAGGGTCTCTGCAGAGGAAAAGCAGCAGAAGATGTATCGTCTGTGGGAAAGCACAGATCGGCAGGGCTGTTGTGCTGTGAATAGGCTGCCAAGGGAAGGTGCAGACCAGCAAGAGCTTTCAGGGCTAGCGCCTTCCTTGTGGGAGAAGGAGCCGTACGTTTGCCTTATCGGAGAGGGGCTCTGCAGAGGAAAAGCAGCAGGAGATGTATCGTCTCTGGGAAAGCACAGATCCGCAGGGCTGTTGTGCTGTGAATAGGCTGCCAAGGGAAGGTGCAGACCAGCAAGAGCTTTCAGGCTTAGCGCCTTCCTTGTGGGAGAAGTAGCCGGATTTTTGCCTTTTCCGAAAGGGGCTCTGCAGAGGAAAAGCAGCAGGAGCAGTATCGTCTGTGGGAAAGCACAGATCCGCAGGGCTGTTGTGCTGTGAATAGGCTGCCAAGGGAAGGTGCAGACCGGCAACAGCTTTCAGGCTTAGCACCTTCCTTGTGGGAGAAGGAGCCCGATTTTTGCCTTATCGGAGAGGGTCTCAGCAGAGGAAAAGCAGCAGAAGATGTATCCTCTGTGCGAAAGCACAGATCCGCAGGGCTGTTGTGCTGTGAATAGGCTGCCAAGGGAAGGTGCAGACCAGCAACAGCTTTCAGGGCTACCGCCTTCCTTGTGGGAGAAGGAGCCCGATTTTGCCTTATGGGAAAGCGACTCTGCAGAGGAAAAGCAGCAGGAGATGTATCACCTGTGGGAAAGCACAGATCCGCAGGGCTGTTGTGCTGTGAATAGGCTGCCAAGGGAAGGTGCAGACCAGCAACAGCTTTCAGGCTTAGCGCCTTCCGTGTGGGAGAAGGAGCCGGACGTTTGCCTTTTCCGAAGGGGGCTCTGCCGTGGACAGGCAGCAGGAGCTGCATCGCCTGTGGGAAAGCACAGATCCGCAGGGATGTTGTGCTGTGAATAGGCTGCCCAGGGAAGGTGCAGACCAGCAACAGCTCTCAGGCTTAGCACCTTCCTTGTGGGAGAAGGAGCCGGACGTTTGCCTTATCGGAGAGGGGCTCTTCAGAGGAAAAGCAGCAGGAGATGTATCGTCTGTGGGAAAGCACAGATCCGCAGGACTGTTGTGCTGTGAATAGGCTGCCAAGGAAAGGTGCAGACCAGCAACAGTTTTCAGGGCTAGCGCCTTCCTTGTGGGAGAAGGAGCCCGATTTTTGCCTTATCGGAGAGGGGCTCTGCAGAGGAAAAGGCTCATGAGCTGTATCGTCTGTGGGAAAGCACAGATCAGCAGGGCTGTTGTGCTGTGAATAGGCTGCCAAGGGAAGGTGCAGACCAGCAACAGTTTTCAGGGCTAGCACCTTCCTTGTGGTAGAAGGAGCCCGATTTTTGCCTTATCGGAGAGGGTCTCAGCAGAGGAAAAGCAGCAGAAGATGTATCCTCTGTGCGAAAGCACAGATCCGCAGGGCTGTTGTGCTGTGAATAGGCTGCCAAGGGAAGGTGCAGAGCAGCAACAGCTTTCAGGGCTACCGCCTTCCTTGTGGGAGAAGGAGCCCGATTTTGCCTTATGGGAAAGCGACTCTGCAGAGGAAAAGCAGCAGGAGATGTATCACCTGTGGGAAAGCACAGATCCGCAGGGCTGTTGTTCTGTGAATAGGCTGCCAAGGGAAGGTGCAGACCAGCAACAGCTCTCAGGCTTAGCACCTTCCTTGTGGGAGAAGGAGCTGGACGTTTGCCTTTTCCGAAAGGGGCTCTGCCGCGGACAGGCAGCAGGAGCTGCATCGCCTGTGGGAAAGCACAGATCCGCAGGGCTGTTGTGCTGTGAATGGGCTGCCAAGGGAAGGTGCAGACCAGCAACAGCTCTCAGGCTTAGCACCTTCCTTGTGGGAGAAGGAGCCGGACGTTTGCCTTTTCCGAAAGGGGCTCTGCCGCGGACAGGCAGCAGGAGCTGCATCGCCTGTGGGAAAGCACAGATCCGCAGGGCTGTTGTGCTGTGAATAGGCTGCCAAGGGAAGGTGCAGACCAGCAACTGTTTTCAGGGCTACCGCCTTCCTGGTGGGAGAAGGAGCCGGATTTTTGCCTTATCGGAGAGGGGCTCTGCAGAGGAAAAGCAGCAGGAGATGTATCGTCTTTGGGAAAGCACAGATCCGCAGGACTGTTGTGCTGTGAATAGGCTGCCCAGGGAAGGTGCAGACGAGCAACAGTTTTCAGGGCTACCGCCTTCCTTGTGGGAGAAGGAGCCGGATTTTTGCCTTATCGGAGAGGGGCTCTGCAGAGGAAAAGCAGCAGGAGATGTATCGC
>JAZGTQ010000626.1:0-28229 GCA_037953605.1 Necrosyrtes monachus | reverse complement strand
TTTCTGGGAGCATGCGGCAGCGGGTGCTGTCCCCTCCTGGGTGTCACGCAGCCAGGGAAAGCACTGCCCCCTCCGAGGGGGAACCAGAGCTGCTGCTTTTCCCATCAGGAGACTAAAAGACCTGACGGCACTACTTGGCAGCCTATTCACAGCACAACAGCCCTGCGGATCTGTGCTTTCCCAGAGACTATACAGCTCATGAGTCTATTCCTCTGCAGAGCCCCTCTCCGAAAAGGCAAACGTCCGGCTCCTTCTTCCACAAGGAAGGTGCTAGCCCTGAAAGCTGTTGCTGGTCTGCACCTTCCCTTGGCAGCCTATTCACAGCACAACAGCCCTGCGGATCTGTGCTTTCCCACAGACGATACAGCTCATGAGTCTATTCCTCTGCAGAGCCCCTCTCCGAAAAGGCAAACGTCCGGCTCCTTCTTCCACAAGGAAGGTGCTAGCCCTGAAAGCTGTTGCTGGTCTGCACCTTCCCTTGGCAGCCTATTCACAGCACAACAGCCCTGCGGATCTCTGCTTTCCCACAGATGATACATCTTCTGCTGCTTTTCCTCTGCAGAGCCCCTTTCAGAAAAGGCAAACGTCCGGCTCCTTCTCCCACAAGGAAGGTGCTAAGCCTGAAAGCTGTTGCTGGTCTGCACCTTCCCTTGGCAGCCTATTCACAGCACAACAGCACTGCGGATCTCTGCTTTCCCACAGGCGATACAGCTCATGCTGCTTTTCCTCTGCAGAGCCCCTTTCGGAATAGGCAAAAGTCCGGCTCCTTGTCCTCAGGGAAGGTGCTAAGCCTGAAAGCTCTTGCTGGTCTGCACCTTCCCTTGGCAGCCTATTCACAGCACAACAGCCCTGCGGATCTCTGCTTTCCCACAGGCGATACAGCTCATGCTGCTTTTCCTCTGCAGAGCCCATTTCGAAAAAGGCAAAAATCCGGCTCCTTCTCCCACAACGAAGGTGCTAAGCCTGAAAGCTATTGCTCGTCTGCACCTTCCCTTGGCAGCCTGTTCACCGCACAACAGCCCTGCGGATCTGTGCTTTCCCAGGGACGATGCAGCTCATGATGTTTTTCCTCTGCAGAGCCCCTCTCCGATAAGGCAAAAATCCGGCTCCTTCTCCCACAAGGAAGGCGCTAGCCCTGAAAGCTGTTGCTGGTCTGCACCTTCCCTTGGCAGCCTATTCACAGCACAACAGCCCTGCGGATCTCTGCTTTCCCACAGGCGATACAGCTCATGATGCTTTTCCTCTGCAGAGCCCCTTTCGGAATAGGCAAAAGTACGGCTCCTTGTCCCACAGGGAAGGTGCTAAGCCTGAAAGCTGTTGCTGGTCTGCACCTTCCCTTGGCAGCCTATTCACAGCACAAGAGCCCTGCTGATCTGTGCTTTCCCACAGATGATACATCTCCTGCTGCTTTTCCTCTGCAGAGCCCCTCTCCCATAAGGCAAACGTCCGGCTCCTTCTCCCAAAAGGAAGGCGCTAGCCCTGAAAGCTGTTGCTGGTCTGCACCTTCCCTTGGCAGCCTATTCACAGCACAACAGCCCTGCGGATCTGTGCTTTCCCAGAGACGACACTGCTCCTGCTTCTTTTCCTCTGCAGAGCCCCTTTCGGAAGAGGCAAAAATTTAGCTCATTCTCCCACAAGGAAGGTGCTAAGCCTGAAAGCTCTTGCTGGTCTGCACCTTCCCTTGGCAGCCTATTCACAGCACAACAGCCCTGCGGATCTGTGCTTTCCCAGAGACGACACTGCTCCTGCTTCTTTTCCTCTGCAGAGCCCCTTTCGGAAGAGGCAAAAATTTAGCTCATTCTCCCACAAGGAAGGTGCTAAGCCTGAAAGCTCTTGCTGGTCTGCACCTTCCCTTGGCAGCCTATTCACAGCACAACAGCCCTGCGGATCTGTGCTTTCCCAGGGACGATGCAGCTCATGATGTTTTTCCTCTGCAGAGCCCCTTTCCGAAAAGGCAAAAATCCGGCTCCTTCTCCCACAACGAAGGTGCTAGCCCTGAAAGCTGTTGCTGGTCTGCACCTTCCCTTGGCAGCCTATTCACCGCACAACAGCCCTGCGGATCTGTGCTTTCCCAGGGACGATGCAGCTCATGACGTTTTTCCTCTGCAGAGCCCCTCTCCGATAAGGCAAAAATCCGGCTCCTTCTCCCACAAGGAAGGTGCTAGCCCTGAAAGCTGTTGCTGGACTGCACCTTCCCTTGGCAGCCTATTCACAGCACAACAGCCCTGCGCATCTGTGCTTTCCCACAGACAATACAGCTCATGATTATTTCCCTCTGCAGAGCCCCTTTCGGAAAAGGCAAACGTACGGCTCCTTCTCCTACAAGGAAGGTGCTAGCCCTGAAAGCTGTTGCTGGTCTGCACCTTCCCTTGGCAGCCTATTCACAGCACAACAGCCCTGCGGATCTGTGCTTTCCCACAGACGATACATCCCCTGCTGCTTTTTCTCTGCAGAGCCCCTCTCCCATAAGGCAAAAATCGGGCTCCTTCTCCCACAAGGAAGGTGCTAAGCCTGAAAGCTGTTGCTGGTTTGCACGTTCCCTTGGCAGCCTATTCACAGCACAACAGCCCTGCGGATCTCTGCTTTCCCAGAGACGCTACAGCTCCTGCTGCTTTTCCTCTGCAGAGCCCCTTTCGGAAAAGGCAAACGTCCGGCTCCTTCTCCCACAAGGAAGGCGCTAGCCCTGAAAGCCGTTGCTCGTCTGCACCTTCCCCGTGCAGCCTATTCACAGCACAACAGCCCTGCGGATCTGTGCTTTCCCAGAGACGATACTGCTCCTGCTGCTATTCCTCTGCAGAGCCCCTTTCGGAAAAGGCAAACGTCTGGCTCCTTCTCCCACAACGAAGGTGCTAGCCCTGAAAGCTGTTGCTGGTCTGCACCTTCCCTTGGCAGCCTATTCACAGCACAACAGCCCTGCGGATCTCTGCTTTCCCACAGGCGATACAGCTCATGCTGCTTTTCCCCTGCAGAGCCCATTTCGAAAAAGGCAAAAATCCGGCTCCTTCTCCCACAAGGAAGGTGCTAAGCCTGAAAGCTATTGCTCGTCTGCACCTTCCCTTGGCAGCCTGTTCACCGCACAACAGCCCTGCGGATCTGTGCTTTCCCAGGGACGATACAGCTCATGATGTTTTTCCTCTGCAGAGCCCCTCTCCGATAAGGCAAAAATCCGGCTCCTTCTCCCACAAGGAAGGCGCTAGCCCTGAAAGCTGTTGCTGGTCTGCACCTTCCCTTGGCAGCCTATTCACAGCACAACAGCCCTGCGGATCTCTGCTTTCCCACAGGCGATACAGCTCATGCAGCTTTTCCTCTGCAGAGCCCCTTTCGGAATAGGCAAAAGTACGGCTCCTTGTCCCACAGGGAAGGTGCTAAGCCTGAAAGCTGTTGCTGGTCTGCACCTTCCCTTGGCAGCCTATTCACAGCACAAGAGCCCTGCTGATCTGTGCTTTCCCACAGATGATACATCTCCTGCTGCTTTTCCTCTGTAGAGCCCCTCTCCCATAAGGCAAACGTCCGGCTCCTTCTCCCACAAGGAAGGCGCTAGCCCTGAAAGCTGTTGCTGGTCTGCACCTTCCCTTGGCAGCCTATTCACAGCACAACAGCCCTCCGGATCTGTGCTTTCCCAGAGACGATACTGCTCCTGGTTCTTTTCCTCTGCAGAGCCCCTTTCGGAAGAGGCAAAAATTTAGCTCATTCTCCCACAAGGAAGGTGCTAAGCCTGAAAGCTGTTGCTGGTCTGCACCTTCCGTTGGCAGCCTATTCACAGCACAACAGCTCTGCGGATCTGTGCTTTCCCAGAGACGACACTGCTCCTGCTTCTTTTCTTCTGCAGAGCCCCTTTCGGAAGAGGCAAAAATTTAGCTCATTCTCCCACAAGGAAGGTGCTAAGCCTGAAAGCTCTTGCTGGACTGCACCTTCCCTTGGCAGCCTATTCACAGCACAACAGCCCTGCGCATCTGTGCTTTCCCACAGACAATACAGCTCATGATTATTTCCCTCTGCAGAGCCCCTTTCGGAAAAGGCAAACGTACGGCTCCTTCTCCTACAAGGAAGGTGCTAGCCCTGAAAGCTGTTGCTGGTTTGCACGTTCCCTTGGCAGCCTATTCACAGCACAACAGCCCTGCGGATCTCTGCTTTCCCAGAGACGCTACAGCTCCTGCTGCTTTTCCTCTGCAGAGCCCCTTTCGGAAAAGGCAAACGTCCGGCTCCTTCTCCCACAAGGAAGGCGCTAGCCCTGAAAGCTGTTGCTGGTCTGCACCTTCCCTTGGCAGCCTATTCACAGCACAACAGCCCTGCGGATCTTTGCTTTCCCACAGACGATACCGCTCCTGCTGCTATTCCTCTGCAGAGCCCCTTTCAGAAAAGGCAAACGTCCGGATCCTTCTCCCACAAGGAAGCCGCTAGCCCTGAAAGCCGTTGCTCGTCTGCACCTTCCCCGTGCAGCCTATTCACAGCACAACAGCCCTGCGCAGCTGTGCTTTCCCAGAGACGATACTGCTCCTGCTGCTATTCCTCTGCAGAGCCCCTTTCGGAAAAGGCAAACGTCCGGATCCTTCTCCCACAAGGAAGGCGCTAGCCCTGAAAGCTGTTGCTGGTCTGCACCTTCCCTTGGCAGCCTATTCACAGCACAACAGCCCTGCGGATCTCTGCTTTCCCACAGATGATACATCTTCTGCTGCTTTTCCTCTGCAGAGCCCCTTTCGGAAAAGGCAAACGTCCGGCTCCTTCTCCCACAAGGAAGGTGCTAAGCCTGAAAGCTGTTGCTGGTCTGCACCTTCCCTTGGCAGCCTATTCACAGCACAACAGCACTGCGGATCTCTGCTTTCCCACAGGCGATACATCTCATGCTGCTTTTCCTCTGCAGAGCCCCTTTCGGAATAGGCAAAAGTCCGGCTCCTTGTCCTCAGGGAAGGTGCTAAGCCTGAAAGCTGTTGCTGGTCTGCACCTTCCCTTGGCAGCCTATTCACAGCACAACAGCCCTGCGGATCTGTGCTTTCCCAGAGACGATACATCTCCTGCTGCTATTCCTCTGCAGAGCCCCTCTCCCATAAGGCAAAAATCGGGCTCCTTCTCCCACAAGGAAGGCGCTAGCCCTGAAAGCTGTTGCTGGTCTGCACCTTCCCTTGGCAGCCTAATCACAGCACAACAGCCCTGCGGATCTGTGCTTTCCCACAGACGATACTGCTCCTGCTGCTATTCCTCTGCAGAGCCCCTTTCGGAAAAGGCAAAAATCCGGCTCCTTCTCCCACAAGGAAGGTGCTAAGCCTGAAAGCTGTTGCTGGTCTGCACCTTCCCTTGGCAGCCTATTCACAGCACAACAGCCCTGCGGATCTGTGCTTTCCCAGAGACGATACTGCTCCTGGTTCTTTTCTTCTGCAGAGCCCCTTTCGGAAAAGGCAAAAATTTAGCTCATTCTCCCACAAGGAAGGTGCTAAGCCTGAAAGCTCTTGCTGGTTTGCACCTTCCCTTGGCAGCCTATTCACAGCACAACAGCCCTGCAGATCTGTGCTTTCCCAAAGACGATACTGCTCCTGCTGCTATTCCTCTGCAGAGCCCCTTTCGGAAAAGGCAAACGTCCGGCTCCTTCTCCCACAAGGAAGGTGCTAGCCCTGAAAGCTGTTGCTGGTCTGCACCTTCCCTTGGCAGCCTATTCACAGCACAACAGCCCTGCGGATCTCTGCTTTCCCACAGGCGATACAGCTCATGCAGCTTTTCCTCTGCAGAGCCCCTTTCGGAATAGGCAAAAGTACGGCTCCTTGTCCCACAGAGAAGGTGCTAAGCCTGAAAGGTGTTGCTGGTCTGCACCTTCCCTTGGCAGCCTATTCACAGCACAACAGCCCTGCGGAGCTGTGCTTTCCCAGAGACGCTACAGCTCCTGCTGCTTTTCCTCTGCAGAGCCCCTTTCGGAAAAGGCAAACGTCCGGCTCCTTCTCCCACAAGGAAGGCGCTAGCCCTGAAAGCTGTTGCTGGTCTGCACCTTCCCTTGGCAGCCTATTCACAGCACAAGAGCCCTGCGGATCTGTGCTTTCCCAGAGACGATACTGCTCCTGGTTCTTTTCCTCTGCAGAGCCCCTTTCGGAAAAGGCAAAAATCCGGCTCCTTCTCCCACAAGGAAGGCGTTAGCCCTGAAAGCTGTTGCTCGTCTGCAGCTTCCCCGTGCAGCCTATTCACAGCACAACAGCCCTGGGGATCTGTGCTTTCCCAAAGACGATACTGCTCCTGCTGCTATTCCTCTGCAGAGCCCCTTTCGGAAAAGGCAAAAATCCGGCTCCTTCTCCAACAAGGAAGGTGCTAAGTCTGAAAGCTGTTGCTGGTCTGCACCTTCCCTTGGCAGCCTATTCACAGCACAACAGCCCTGCGGATCTGTGCTTTCCCAGAGACGATACTGCTCCTGGTTCTTTTCTTCTGCAGAGCCCCTTTCGGAAAAGGCAAAAATTTAGCTCATTCTCCCACAAGGAAGGTGCTAAGCCTGAAAGCTCTTGCTGGTTTGCACCTTCCCTTGGCAGCCTATTCACAGCACAACAGCCCTGCAGATCTGTGCTTTCCCAAAGACGATACTGCTCCTGCTGCTATTCCTCTGCAGAGCCCCTCTCCCATAAGGCAAAAATCGGGCTCCTTCTCCCACAAGGAAGGCGCTAGCCCTGAAAGCTGTTGCTGGTCTGCACCTTCCCTTGGCAGCCTATTCACAGCACAAAAGCCCTGCGGATCTGTGCTTTCCCACAGACGATACAGCTCATGCTGCTTTTCCTCTGCAGAGCCTCTATCCGAAAAGGCAAACGTCCGGCTCCTTGTCCCACAGGGAAGGTGCTAGCCCTGAAAGCTGTTGCTGGTCTGCACCTTCCCTTGGCAGCCTATTCACAGCACAAAAGCCCTGCGGATCTGTGCTTTCCCACAGACGATACAGCTCATGCAGCTTTTCCTCTGCAGAGCCCCTCTCCCATAAGGCAAACGTCCGGCTCCTTCTCCCACAACGAAGGCGCTAGCCCTGAAAGCTGTTGCTGGTCTGCACCTTCCCTTGGCAGCCTATTCACAGCACAACAGCCCTGCGGATCTGTGCTTTCCCACAGACGATACTGCTCCTGCTGCTATTCCTCTGCAGAGCCCCTTTCAGAAAAGGCAAACGTCCGAATCCTTCTCCCACAAGGAAGGCGCTAGCCCTGAAAGCCGTTGCTCGTCTGCACCTTCCCCGTGCAGCCTATTCACAGCACAACAGCCCTGCGCAGCTGTGCTTTCCCAGAGACGATACTGCTCCTGCTGCTATTCCTCTGCAGAGCCCCTTTCGGAAAAGGCAAAGGTCCGGATCCTTCTCCCACAAGGAAGGCGCTAGCCCTGAAAGCTGTTGCTGGTCTGCACCTTCCCTTGGCAGCCTATTCACAGCACAACAGCCCTGCGGATCTCTGCTTTCCCACAGATGATACATCTTCTGCTGCTTTTCCTCTGCAGAGCCCCTTTCGGAAAAGGCAAACGTCGGGCTCCTTCTCCCACAAGGAAGGTGCTAAGCCTGAAAGATGTTGCTGGTCTGCACCTTCCCTTGGCAGCCTATTCACAGCACAACAGCACTGCGGATCTCTGCTTTCCCACAGGCGATACAGCTCATGCTGCTTTTCCTCTGCAGAGCCCCTTTCGGAATAGGCAAAAGTCCGGCTCCTTGTCCTCAGGGAAGGTGCTAAGCCTGAAAGCTGTTGCTGGTCTGCACCTTCCCTTGGCAGCCTATTCACAGCACAACAGCCCTGCGGATCTGTGCTTTCCCAGAGACGCTACAGCTCCTGCTGCTTTTCCTCTGCAGAGCCCCTTTCGGAAAAGGCAAACGTCCGGCTCCTTCTCCCACAACGAAGGTGCTAGCCCTGAAAGCTGTTGCTGGTCTGCACCTTCTCTTGGCAGCCTATTCACAGCACAACAGCCCTGCGGATCTCTGCTTTCCCACAGGCGATACAGCTCATGCTGCTTTTCCTCTGCAGAGCCCATTTCGAAAAAGGCAAAAATCCGGCTCCTTCTCCCACAAGGAAGGTGCTAAGCCTGAAAGCTATTGCTCGTCTGCACCTTCCCTTGGCAGCCTGTTCACCGCACAACAGCCCTGCGGATCTGTGCTTTCCCAGGGACGATGCAGCTCATGATGTTTTTCCTCTGCAGAGCCCCTCTCCGATAAGGCAAAAATCCGGCTCCTTCTCCCACAAGGAAGGCGCTAGCCCTGAAAGCTGTTGCTGGTCTGCACCTTCCCTTGGCAGCCTATTCACAGCACAACAGCCCTGCGGATCTGTGCTTTCCCACAGATGATACATATTCTGCTGCTTTTCCTCTGCAGAGCCCCTTTCGGAAAAGGCAAACGTCCGGCTCCTTCTCCCACAAGGAAGGTGCTAAGCCTGAAAGCTGTTGCTGGTCTGCACCTTCCCTTGGCAGCCTATTCACAGCACAACAGCCCTGCGGATCTCTGCTTTCCCACAGGCGATACAGCTCATGAGTCTATTCCTCTGCAGAGCCCCTTTCGGAATAGGCAAAAGTACGGCTCCTTGTCCCACAGGGAAGGTGCTAAGCCTGAAAGCTGTTGCTGGTCTGCACCTTCCCTTGGCAGCCTATTCACAGCACAAGAGCCCTGCGGATCTGTGCTTTCCCAGAGACGCTACAGCTCCTGCTGCTTTTCCTCTGCAGAGCCCCTTTCGGAAAAGGCAAACGTCCGGCTCCTTCTCCCACAAGGAAGGCGCTAGCCCTGAAAGCTGTTGCTGGTCTGCACCTTCCCTTGGCAGCCTATTCACAGCACAACAGCCCTGCGCATATCTGCTTTCCCACAGACGATACTGCTCCTGCTGCTTTTCCTCTGCAGAGCCCCTCTCCGAAAAGGCAAAAATCCGGCTCCTTCTTCCACAAGGAAGGTGCTAAGCCTGAAAGTTGTTGCTGGTCTGCACCTTCCCTTGGCAGCCTATTCACAACACAACAGCCCTGCGGATCTCTGCTTTCCCAGAGACGATACATCTCCTGCTGCTTTTTCTCTGCAGAGCCCCTCTCCCATAAGGCAAAAATCGAGCTCCTTCTCCCACAAGGAAGGTGCTAAGCCTGAAAGCTGTTGCTGGTTTGCACCTTCCCTTGGCAGCCTATTCACAGCACAACAGCCCTGCGGATCTTTGCTTTCCCACAGACGATACCGCTCCTGCTGCTATTCCTCTGCAGAGCCCCTTTCAGAAAAGGCAAACGTCCGAATCCTTCTCCCACAAGGAAGGCGCTAGCCCTGAAAGCCGTTGCTCGTCTGCACCTTCCCCGTGCAGCCTATTCACAGCACAAAAGCCCTGCGGATCTGTGCTTTCCCACAGACGATACAGCTCATGCAGCTTTTCCTCTGCAGAGCCCCTCTCCCATAAGGCAAACGTCCGGCTCCTTCTCCCACAACGAAGGCGCTAGCCCTGAAAGCTGTTGCTGGTCTGCACCTTCCCTTGGCAGCCTATTCACAGCACAACAACCCTGCGGATCTGTGCTTTCCCACAGACGATACTGCTCCTGCTGCTATTCCTCTGCAGAGCCCCTTTCAGAAAAGGCAAACGTCCGAATCCTTCTCCCACAAGGAAGGCGCTAGCCCTGAAAGCCGTTGCTCGTCTGCACCTTCCCCGTGCAGCCTATTCACAGCACAACAGCCCTGCGCAGCTGTGCTTTCCCAGAGACGATACTGCTCCTGCTGCTATTCCTCTGCAGAGCCCCTTTCGGAAAAGGCAAAGGTCCGGATCCTTCTCCCACAAGGAAGGCGCTAGCCCTGAAAGCTGTTGCTGGTCTGCACCTTCCCTTGGCAGCCTATTCACAGCACAACAGCCCTGCGGATCTCTGCTTTCCCACAGATGATACATCTTCTGCTGCTTTTCCTCTGCAGAGCCCCTTTCGGAAAAGGCAAACGTCGGGCTCCTTCTCCCACAAGGAAGGTGCTAAGCCTGAAAGATGTTGCTGGTCTGCACCTTCCCTTGGCAGCCTATTCACAGCACAACAGCACTGCGGATCTCTGCTTTCCCACAGGCGATACAGCTCATGCTGCTTTTCCTCTGCAGAGCCCCTTTCGGAATAGGCAAAAGTCCGGCTCCTTGTCCTCAGGGAAGGTGCTAAGCCTGAAAGCTGTTGCTGGTCTGCACCTTCCCTTGGCAGCCTATTCACAGCACAACAGCCCTGCGGATCTGTGCTTTCCCAGAGACGCTACAGCTCCTGCTGCTTTTCCTCTGCAGAGCCCCTTTCGGAAAAGGCAAACGTCCGGCTCCTTCTCCCACAACGAAGGTGCTAGCCCTGAAAGCTGTTGCTGGTCTGCACCTTCTCTTGGCAGCCTATTCACAGCACAACAGCCCTGCGGATCTCTGCTTTCCCACAGGCGATACAGCTCATGCTGCTTTTCCTCTGCAGAGCCCATTTCGAAAAAGGCAAAAATCCGGCTCCTTCTCCCACAAGGAAGGTGCTAAGCCTGAAAGCTATTGCTCGTCTGCACCTTCCCTTGGCAGCCTATTCACAGCACAACAGCCCTGCGGATCTCTGCTTTCCCACAGGCGATACAGCTCATGATGTTTTTCCTCTGCAGAGCCCCTCTCCGATAAGGCAAAAATCCGGCTCCTTCTCCCACAAGGAAGGCGCTAGCCCTGAAAGCTGTTGCTGGTCTGCACCTTCCCTTGGCAGCCTATTCACAGCACAACAGCCCTGCGGATCTGTGCTTTCCCACAGATGATACATATTCTGCTGCTTTTCCTCTGCAGAGCCCCTTTCGGAAAAGGCAAACGTCCGGCTCCTTCTCCCACAAGGAAGGTGCTAAGCCTGAAAGCTGTTGCTGGTCTGCACCTTCCCTTGGCAGCCTATTCACAGCACAACAGCCCTGCGGATCTCTGCTTTCCCACAGGCGATACAGCTCATGAGTCTATTCCTCTGCAGAGCCCCTTTCGGAATAGGCAAAAGTACGGCTCCTTGTCCCACAGGGAAGGTGCTAAGCCTGAAAGCTGTTGCTGGTCTGCACCTTCCCTTGGCAGCCTATTCACAGCACAAGAGCCCTGCGGATCTGTGCTTTCCCAGAGACGCTACAGCTCCTGCTGCTTTTCCTCTGCAGAGCCCCTTTCGGAAAAGGCAAACGTCCGGCTCCTTCTCCCACAAGGAAGGCGCTAGCCCTGAAAGCTGTTGCTGGTCTGCACCTTCCCTTGGCAGCCTATTCACAGCACAACAGCCCTGCGCATATCTGCTTTCCCACAGACGATACTGCTCCTGCTGCTTTTCCTCTGCAGAGCCCCTCTCCGAAAAGGCAAAAATCCGGCTCCTTCTCCCACAAGGAAGGTGCTAAGCCTGAAAGTTGTTGCTGGTCTGCACCTTCCCTTGGCAGCCTATTCACAACACAACAGCCCTGCGGATCTCTGCTTTCCCAGAGACGATACATCTCCTGCTGCTTTTTCTCTGCAGAGCCCCTCTCCCATAAGGCAAAAATCGAGCTCCTTCTCCCACAAGGAAGGTGCTAAGCCTGAAAGCTGTTGCTGGTTTGCACCTTCCCTTGGCAGCCTATTCACAGCACAACAGCCCTGCGGATCTTTGCTTTCCCACAGACGATACCGCTCCTGCTGCTATTCCTCTGCAGAGCCCCTTTCAGAAAAGGCAAACGTCCGAATCCTTCTCCCACAAGGAAGGCGCTAGCCCTGAAAGCCGTTGCTCGTCTGCACCTTCCCCGTGCAGCCTATTCACAGCACAACAGCCCTGCGCATATCTGCTTTCCCACAGACGATACTGCTCCTGCTGCTTTTCCTCTGCAGAGCCCCTCTCCGAAAAGGCAAAAATCCGGCTCCTTCTCCCACAAGGAAGGTGCTAAGCCTGAAAGTTGTTGCTGGTCTGCACCTTCCCTTGGCAGCCTATTCACAACACAACAGCCCTGCGGATCTCTGCTTTCCCAGAGACGATACATCTCCTGCTGCTTTTTCTCTGCAGAGCCCCTCTCCCATAAGGCAAAAATCGAGCTCCTTCTCCCACAAGGAAGGTGCTAAGCCTGAAAGCTGTTGCTGGTTTGCACCTTCCCTTGGCAGCCTATTCACAGCACAACAGCCCTGCGGATCTTTGCTTTCCCACAGACGATACCGCTCCTGCTGCTATTCCTCTGCAGAGCCCCTTTCAGAAAAGGCAAACGTCCGAATCCTTCTCCCACAAGGAAGGCGCTAGCCCTGAAAGCCGTTGCTCGTCTGCACCTTCCCCGTGCAGCCTATTCACAGCACAACAGCCCTGCGCAGCTGTGCTTTCCCAGAGACGATACTGCTCCTGCTGCTATTCCTCTGCAGAGCCCCTTTCGAAAAAGGCAAACGTCCGGATCCTTCTCCCACAAGGAAGGCGCTAGCCCTGAAAGCTGTTGCTGGTCTGCACCTTCCCTTGGCAGCCTATTCACAGCACAACAGCCCTGCGGATCTGTGCTTTCCCACAGATGATACATCTTCTGCTGCTTTTCCTCTGCAGAGCCCCTTTCGGAAAAGGCAAACGTCGGGCTCCTTCTCCCACAAGGAAGGTGCTAAGCCTGAAAGCTGTTGCTGGTCTGCACCTTCCCTTGGCAGCCTATTCACAGCACAACAGCACTGCGGATCTCTGCTTTCCCACAGGCGATACAGCTCATGCTGCTTTTCCTCTGCAGAGCCCCTTTCGGAATAGGCAAAAGTCCGGCTCCTTGTCCTCAGGGAAGGTGCTAAGCCTGAAAGCTGTTGCTGGTCTGCACCTTCCCTTGGCAGCCTATTCACAGCACAACAGCCCTGCGGATCTGTGCTTTCCCAGAGACGCTACAGCTCCTGCTGCTTTTCCTCTGCAGAGCCCCTTTCGGAAAAGGCAAAAATTTAGCTCATTCTCCCACAAGGAAGGTGCTAAGCCTGAAAGCTGTTGCTGGTCTGCACCTTCCCTTGGCAGCCTATTCACAGCACAAGAGCCCTGCGGATCTGTGCTTTCCCAGAGACGATACTGTTCCTGGTTCTTTTCCTCTGCAGAGCCCCTTTCGGAAGAGGCAAAAATTTAGCTCATTCTCACACAAGGAAGGTGCTAAGCCTGAAAGCTGTTGCTGGTCTGCACCTTCCCTTGGTAGCCTACTCACAGCACAACAGCCCTGCGGATCTGTGCTTTCCCTCAGACGATACAGCTCATGAGTCTATTCCTCTGCAGAGCCCCTTTCGGAAAAGGCAAACGCCCGGCTCCTTCTCCCACAAGGAAGGCGCTAGCCCTGAAAGCTGTTGCTCGTCTGCAGCTTCCCCGTGCAGCCTATTCACAGCACAACAGCCCTGCGGATCTGTGCTTTCCCAAAGACGATACTGCTCCTGCTGCTATTCCTCTGCAGAGCCCCTTTCGGAAAAGGCAAAAATCCGGCTCCTTCTCCAACAAGGAAGGTGCTAAGCCTGAAAGCTGTTGCTGGTCTGCACCTTCCCTTGGCAGCCTATTCACAGCACAACAGCCCTGCGTATCTGTGCTTTCCCAGAGACGATACTGCTCCTGGTTCTTTTCTTCTGCAGAGCCCCTTTCGGAAAAGGCAAAAATTTAGCTCATTCTCCCACAAGGAAGGTGCTAAGCCTGAAAGCTCTTGCTGGTTTGCACCTTCCCTTGGCAGCCTATTCACAGCACAACAGCCCTGCAGATCTGTGCTTTCCCAAAGACGATACTGCTCCTGCTGCTATTCCTCTGCAGAGCCCCTCTCCGAAAAGGCAAACGTCCGGCTCCTTCTCCCGCAAGGAAGGTGCTAGCCCTGAAAGCTGTTGCTGGTCTGCACCTTCCCTTGGCAGCCTATTCACAGCACAAAAGCCCTGCGGATCTGTGCTTTCCCACAGACGATACAGCTCATGCTGCTTTTCCTCTGCAGAGCCTCTATCCGAAAAGGCAAACGTCCGGCTCCTTGTCCCACAGGGAAGGTGCTAGCCCTGAAAGCTGTTGCTGGTCTGCACCTTCCCTTGGCAGCCTATTCACAGCACAACAGCCCTGCGGATCTCTTCTTTGCCACAGACGATACAGCTCATGATGCTTTTCCTCTGCAGAGCCCCTCTCCCATAAGGCAAACGTCCGGCTCCTTCTCCCACAAGGAAGGCGCTAGCCCTGAAAGCTGTTGCTGGTCTGCACCTTCCCTTGGCAGCCTATTCACAGCACAACAGCCCTGCGGATCTGTGCTTTCCCACAGACGATACTGCTCCTGCTGCTATTCCTCTGCAGAGCCCCTTTCGGAAAAGGCGAACGTCCCGCTCCTCCTCCCACAAGGAAGGTGCTAAGCCTGAAAGCTGTTGCTGGTCTGCACCTTCCCTTGGCAGCCTATTCACAGCACAACAGCCCTGCGGATCTGTGCTTTCCCACAGACGACACGGCTCATGAGTCTATTCCTCTGCAGAGCCCGTTTCGGAAAAGGCAAACGTCCGGCTCCTTCTCCCACAACGAAGGTGCTAGCCCTGAAAGCTGTTGCTGGTCTGCACCTTCCCTTGGCAGCCTATTCACAGCACAACAGCCCTGCGGATCTCTGCTTTCCCACAGGCGATACAGCTCATGCTGCTTTTCCTCTGCAGAGCCCCTTTCGGAAAAGGCAAACATCCGGCTCCTTCTCCCACAAGGAAGGTGCTAAGCCTGAAAGCTATTGCTCGTCTGCACCTTCCCTTGGCAGCCTGTTCACCGCACAACAGCCCTGCGGATCTGTGCTTTCCCAGGGACGATGCAGCTCATGATGTTTTTCCTCTGCAGAGCCCCTCTCCGATAAGGCAAAAATCCGGCTCCTTCTCCCACAAGGAAGGCGCTAGCCCTGAAAGCTGTTGCTGGTCTGCACCTTCCCTTGGCAGCCTAATCACAGCACAACAGCCCTGCGGATCTTTGCTTTCCCACAGACGATACTGCTCCTGCTGCTATTCCTCTGCAGAGCCCCTTTCGGAAAAGGCAAAAATCCGGCTCCTTCTCCCACAAGGAAGGTGCTAAGCCTGAAAGCTGTTGCTGGTCTGCATCTTCCCTTGGCAGCGTATTCACAGCACAACAGCCCTGCGGATCTGTGCTTTCCCAGAGACGATACTGCTCCTGGTTCTTTTCTTCTGCAGAGCCCCTTTCGGAAAAGGCAAAAATTTAGCTCATTCTCCCACAAGGAAGGTGCTAAGCCTGAAAGCTCTTGCTGGTTTGCACCTTCCCTTGGCAGCCTATTCACAGCACAACAGCCCTGCAGATCTGTGCTTTCCCACAGACGATACCGCTCCTGCTGCTATTCCTCTGCAGAGCCCCTTTCAGAAAAGGCAAACGTCCGAATCCTTCTCCCACAAGGAAGGCGCTAGCCCTGAAAGCCGTTGCTCGTCTGCACCTTCCCCGTGCAGCCTATTCACAGCACAACAGCCCTGCGCAGCTGTGCTTTCCCAGAGACGATACTGCTCCTGCTGCTATTCCTCTGCAGAGCCCCTTTCGGAAAAGGCAAAGGTCCGGATCCTTCTCCCACAAGGAAGGCGCTAGCCCTGAAAGCTGTTGCTGGTCTGCACCTTCCCTTGGCAGCCTATTCACAGCACAACAGCCCTGCGGATCTCTGCTTTCCCACAGATGATACATCTTCTGCTGCTTTTCCTCTGCAGAGCCCCTTTCGGAAAAGGCAAACGTCGGGCTCCTTCTCCCACAAGGAAGGTGCTAAGCCTGAAAGATGTTGCTGGTCTGCACCTTCCCTTGGCAGCCTATTCACAGCACAACAGCACTGCGGATCTCTGCTTTCCCACAGGCGATACAGCTCATGCTGCTTTTCCTCTGCAGAGCCCCTTTCGGAATAGGCAAAAGTCCGGCTCCTTGTCCTCAGGGAAGGTGCTAAGCCTGAAAGCTGTTGCTGGTCTGCACCTTCCCTTGGCAGCCTATTCACAGCACAACAGCCCTGCGGATCTGTGCTTTCCCAGAGACGCTACAGCTCCTGCTGCTTTTCCTCTGCAGAGCCCCTTTCGGAAAAGGCAAACGTCCGGCTCCTTCTCCCACAACGAAGGTGCTAGCCCTGAAAGCTGTTGCTGGTCTGCACCTTCTCTTGGCAGCCTATTCACAGCACAACAGCCCTGCGGATCTCTGCTTTCCCACAGGCGATACAGCTCATGCTGCTTTTCCTCTGCAGAGCCCATTTCGAAAAAGGCAAAAATCCGGCTCCTTCTCCCACAAGGAAGGTGCTAAGCCTGAAAGCTATTGCTCGTCTGCACCTTCCCTTGGCAGCCTGTTCACAGCACAACAGCCCTGCGGATCTGTGCTTTCCCAGGGACGATGCAGCTCATGATGTTTTTCCTCTGCAGAGCCCCTCTCCGATAAGGCAAAAATCCGGCTCCTTCTCCCACAAGGAAGGCGCTAGCCCTGAAAGCTGTTGCTGGTCTGCACCTTCCCTTGGCAGCCTATTCACAGCACAACAGCCCTGCGGATCTGTGCTTTCCCAGAGACGCTACAGCTCCTGCTGCTTTTCCTCTGCAGAGCCCCTTTCGGAAAAGGCAAACGTCCGGCTCCTTCTCCCACAAGGAAGGCGCTAGCCCTGAAAGCTGTTGCTGGTCTGCACCTTCCCTTGGCAGCCTATTCACAGCACAACAGCCCTGCGCATATCTGCTTTCCCACAGACGATACTGCTCCTGCTGCTTTTCCTCTGCAGAGCCCCTCTCCGAAAAGGCAAAAATCCGGCTCCTTCTCCCACAAGGAAGGTGCTAAGCCTGAAAGTTGTTGCTGGTCTGCACCTTCCCTTGGCAGCCTATTCACAGCACAACAGCCCTGCGGATCTCTGCTTTCCCAGAGACGATACATCTCCTGCTGCTTTTTCTCTGCAGAGCCCCTCTCCCATAAGGCAAAAATCGAGCTCCTTCTCCCACAAGGAAGGTGCTAAGCCTGAAAGCTGTTGCTGGTTTGCACCTTCCCTTGGCAGCCTATTCACAGCACAACAGCCCTGCGGATCTTTGCTTTCCCACAGACGATACCGCTCCTGCTGCTATTCCTCTGCAGAGCCCCTTTCAGAAAAGGCAAACGTCCGAATCCTTCTCCCACAAGGAAGGCGCTAGCCCTGAAAGCCGTTGCTCGTCTGCACCTTCCCCGTGCAGCCTATTCACAGCACAACAGCCCTGCGCAGCTGTGCTTTCCCAGAGACGATACTGCTCCTGCTGCTATTCCTCTGCAGAGCCCCTTTCGGAAAAGGCAAAGGTCCGGATCCTTCTCCCACAAGGAAGGCGCTAGCCCTGAAAGCTGTTGCTGGTCTGCACCTTCCCTTGGCAGCCTATTCACAGCACAACAGCCCTGCGGATCTCTGCTTTCCCACAGATGATACATCTTCTGCTGCTTTTCCTCTGCAGAGCCCCTTTCGGAAAAGGCAAACGTCGGGCTCCTTCTCCCACAAGGAAGGTGCTAAGCCTGAAAGATGTTGCTGGTCTGCACCTTCCCTTGGCAGCCTATTCACAGCACAACAGCACTGCGGATCTCTGCTTTCCCACAGGCGATACAGCTCATGCTGCTTTTCCTCTGCAGAGCCCCTTTCGGAATAGGCAAAAGTCCGGCTCCTTGTCCTCAGGGAAGGTGCTAAGCCTGAAAGCTGTTGCTGGTCTGCACCTTCCCTTGGCAGCCTATTCACAGCACAACAGCCCTGCGGATCTGTGCTTTCCCAGAGACGCTACAGCTCCTGCTGCTTTTCCTCTGCAGAGCCCCTTTCGGAAAAGGCAAAAATCCGGCTCCTTCTCCAACAAGGAGGGTGCTAAGTCTGAAAGCTGTTGCTGGTCTGCACCTTCCCTTGGCAGCCTATTCACAGCACAACAGCCCTGCGGATCTGTGCTTTCCCAGAGACGATACTGCTCCTGGTTCTTTTCTTCTGCAGAGCCCCTTTCGGAAAAGGCAAAAATTTAGCTCATTCTCCCACAAGGAAGGTGCTAAGCCTGAAAGCTCTTGCTGGTTTGCACCTTCCCTTGGCAGCCTATTCACAGCACAACAGCCCTGCAGATCTGTGCTTTCCCAAAGACGATACTGCTCCTGCTGCTATTCCTCTGCAGAGCCCCTTGCGGAAAAGGCAAACGTCCGGCTCCTTCTCCCACAAGGAAGGTGCTAGCCCTGAAAGCTGTTGCTGGTCTGCACCTTCCCTTGGCAGCCTATTCACAGCACAAAAGCCCTGCGGATCTGTGCTTTCCCACAGACGATACAGCTCATGATGCTTTTCCTCTGCAGAGCCCCTCTCCCATAAGGCAAACGTCCGGCTCCTTCTCCCACAAGGAAGGCGCTAGCCCTGAAAGCTGTTGCTGGTCTGCACCTTCCCTTGGCAGCCTATTCACAGCACAACAGCCCTGCGGATCTGTGCTTTCCCACAGACGATACTGCTCCTGCTGCTATTCCTCTGCAGAGCCCCTTTCGGAAAAGGCGAACGTCCCGCTCCTCCTCCCACAAGGAAGGTGCTAAGCCTGAAAGCTGTTGCTGGTCTGCACCTTCCCTTGGCAGCCTATTCACAGCACAACAGCCCTGCGGATCTGTGCTTTCCCACAGACGACACGGCTCATGAGTCTATTCCTCTGCAGAGCCCGTTTCGGAAAAGGCAAACGTCCGGCTCCTTCTCCCACAACGAAGGTGCTAGCCCTGAAAGCTGTTGCTGGTCTGCACCTTCCCTTGGCAGCCTATTCACAGCACAACAGCCCTGCGGATCTCTGCTTTCCCACAGGCGATACAGCTCATGCTGCTTTTCCTCTGCAGAGCCCATTTCGAAAAAGGCAAAAATCCGGCTCCTTCTCCCACAAGGAAGGTGCTAAGCCTGAAAGCTATTGCTCGTCTGCACCTTCCCTTGGCAGCCTGTTCACCGCACAACAGCCCTGCGGATCTGTGCTTTCCCAGGGACGATGCAGCTCATGATGTTTTTCCTCTGCAGAGCCCCTCTCCGATAAGGCAAAAATCCGGCTCCTTCTCCCACAAGGAAGGCGCTAGCCCTGAAAGCTGTTGCTGGTCTGCACCTTCCCTTGGCAGCCTATTCACAGCACAACAGCCCTGCGGATCTGTGCTTTCCCAGAGACGATACTGCTCCTGGTTCTTTTCCTCTGCAGAGCCCCTTTCGGAAGAGGCAAAAATTTAGCTCATTCTCCCACAAGGAAGGTGCTAAGCCTGAAAGCTGTTGCTGGTCTGCACCTTCCCTTGGCAGCCTATTCACAGCACAACAGCCCTGCGGATCTGTGCTTTCCCAGAGACGATACTGCTCCTGGTTCTTTTCTTCTGCAGAGCCCCTTTCGGAAAAGGCAAAAATTTAGCTCATTCTCCCACAAGGAAGGCGCTAGCCCTGAAAGCTGTTGCTGGTCTGCACCTTCCCTTGGCAGCCTATTCACAGCACAACAGCCCTGCGGATCTGTGCTTTCCCACAGGCGATACAGCTCATGCTGCTTTTCCTCTGCAGAGCCCCTTTCAAATAGGCAAAAGTCCGGCTCCTTGTCCTCAGGGAAGATGCTAAGCCTGAAAGCTGCTGCTGGTCTGCACCTTCCCTTGACAGCCTATTCACAGCACAACAGCCCTGCGGATCTGTGCTTTCCCAGAGACGATACATCTCCTGCTGCTTTTCCTCTGCAGAGCCCCTCTCCCATAAGGCAAAAATCGGGCTCCTTCTCCCACAAGGAAGGCGCTAGCCCTGAAAGCTGTTGCTGGTCTGCACCTTCCCTTGGCAGCCTATTCACAGCACAAAAGCCCTGCGGATCTGTGCTTTCCCACAGACGATACAGCTCCTGCTGCTTTTCCTCTGCAGAGCCTCTATCCGAAAAGGCAAACGTCCGGCTCCTTCTCCCACAAGGAAGGCGCTAGCCCTGAAAGCTGTTGCTGGTCTGCACCTTCCCTTGGCAGCCTATTCACAGCACAACAGCCCTGCGGATCTGTTCTTTGCCACAGACGATACAGCTCATGATGCTTTTCCTCTGCAGAGCCCCTCTCCCATAAGGCAAACGTCCGGCTCCTTCTCCCACAACGAAGGCGCTAGCCCTGAAAGCTGTTGCTGGTCTGCACCTTCCCTTGGCAGCCTATTCACAGCACAACAGCCCTGCGCATCTGTGCTTTCCCACAGACGATACGGCTCATGAGTCTATTCCTCTGCAGAGGCCGTTTCGGAAAAGGCAAACGTCCGGCTCCTTGTCCCACAAGGAAGGTGCTAAGCCTGAAAGCTGTTGCTGGTCTGCACCTTCCCTTGGCAGCCTATTCACAGCACAACAGCCCTGCGGATCTCTGCTTTCCCACAGGCGATACAGCTCATGCTGCTTTTCCTCTGCAGAGCCCATTTCGAAAAAGGCAAAAATCCGGCTCCTTCTCCCACAAGGAAGGTGCTAAGCCTGAAAGCTATTGCTCGTCTGCACCTTCCCTTGGCAGCCTGTTCACCGCACAACAGCCCTGCGGATCTGTGCTTTCCCAGGGACGATGCAGCTCATGATGTTTTTCCTCTGCAGAGCCCCTCTCCCATAAGGCAAACGTCCGGCTCCTTCTCCCACAAGGAAGGCGCTAGCCCTGAAAGCTGTTGCTGGTCTGCACCTTCCCTTGGCAGCCTATTCACAGCACAACAGCCCTGCGGATCTGTGCTTTCCCACAGACGATACATATCCTGCTGCTTTTTCTCTGCAGAGCCCCTCTCCCATAAGGCAAAAATCGAGCTCCTTGTCCCACAAGGAAGGTGCTAAGCCTGAAAGCTGTTGCTGGTTTGCACGTTCCCTTGGCAGCCTATTCACAGCACAACAGCCCTGCGGATCTGTGCTTTCCCAGAGACGCTACAGCTCCTGCTGCTTTTCCTCTGCAGAGCCCCTTTCGGAAAAGGCAAACGTCCGGCTCCTTCTCCCACAAGGAAGGCGCTAGCCCTGAAAGCTGTTGCTGGTCTGCACCTTCCCTTGGCAGCCTATTCACAGCACAACAGCCCTGCGGATCTTTGCTTTCCCACAGATGATACATCTCCTGCTGCTATTCCTCTGCAGAGCCCCTTTCGGAAAAGTCAAACATCCGGCTCCTTCTCCCACAAGGAAGGTGCTAAGCCTGAAAGCTGTTGGTGGTCTGCACCTTCCCTTGGCAGCCTATTCACAGCACAACAGCCCTGCGGATCTGTGCTTTCCCACAGACGATACAGCTCCTGCTGCTTTTCCTCTGCAGAGCCCCTTTCGGAAAAGGCAAACGTCCGGCTCCTTCTCCCACAAGGAAGGCGCTAGCCCTGAAAGCTCTTGCTGGTCTGCACCTTCCCTTGGCAGCCTATTCACAGCACAACAGCCCTGCGGATCTTTGCTTTCCCACAGACGATACTGCTCCTTTGCTTTTTCTCTGCAGAGCCCCATTCGGAAAAGGCAAACGCCCGGCTCCTTCTCCCACAAGGAAGGCGCTAGCCCTGAAAGCTGTTGCTCGTCTGCGCCTTCCCTTGGCAGCCTATTCACAGCACAACAGCCCTGCGGATCTGTGTTTTCCCACAGACGATACAGCTCATGAGTCTATTCCTCTGCAGAGCCCCTTTCGGAAAAAGCAAACATCCGGCTCCTTCTCCCACAACGAAGGTGCTAGCCCTGAAAGCTGTTGCTGGTCTGCACCTTCCCTTGGCAGCGTATTCACAGCACAACAGCCCTGCGGATCTGTGCTTTCCCAGAGACGGTATATCTCCTGCTGCTTTTCCTCTGCAGAGCCCCTCTCCGATAAGGCAAAAATCCGGCTCCTTCTCCAACAAGGAAGGTGCTAAGTCTGAAAGCTGCTGCTGGTCTGCACCTTCCCTTGGCAGCCTATTCACAGCACAACAGCCCTGCGGATCTGTGCTTTCCCACAGGCGATACAGCTCCTGCTGCTTTTCCTCTGCAGAGCCCCCTTCGGAAAAGGCAAACATCCGGCTCCTTCTCCCACAAGGAAGGTGCTAAGCCTGAAAGCTATTGCTCGTCTGCACCTTCCCTTGGCAGCCTCTTCACCGCACAACAGCCCTGCGGATCTGTGCTTTCCCAGGGACGATGCAGCTCATGATGTTTTTCCTCTGCAGAGCCCCTTTCCGAAAAGGCAAAAATCCGGCTCCTTCTCCCACAAGGAAGGCGGTAGCCCTGAAAGCTGTTGCTGGTCTGCACCTTCCCTTGGCAGCCTATTCACAGCACAACAGCCCTGCGGATCTGTGCTTTCCCACAGATGATACTTCTACTGTTGCTTTTCCTCTGCAGAGCCCCTTTCGGAAAAGGCAAAAATTTGGCTCATTCTCCCACAAGTAAGGTGCTAAGCCTGAAAGCTGTTGCTGGTCTGCACCTTCCCTTGGCAGCCTATTCACAGCACAACAGCCTTGCGGATCTGTGCTTTCCCACAGACGATACTTCTACTGTTGCTTTTCCTCTGCAGAGACCCTTTCGGAAAAGGCAAAAATTTGGCTCCTTCTCCCACAAGGAAGGTGCTAAGCCTGAAAGCTCTTGCTGGTTTGCACCTTCCCTTGGCAGCCTATTCACAGCACAAGAGCCCTGCGGATCTGTGCTTTCCCACAGACGATACTTCTACTGTTGCTTTTCCTCTGCAGAGCCCCATTCGGAAAAGGCAAAAATTTGGCTCATTCTCCCACAAGGAAGGCGGTAGCCCTGAAAGCTGTTGCTCGTCTGCACCTTCCCTTGGCAGCCTCTTCACCGCACAACAGCCCTGCGGATCTGTGCTTTCCCAGGGACGATGCAGCTCATGATGTTTTTCCTCTGCAGAGCCCCTTTCCGAAAAGGCAAAAATCCGGCTCCTTCTCCCACAAGGAAGGCGGTAGCCCTGAAAGCTGTTGCTGGTCTGCACCTTCCCTTGGCAGCCTATTCACAGCACAACAGCCCTGCGGATCTGTGCTTTCCCACAGACGATACGGCTCATGAGTCTATTCCTCTGCAGAGCCCGTTTCGGAAAAGGCAAACGTCCGGCTCCTTCTCCCACAACGAAGGTGCTAGCCCTGAAAGCTGTTGCTGGTCTGCACCTTCTCTTGGCAGCCTATTCACAGCACAACAGCCCTGCGGATCTCTGCTTTCCCACAGGCGATACAGCTCATGCTGCTTTTCCTCTGCAGAGCCCATTTCGAAAAAGGCAAAAATCCGGCTCCTTCTCCCACAAGGAAGGTGCTAAGCCTGAAAGCTATTGCTCGTCTGCACCTTCCCTTGGCAGCCTGTTCACCGCACAACAGCCCTGCGGATCTGTGCTTTCCCAGGGACGATGCAGCTCATGATGTTTTTCCTCTGCAGAGCCCCTCTCCGATAAGGCAAAAATCCGGCTCTTTCTCCCACAAGGAAGGCGCTAGCCCTGAAAGCTGTTGCTGGTCTCCACCTTCCCTTGGCAGCCTATTCACAGCACAACAGCCCTGCGGATCTCTGCTTTCCCACAGGCGATACAGCTCATGCAGCTTTTCCTCTGCAGAGCCCCTTTCGGAAGAGGCAAAAATTTAGCTCATTCTCCCACAAGGAAGGTGCTAAGCCTGAAAGCTCTAGTGGTCTGCACCTTCCCTTGGCAGCCTATTCACAGCACAAGAGCCCTGCGGATCTGTGCTTTCCCAGAGACGATACTGCTCCTGGATCTTTTCCTCTGCAGAGCCCCTTTCGGAAGAGGCAAAAATTTAGCTCCTTCTCCCACAAGGAAGGTGCTAAGCCTGAAAGCTGTTGCTGGTCTGCACCTTCCCTTGGCAGCCTATTCACAGCACAACAGCCCTGTGGATCTGTGCTTTCCCAGGGACGATGCAGCTCATGACGTTTTTCCTCTGCAGAGCCCCTCTCCGATAAGGCAAACGTCCGGCTCCTTCTCCCACAAGGAAGGCGGTAGCCCTGAAAGCTGTTGCTGGACTGCACCTTCCCTTGGCAGCCTATTCACAGCACAACAGCCCTGCGCATCTGTGCTTTCCCAGGGACGATGCAGCTCATGACGTTTTTCCTCTGCAGAGCCCCTCTCCGATAAGGCAAAAATCGGGCTCCTTCTCCCACAAGGAAGACGCTAGCCCTGAAAGCTGTTGCTGGTTTGCACGTTCCCTTGGCAGCCTATTCACAGCACAACAGCCCTGCGGATCTGTGCTTTCCCAGGGACGATGCAGCTCATGACGTTTTTCCTCTGCAGAGCCCCTCTCCGATAAGGCAAAAATCGGGCTCCTTCTCCCACAAGGAAGACGCTAGCCCTGAAAGCTGTTGCTGGTTTGCACGTTCCCTTGGCAGCCTATTCACAGCACAACAGCCCTGCGGATCTCTGCTTTCCCAGAGACGCTACAGCTCCTGCTGCTTTTCCTCTGCAGAGCCCCTTTCGGAAAAGGCAAACATCCGGCTCCTTCTCCCACAAGGAAGGTGCTAAGCCTGAAAGCTGTTGCTGGTCTGCACCTTCCCTTGGCAGCCTATTCACAGCACAACAGCCCTGCGGATCTGTGCTTTCCCAGAGACGCTACAGCTCCTGCTGCTTTTCCTCTGCAGAGCCCCTTTCGGAAAAGGCAAACGTCCGGCTCCTTCTCCCACAAGGAAGGCGCTAGCCTTGAAAGCTCTTGCTGGTCTGCACCTTCCCTTGGCAGCCTATTCACAGCACAACAGCCCTGCGGATCTGTGCTTTCCCACAGATGATACGTCTCCTGCTGCTTTTCCTCTGCAGAGCCCCTCTCCCATAAGGCAAACGTCCGGCTCCTTCTCCCAGAAGGAAGGCGCTAACCCTGAAAGTTGTTGCTGGTCTGCACCTTCCCTTGGCAGCCTATTCACAGCACAACAGCCCTGCGGATTTGTGCTTTCCCAGAGATGATACTGCTCGTGGTTCTTTTCCTCTGCAGAGCCCCTTTCGGAAGAGGCAAAAATTTAGCTCATTCTCCCACAAGGAAGGTGCTAAGCCTGAAAGCTGTTGCTGGTCTGCACCTTCCCTTGGCAGCCTATTCACAGCACAACAGCCCTGCGGATCTGTGCTTTCCCACAGACGCTACTGCTCATGATGCTTTTCCTCTGCAGAGCCCCTTTCGGAAAAGGCAAAAGTCCGGCTCCTTCTCCCACAAGGAAGGTGCTAAGCCTGAAAGCTGTTGCTGGTCTGCACCTTCCCTTGGCAGCCTATTCACAGCACAACCGCCCTGCGGATCTGTGCTTTCCAAGGGACGGTAGTGCTCATGATGCTTTTCCTCTGCAGAGCCCCTTTCCGAAAAGGCAAACATCCGACTCTTTCTCCCACAAGGAAGGTGCTAAGCTTGAAAGCTTTTGCTGGTCTGCACCTTCCCTTGGCAGCCTATTCACAGCACAACAGCCCTGCGGATCTGTGCTTTCCCACAGACGATACAGCTCCTGCTGCTTTTCCTCCGCAGAGCCCATTTCGGAAAAGGCAAAAATCCGGCTCCTTCTCCCACAAGGAAGGTGCTAAGCCTGAAAGCTGTTGCTGGTCTGCACCTTCCCTTGGCAGCCTATTCACAGCACAACAGCCCGGCGCATCTGTGCTTTCCAAGGGACGCTACTGCTCATGATGCTTTTCCTCTGCAGTGCCCCCTTCGGAAAAGGCAAACGTCCGGCTCCTTCTCCCGCAAGGAAGGTGCTAAGCCTGAAAGCTCTTGCTGGTCTGCACCTTCCCTTGGCAGCCTATTCACAGCACAACAGCCCTGTGGAGCTGTGCTTTCGCAGGGACGATACATCTTCTGCTGCTTGTCCGCGGCAGAGCCCCTTTGCGAAAAGGCAAACGTCCGGCTCCTTCTCCCACAAGGAAGGTGCTAAGCCTTAAAGCTCTTGCTGGTCTGCACCTTCCCTTGGCAGCCTATTCACAGCACAACAGCCCTGCGCATCTGTGCTTTCCCACAGACGATACTGGTCCTGCTGCTTTTCCTCTGTAGAGCCCCTTTCGGAAAAGGCAAACATCCGGCTCCTTCTCCCACAAGGAAGGTGCTAAGTCTGAAAGCTGTTGCTGGTCTGCACCTTCCCTTGGCAGCCTATTCACAGCACAACAGCCCTGCGCATCTGTGCTTTCCCACACACGATACTGCTCCTGCTGCTTTTCCTCTGTAGAGCCCCTTTCGGAAAAGGCAAACATCCGGCTCCTTCTCCCACAAGGAAGGTGCTAAGCCTGAAAGCTGTTGCTGGTCTGCACCTTCCCTTGGCAGCCTATTCACAGCACAACAGCCCTGCGCAGCTGTGCTTTCCCACAGACGATACAGCTCATGCTGCTTTTCCTCTGCAGAGCTCCTCTCGGAAAAGGCAAACGTCCGGCTCCTTCTCCCACAAGGAAGGTGCTAAGCCTGAAAGCTGTTGCTGGTCTGCACCTTCCCTTGGCAGCCTGTTCACAGCACAACAGCCCTGCGGATCTGTGCTTTCCCACAGGCGATACAGCTCATGAGTCTATTCCTCTGCAGAGCCCCTCTCCGAAAAGGCAAACGTCCGGCTCATTCTTCCACAAGGAAGGTGCTAGCCCTGAAAGCTGTTGCTGGTCTGCACCTTCCCTTGGCAGCCTA
The DNA here is from genome assembly GCA_037953605.1 of Necrosyrtes monachus. NCBI lineage: Eukaryota > Metazoa > Chordata > Aves > Accipitriformes > Accipitridae > Necrosyrtes > Necrosyrtes monachus. The sequence continues at coordinate 1,951 of JAZGTQ010000626.1, read as the reverse complement.
TTCACAGCACAACAGCCCTGCGCATCTGTGCTTTCCCAGGGACGATGCAGCTCATGATGTTTTTCCTCTGCAGAGCCCCTTTCGGAAAAGGCAAACGTCCGGCTCCTTCTCCCACAAGGAAGGTGCTAAGCCTGAAAGCTGTTGCTGGTCTGCAGCTTCCCTTGGCAGCCTGTTCACAGCACAACAGCCCTGCGGATCTGTGCTTTCCCACAGGCGATACAGCTCATGAGTCTATTCCTCTGCAGAGCCCCTCTCCGAAAAGGCAAACGTCCGGCTCATTCTTCCACAAGGAAGGTGCTAGCCCTGAAAGCTGTTGCTGGTCTGCACCTTCCCTTGGCAGCCTATTCACAGCACAACAGCCCTGCGCATCTGTGCTTTCCCAGGGACGATGCAGCTCATGATGTTTTTCCTCTGCAGAGCCCCTTTCGGAAAAGGCAAACGTCCGGCTCCTTCTCCCACAAGGAAGGTGCTAAGCCTGAAAGCTCTTGCTGGTCTGCACCTTCCCTTGGCAGCCTATTCACAGCACAAGAGCCCTGCGGATCTGTGCTTTCCCAGAGACGATACTGCTCCTGGTTCTTTTCCTCTGCAGTGCCACTTCCCGAAAAGGCAAACGTCCGGCTCCTTCTCCTACAAGGAAGGTGCTAGCCCTGAAAGCTGTTGCTGGTCTGCACCTTCCCTTGGCAGCCTATTCACAGCACAACAGCCCTGCGGATCTTTGCTTTCCCACAGGCGATACAGCTCCTGCTGCTTTTCCTCTGCAGAACCCCTATCCGAAAAGGCAAACGTCCGGCTCCTTGTCCCACAGGGAAGGTGTTAGCCTGAAAGCTGTTGCTGGTCTGCACCTTCCCTTGGCAGCCTATTCACAGCACAACAGCCCTGCGCATCTGTGCTTTCCCAGGGACGATACATCTTCTGCTGCCTGTCCGCGGCAGAGCCCTATTCCGAAAAGGCAAACGTCTGGCTCCTGCTCCCACAAGGAAGGCGCTAAGCCTGAAAGCTCTTGCTGGTCTGCACCTTCCCTTGGCAGCCTATTCACAGCACAACAGCCCTGCGCATCTGTGCTTTCCCAGGGACGATACAGCTCCTGCTGCTTTTCCTTTGCAGAGCCCCATTCCGAAAAGGCAAACATCCGGCTCCTTCTCCCTCAAGGAAGGTGCTAAGCCTGAAAGCTGTTGCTGGTCTGCACCTTCCCTTGGCAGCCTATTCACAGCACAACAGCCCTGCGGAGCTCTGCTTTCCCACAGACGATACAGCTCCTGCTGCTTTTTCTCTGCAGAGTCCCATTCCGAAAAGGCAGACATCCGGCTCCTTCTCCCACAAGGAAGGTCCTAAGCCTGAAAGCTCTTGCTGGTCTGCACCTTCCCTTGGCAGCCTATTCACAGCACAACAGCCCTGCGGATCTGTGCTTTCCCACAGACGATACAGCTCCTGCTGCTTTTCCTCTGTAGAGCCCCTTTCGGAAAAGGCAAACATCCGGCTCCTTCTCCAACAAGGAAGGTGCTAAGCCTGAAAGCTGTTGCTGGTCTGCACCTTCCCTTGGCAGCCTATTCACAGCACAACAGCCCTGCGGATCTGTGCTTTCCCACAGACGATACATCTTCTGCTGCCTGTCCACGGCAGATTCCCATTCAGAAAAGGCAAAAGTCCGGCTCCTTCTCCCACAAGGAAGGTGCTAAGCCTGAAAGCTCTTGCTGGTCTGCACCTTCCCTTGGCAGCCTATTCACAGCACAACAGCCCTGCGGATCTGTGCTTTCCAAGGGACGCTACTGCTCATGATGCTTTTCCTCTGCAGAGCCCCTTTCGGAAAAGGCAAAAGTCCGGCTCCTTCTCCCACAAGGAAGGTGCTAAGCCTCAAAGCTCTTGCTGGTCTGCACCTTCCCTTGGCAGCCTATTCACAGCACAACAGCCCTGCGCATCTGTGCTTTCCAAGGGACGCTACTGCTCATGATGC
>JAZGTQ010000273.1:0-28641 GCA_037953605.1 Necrosyrtes monachus | reverse complement strand
GGCCAGGGCTCTGTGGACTCGGCCAGGGCTCTGTGGACTCCGCCAGGGCTCTGTGGAAGTGGCCAGGGCTCTGTGAACTCAGCCAGGGCTCTGTGGACTCCGCCAGGGCTCTGTGGACTCGGCCAGGGCTCTGTGGACTCAGCCACGGCTCTGTGGACTCTTCCAGGGCTCTGTGGACTCCGCCAAGGCTCTGTGGATGTGGCCAGGGCTCTGTGGACTCTGCCAGGGCTCTGTGGACTCGGCCAGGGCTCTGTGGACTCCGCCAGGGCTCTGTGGACTCCGCCAGGGCTCTGTGGATGTGGCCAGGGCTCTGTGGACTCGGCCAGGGCTCTGTGGACTCGGCCAGGGCTCTGTGAACTCCGCCAGGGCTCTGTGGACTCGGCCAGGGCTCTGTGGACTCCGCCAGGGCTCTGTGGACTCCGCCAGGGCTCTGTGGACTCGGCCAGGGCTCTGTGAACTCGGCCAGGGCTCTGTGGACGTGGCCAGGGCTCTGTGAACTCGGCCAGGGCTCTGTGGACTCGGCCAGGGCTCTGTGGACTCCGCCAGGGCTCTGTGGACTCCGCCAGGGCTCTGTGGATGTGGCCAGGGCTCTGTGGACTCGGCCAGGGCTCTGTGGACTCCGCCAGGGCTCTGTGAACTCCGCCAGGGCTCTGTGGACTCGGCCAGGGCTCTGTGGACTCGGCCAGGGCTCTGTGGACTCCGCCAGGGCTCTGTGGACTCTGCCAGGGCTCTGTGGACTCGGCCAGGGCTCTGTGAACTCTGCCAGGGCTCTGTGGACTCGGCCAGGGCTCTGTGGACTCGGCCAGGGCTCTGTGGACTCCGCCAGGGCTCTGTGGACTCTGCCAGGGCTCTGTGGACTCGGCCAGGGCTCTGTGAACTCGGCCAGGGCTCTGTGGACTCGGCCAGGGCTCTGTGGACTCCGCCAGGGCTCTGTGAACTCGGCCAGGGCTCTGTGAACTCGGCCAGGGCTCTGTGGACTCGGCCAGGGCTCTGTGGACTCGGCCAGGGCTCTGTGAACTCCGCCAGGGCTCTGTGGACTCCGCCAGGGCTCTGTGGACTCTGCCAGGGCTCTGTGAACTCGGCCAGGGCTCTGTGGACTCGGCCAGGGCTCTGTGGACTCCGCCAGGGCTCTGTGGACTCGGCCAGGGCTCTGTGAACTCGGCCAGGGCCCTGTGGACTCGGCCAGGGCTCTGTGGACTCCGCCAGGGCTCTGTGGATGTGGCCAGGGTTCTGTGGACTCTGCCAGGGCTCTGTGGACTCGGCCAGGGCTCTCTGGACTCGGCCAGGGCTCTGTGGACTCGGCCAGGGCTCTGTGGACTCTGCCAGGGCTCTGTGGACTCCGCCAGGGCTCTGTGGACTCGGCCAGGGCTCTGTGAACTCGGCCAGGGCTCTGTGGACTCCGCCAGGGCTCTGTGGACTCGGCCAGGGCTCTGTGGACTCCGCCAGGGCTCTGTGAACTCGGCCAGGGCTCTGTAGACTCGGCCAGGGCTCTGTGGACTCCGCCAGGGCTCTGTGAACTCGGCCAGGGCTCTGTGGACTCGGCCAGGGCTCTGTTGACTCGGCCAGGGCTCTGTGGACTCCGCCAGGGCTCTGTGGACTCTTCCAGGGCTCTGTGGACTCGGCCAGGGCTCTGTGGACTCTGCCAGGGCTCTGTGAACTGGGCCAGGGCTCTGTGGACGTGGCCATGGCTCTGTGAACTCCGCCAGGGCTCTGTGGACTCGGCCAGGGCTCTGTGAACTCGGCCAGGGCTCTTTGAACTCTGCCAGGGCTCTGTGGACTCCGCCAGGGCTCTGTGGACTCGGCCAGGGCTCTGTGGACTCCGCCAGGGCTCTATGAACTCGGCCAGGGCTCTGTGGACTCCGCCAGGGCTCTGTGGACGTGGCCAGGGCTCTGTGAACTCGGCCAGGGCTCTGTGGACTCCGCCAGGGCTCTGTGGACTCGGCCAGGGCTCTGTGGACTCGGCCAGGGCTCTGTGGACTCGGCCAGGGCTCTGTGAACTCTGCCAGGGCTCTGTGGACTCCGCCAGGGCTCTGTGGACGTGGCCAGGGTTCTGTGGACTCCCCCAAAGTTCTGTGGACTCGGCCAGGGCTCTGTGGACGTGGCCATGGCTCTGTGGACTCTGCCAGGGCTCTGTGCACTCCGCCAGGGCTCTGTGGATGTGGCCAGGGCTCTGTGGACTCTGCCAGGGCTCTGTGGACTCGGCCAGGGCTCTGTGGACTCGGCCAGGGCTCTGTGGACTCCGCCAGGGCTCTGTGGACTCGGCCAGGGCTCTGTGAACTCGGCCAGGGCTCTGTGGACTCCGCCAGGGCTCTGTGGACTCGGCCAGGGCTCTGTGAACTCGGCCAGGGCTCTGTGGACTCGGCCAGGGCTCTGTGGACTCGGCCAGGGCTCTGTGGACTCCGCCAGGGCTCTGTGGAAGTGGCCAGGGCTCTGTGAACTCAGCCAGGGCTCTGTGGACTCCGCCAGGGCTCTGTGGACTCGGCCAGGGCTCTGTGGACTCAGCCACGGCTCTGTGGACTCTTCCAGGGCTCTGTGGACTCCGCCAAGGCTCTGTGGATGTGGCCAGGGCTCTGTGGACTCTGCCAGGGCTCTGTGGACTCGGCCAGGGCTCTGTGGACTCTTCCAGGGCTCTGTGGACTCCGCCAGGGCTCTGTGGATGTGGCCAGGGCTCTGTGGACACTGCCAGGGCTCTGTGGACTCGGCCAGGGCTCTGTGGACTCGGCCAGGGCTCTGTGAACTCTGCCAGGGCTCTGTGGACTCGGCCAGGGCTCTGTGGACTCTGCCAGGGCTCTGTGAACTCGGCCAGGGCTCTGTGGACTCCGCCAGGGCTCTGTGGACTCTGCCAGGGCTCTGTGAACTCGGCCAGGGCTCTGTGGACTCCGCCAGGGCTCTGTGGACTCGGCCAGGGTTCTGTGAACTCCGCCAGGGCTCTGTGGACTCCGCCAGGGCTCTGTGAACTCGGCCAGGGCTCTGTGGACTCGGCCAGGGCTCTGTGGAGTCGGCCAGGGCTCTGTGGACTCCGCCAGGGCTCTGTGGACTCGGCCAGGGCTCTGTGAACTCGGCCAGGGCTCTGTGGACTCCGCCAGGGCTCTGTGGACTCCGACAGGGCTCTGTGGACTCTTCCAGGGCTCTGTGGACTCAGCCAGGGCTCTGTGGACTCCGCCAGGGCTCTGTGAACTCTGCCAGGGCTCTGTGGACTCCGTCAGGGCTCTGTGGACTCTGCCAGGGCTCTGTGGACTCGGCCAGGGCTCTGTGGACTCGGCCAGGGCTCTGTGAACTCGGCCAGGGCTCTGTGGACTCCGCCAGGGCTCTGTGGATGTGGCCAGGGCTCTGTGGACTCTTCCAGGGCTCTGTGGACTCAGCCAGGGCTCTGTGGACTCCGCCAGGGCTCTGTGAACTCGGCCAGGGCTCTGTGGACTCGGCCAGGGCTCTGTGGACTCCGCCAGGGCTCTGTGGACTCTTCCAGGGCTCTGTGGACTCGGCCAGGGCTCTGTGGACTCCGCCAGGGCTCTGTGAACTCGGCCAGGGCTCTGTGGACTCCGCCAGGGCTCTGTGGACTCGGCCAGGGCTCTGTGGACTCGGCCAGGGCTCTGTGGACTCCGCCAGGGCTCTGTGGACTCTTCCAGGGCTCTGTGGACTCGGCCAGGGCTCTGTGGACTCCGCCAGGGCTCTGTGAACTCGGACAGGGCTCTGTGGACTCCGCCAGGGCTCTGTGGACTCGGCCAGGGCTCTGTGGACTCCGCCAGGGCTCTGTGGATGTGGACAGGGCTCTGTGGACTCTGCCAGGTCTCTGTGGACTCGGCCAGGTCTCTGTGGACTCTGCCAGGGCTCTGTGGATGTGGCCAGGGCTCTGTGGACACGGCCAGGGCTCTGTGGACTCCGCCAGGGCTCTGTGGATGTGGCCAGGGCTCTGTGGACTCGGCCAGGGCTCTGTGGACTCCGCCAGGGCTCTGTGGATGTGGCCAGGGCTCTGTGGACTCGGCCAGGGCTCTGTGAAATCGGCCAGGGCTCTGTGGACTCTGCCAGGGCTCTGTGGACTCGGCTAGGGCTCTGTGGACTCCGCCAGGGCTCTGTGGACTCGGCCAGGGCTCTGTGGACTCCGCCAGGGCTCTGTGAACTCGGCCATGGCTCTGTGGACTCGGCCAGGGCTCTGTGGACTCCGCCAGGGCTCTGTGGACTCTTCCAGGGCTCTGTGGACTCGGCCAGGGCTCTGTGGACTCGGCCAGGGCTCTGTGGACTCCGACAGGGCTCTGTGGACTCGGCCAGGGCTCTGTGGACTCGGCCAGGGCTCTGTGGAAGTGGCCAGGGCTCTGTGAACTCGGCCAGGGCTCTGTGGACTCGGCCAGGGCTCTGTGGACTCCGCCAGGGCTCTGTGGACTCCGCCAGGGCTCTGTGGACTCGGCCAGGGCTCTGTGGACTCGGCCAGGGCTCTGTGAACTCGGCCAGGGCTCTGTGGACTCGGCCAGGGCTCTGTGGACTCCGCCAGGGCTCTGTGAACTCGGCCAGGGCTCTGTGGACTCGGCCAGGGCTCTGTGGACTCGGCCAGGGCTCTGTGGACTCCGCCAGGGCTCTGTGGACTCTTCCAGGGCTCTGTGGACTCGGCCAGGGCTCTGTGGACTCTGCCAGGGCTCTGTGAACTCGGCCAGGGCTCTGTGGACGTGGCCATGGCTCTGTGAACTCGGCCAGGGCTCTGTGGACTCGGCCAGGGCTCTGTGAACTCGGCCAGGGCTCTTTGAACTCTGCCAGGGCTCTGTGGACTCCGCCAGGGCTCTGTGGACTCGGCCAGGGCTCTGTGGACTCCGCCAGGGCTCTATGAACTCGGCCAGGGCTCTGTGGACTCCGCCAGGGCTCTGTGGACGTGGCCAGGGCTCTGTGAACTCGGCCAGGGCTCTGTGGACTCCGCCAGGGCTCTGTGGACTCGGCCAGGGCTCTGTGGACTCGGCCAGGGCTCTGTGAACTCTGCCAGGGCTCTGTGGACTCGGCCAGGGCTCTGTGGACGTGGCCAGGGTTCTGTGGACTCCCCCAAAGCTCTGTGGACTCGGCCAGGGCTCTGTGGACTCGGCCAGGGCTCTGTGGACTCTGCCAGGGCTCTGTGCACTCCGCCAGGGCTCTGTGGATGTGGCCAGGGCTCTGTGGACTCTGCCAGGGCTCTGTGGACTCGGCCAGGGCTCTGTGGACTCGGCCAGGGCTCTGCGGACTCCGCCAGGGCTCTGTGGATGTGGCCAGGGCTCTGTGAACTCGGCCAGGGCTCTGTGGACTCCGCCAGGGCTCTGTGAACTCTGCCAGGGCTCTGTGGACTCGGCCAGGGCTCTGTGGACTCGGCCAGGGCTCTGTGGACTCCGCCAGGGCTCTGTGGAAGTGGCCAGGGCTCTGTGAACTCAGCCAGGGCTCTGTGGACTCGGCCAGGGCTCTGTGGACTCGGCCAGGGCTCTGTGGACTCCGCCAGGGCTCTGTGGATGTGGCCAGGGCTCTGTGGACTCTGCCAGGGCTCTGTGGACTCGGCCAGGGCTCTGTGGACTCGGCCAGAGCTCTGTGGACTCTGCCAGGGCTCTGTGAACTCTGCCAGGGCTCTGTGGACTCCGCCAGGGCTCTGTGGACTCCGCCAGGGCTCTGTGGACTCCGCCAGGGCTCTGTGAACTCGGCCAGGGCTCTCTGGACTCCGCCAGGGCTCTGTGGACTCGGCCAGGGCTCTGTGGATGTGGCCAGGGCTCTGTGGACTCTGCCAGGGCTCAGTGGACCCCGCCAGGGCTCTGTGAACTCGGCCAGGGCTCTGTGGACTCGGCCAGGGCTCTGTGGACTCTGCCAGGGCTCTGTGAACTCGGCCAGGGCTCTGTGGACTCCGCCAGGTCTCTGTGGACTCTGCCAGGGCTCTGTGAACTCGGCCAGCGCTCTGTGGACTCGGCCAGGGCTCTGTGAACTCCGCCAGGGCTCTGTGGACTCCGCCAGGGCTCTGTGAAATCAGCCAGGGCTCTGTGGATGTGGCCAGGGCTCTGTGGACTCCGCCAGGGCTCTGTGGACTCGGCCAGGTCTCTGTGGACTCTGCCAGGGCTCTGTGGATGTGGCCAGGGCTCTGTGGACTCGGCCAGGGCTCTGTGGACTCCGCCAGGGCTCTGTGGATGTGGCCAGGGCTCTGTGGACTCGGCCAGGGCTCTGTGGACTCCGCCAGGGCTCTGTGGATGTGGCCAGGGCTCTGTGGACTCGGCCAGGGCTCTGTGAAATCGGCCAGGGCTCTGTGGACTCGGCCAGGGCTCTGTGGACTCCGCCAGGGCTCTGTGGACTCTTCCAGGGCTCTGTGGACTCGGCCAGGGCTCTGTGGACTCCGCCAGGGCTCTGTGAACTCGGCCAGGGCTCTGTGGATTCCGCCAGGGCTCTGTGGACTCTGCCAGGGCACTGTGGACTCCGCCAGGGCTCTGTGGACTCGGTCAGGGCTCTGTGGATGTGGCTAGGGCTCTGTGGACTCGGCCAGGGCTCTGTGGTCTCCGCCAGGGCTCTGTGAACTCGGCCAGGGCTCTGTGGACTCGGCCAGGGCTCTGTGGACTCCGCCAGGGCTCTGTGGACTCAGCCAGGGCTCTGTGAACTCCGCCAGGGCTCTGTGAACTCGGCCATGGCTCTGTGGACTCGGCCAGGGCTCTGTGGACTCCGCCAGGGCTCTGTGGACACTTCCAGGGCTCTGTGGACTCGGCCAGGGCTCTGTGGACTCGGCCAGGGCTCTGTGGACTCCGACAGGGCTCTGTGGACTCGGCCAGGGCTCTGTGGACTCGGCCAGGGCTCTGTGGACTCCGCCAGGGCTCTGTGGACTCGGCCAGGGCTCTGTGGACTCGGCCAGGGCTCTGTGGACTCCGCCAGGGCTCTGTGAAGTGGGCCAGGGCTCTGTGGACTCCGCCAGGGCTCTGTGAACTTGGCCAGGGCTCTGTGAACTCGGCCAGGGCTCTGTGGACTCCGCCAGGGCTCTGTGGACTCGGCCAGGGCTCTGTGAACTCTGCCAGGGCTCTGTGGACTCGGCCAGGGCTCTGTGGACTCGGCCAGGGCTCTGTGGACTCCGCCAGGGCTCTGTGGACTCTGCCAGGGCTCTGTGGACTCTGCCAGGGCTCTGTGGACTCGGCCAGGGCTCTCTGGACTCGGCCAGGGCTCTGTGAACTCGGCCAGGGCTCTGTGGACTCTGCCAGGGCTCTGTGGACTCCGCCAGGGCTCTGTGGACTCGGCCAGGGCTCTGTGAACTCGGCCAGGGCTCTGTGGACTCCGCCAGGGCTCTGTGGACTCGGCCAGGGCTCTGTGGACTCGGCCAGGGCTCTGTGAACTCGGCCAGGGCTCTGTAGACTCGGCCAGGGCTCTGTGGACTCCGCCAGGGCTCTGTGAACTCGGCCAGGGCTCTGTGGACTCGGCCAGGGCTCTGTTGACTCGGCCAGGGCTCTGTGGACTCCGCCAGGGCTCTGTGGACTCTTCCAGGGCTCTGTGGACTCGGCCAGGGCTCTGTGGACTCTGCCAGGGCTCTGTGAACTGGGCCAGGGCTCTGTGGACGTGGCCATGGCTCTGTGAACTCCGCCAGGGCTCTGTGGACTCGGCCAGGGCTCTGTGAACTCGGCCAGGGCTCTTTGAACTCTGCCAGGGCTCTGTGGACTCCGCCAGGGCTCTGTGGACTCGGCCAGGGCTCTGTGGACTCCGCCAGGGCTCTATGAACTCGGCCAGGGCTCTGTGGACTCCGCCAGGGCTCTGTGGACGTGGCCAGGGCTCTGTGAACTCGGCCAGGGCTCTGTGGACTCCGCCAGGGCTCTGTGGACTCGGCCAGGGCTCTGTGGACTCGGCCAGGGCTCTGTGGACTCGGCCAGGGCTCTGTGAACTCTGCCAGGGCTCTGTGGACTCGGCCAGGGCTCTGTGGACGTGGCCAGGGTTCTGTGGACTCCCCCAAAGTTCTGTGGACTCGGCCAGGGCTCTGTGGACTCGGCCAGGGCTCTGTGGACTCTGCCAGGGCTCTGTGCACTCCGCCAGGGCTCTGTGGATGTGGCCAGGGCTCTGTGGACTCTGCCAGGGCTCTGTGGACTCGGCCAGGGCTCTGTGGACTCCGCCAGGGCTCTGTGGACTCGGCCAGGGCTCTGTGAACTCGGCCAGGGCTCTGTGGACTCCGCCAGGGCTCTGTGGACTCGGCCAGGGCTCTGTGAACTCGGCCAGGGCTCTGTGGACTCGGCCAGGGCTCTGTGGACTCGGCCAGGGCTCTGTGGACTCCGCCAGGGCTCTGTGGAAGTGGCCAGGGCTCTGTGAACTCAGCCAGGGCTCTGTGGACTCCGCCAGGGCTCTGTGGACTCGGCCAGGGCTCTGTGGACTCAGCCACGGCTCTGTGGACTCTTCCAGGGCACTGTGGACTCCGCCAAGGCTCTGTGGATGTGGCCAGGGCTCTGTGGACTCTGCCAGGGCTCTGTGGACTCGGCCAGGGCTCTGTGGACTCTTCCAGGGCTCTGTGGACTCTGCCAGGGCTCTGTGGATGTGGCCAGGGCTCTGTGGACACTGCCAGGGCTCTGTGGACTCGGCCAGGGCTCTGTGGACTCGGCCAGGGCTCTGTGAACTCTGCCAGGGCTCTGTGGACTCGGCCAGGGCTCTGTGGACTCTGCCAGGGCTCTGTGAACTCGGCCAGGGCTCTGTGGACTCCGCCAGGGCTCTGTGGACTCTGCCAGGGCTCTGTGAACTCGGCCAGGGCTCTGTGGACTCGGCCAGGGCTCTGTGGACTCGGCCAGGGTTCTGTGAACTCCGCCAGGGCTCTGTGGACTCCGCCAGGGCTCTGTGAACTCGGCCAGGGCTCTGTGGACTCGGCCAGGGCTCTGTGGAGTCGGCCAGGGCTCTGTGGACTCCGCCAGGGCTCTCTGGACTCGGCCAGGGCTCTGTGAACTCGGCCAGGGCTCTGTGGACTCCGCCAGGGCTCTGTGGACTCCGACAGGGCTCTGTGGACTCTTCCAGGGCTCTGTGGACTCAGCCAGGGCTCTGTGGACTCTGCCAGGGCTCTGTGAACCCTGCCAGGGCTCTGTGGACTCCGTCAGGGCTCTGTGGACTCTGCCAGGGCTCTGTGGACTCGGCCAGGGCTCTGTGGACTCGGCCAGGGCTCTGTGAACTCGGCCAGGGCTCTGTGGACTCCGCCAGGGCTCTGTGGATGTGGCCAGGGCTCTGTGGACTCTTCCAGGGCTCTGTGGACTCAGCCAGGGCTCTGTGGACTCCGCCAGGGCTCTGTGAACTCGGCCAGGGCTCTGTGGACTCGGCCAGGGCTCTGTGGACTCCGCCAGGGCTCTGTGGACTCTTCCAGGGCTCTGTGGACTCGGCCAGGGCTCTGTGGACTCCGCCAGGGCTCTGTGAACTCGGCCAGGGCTCTGTGGACTCCGCCAGGGCTCTGTGGACTCGGCCAGGGCTCTGTGGACTCGGCCAGGGCTCTGTGGACTCCGCCAGGGCTCTGTGGACTCGGCCAGGGCTCTGTGGACTCGGCCAGGGCTCTGTGGACTCCGCCAGGGCTCTGTGAACTCGGACAGGGCTCTGTGGACTCCGCCAGGGCTCTGTGGACTCGGCCAGGGCTCTGTGGACTCCGCCAGGGCTCTGTGGATGTGGACAGGGCTCTGTGGACTCTGCCAGGTCTCTGTGGACTCGGCCAGGTCTCTGTGGACTCTGCCAGGGCTCTGTGGATGTGGCCAGGGCTCTGTGGACACGGCCAGGGCTCTGTGGACTCCGCCAGGGCTCTGTGGATGTGGCCAGGGCTCTGTGGACTCGGCCAGGGCTCTGTGGACTCCGCCAGGGCTCTGTGGATGTGGCCAGGGCTCTGTGGACTCGGCCAGGGCTCTGTGAAATCGGCCAGGGCTCTGTGGACTCTTCCAGGGCTCTGTGGACTCGGCCAGGGCTCTGTGGACTCCGCCAGGGCTCTGTGGACTCGGCCAGGGCTCTGTGGACTCCGCCAGGGCTCTGTGAACTCGGCCATGGCTCTGTGGACTCGGCCAGGGCTCTGTGGACTCCGCCAGGGCTCTGTGGACACTTCCAGGGCTCTGTGGACTCGGCCAGGGCTCTGTGGACTCGGCCAGGGCTCTGTGGACTCCGACAGGGCTCTGTGGACTCGGCCAGGGCTCTGTGGACTCGGCCAGGGCTCTGTGGAAGTGGCCAGGGCTCTGTGAACTCGGCCAGGGCTCTGTGGACTCGGCCAGGGCTCTGTGGACTCCGCCAGGGCTCTGTGGACTCCGCCAGGGCTCTGTGGACTCGGCCAGGGCTCTGTGGACTCGGCCAGGGCTCTGTGGACTCGGCCAGGGCTCTGTGGACTCCGCCAGGGCTCTGTGAACTCGGCCAGGGCTCTCTGGACTCCGCCAGGGCTCTGTGGACTCGGCCAGGGCTCTGTGGATGTGGCCAGGGCTCTGTGGACTCTGCCAGGGCTCTGTGGACCCCGCCAGGGCTCTGTGAACTCGGCCAGGGCTCTGTGGACTCGGCCAGGGCTCTGTGGACTCTGCCAGGGCTCTGTGAACTCGGCCAGGGCTCTGTGGACTCCGCCAGGTCTCTGTGGACTCTGCCAGGGCTCTGTGAACTCGGCCAGCGCTCTGTGGACTCGGCCAGGGCTCTGTGAACTCCGCCAGGGCTCTGTGGACTCCGCCAGGGCTCTGTGAAATCAGCCAGGGCTCTGTGGATGTGGCCAGGGCTCTGTGGACTCCGCCAGGGCTCTGTGGACTCGGCCAGGTCTCTGTGGACTCTGCCAGGGCTCTGTGGATGTGGCCAGGGCTCTGTGGACTCGGCCAGGGCTCTGTGGACTCCGCCAGGGCTCTGTGGATGTGGCCAGGGCTCTGTGGACTCGGCCAGGGCTCTGTGGACTCCGCCAGGGCTCTGTGGATGTGGCCAGGGCTCTGTGGACTCGGCCAGGGCTCTGTGAACTCGGCCAGGGCTCTGTGGACTCGGCCAGGGCTCTGTGGACTCCGCCAGGGCTCTGTGGACTCTTCCAGGGCTCTGTGGACTCGGCCAGGGCTCTGTGGACTCCGCCAGGGCTCTGTGAACTCGGCCAGGGCTCTGTGGACTCCGCCAGGGCTCTGTGGACTCTGCCAGGGCTCTGTGGACTCCGCCAGGGCTCTGTGGACTCGGTCAGGGCTCTGTGGATGTGGCCAGGGCTCTGTGGACTCGGCCAGGGCTCTGTGGACTCCGCCAGGGCTCTGTGAACTCGGCCAGGGCTCTGTGGACTCGGCCAGGGCTCTGTGGACTCCGCCAGGGCTCTGTGGACTCAGCCAGGGCTCTGTGAACTCCGCCAGGGCTCTGTGAACTCGGCCAGGGCTCTGTGGACTCGGCCAGGGCTCTGTGGACTCCGCCAGGGCTCTGTGGACTCTGCCAGGGCTCTGTGGACTCGGCCAGGGCTCTGTGGACTCGGCCAGGGCTCTGTGGACTCCGACAGGGCTCTGTGGACTCGGCCAGGGCTCTGTGGACTCGGCCAGGGCTCTGTGGACTCCGCCAGGGCTCTGTGGACTCTGCCAGGGCTCTGTGGACTCGGCCAGGGCTCTGTGGACTCTGCCAGGGCTCTGTGAACTCGGCCAGGGCTCTGTGGACTCCGCCAGGGCTCTGTGAACTCGGCCAGGGCTCTGTGGACTCGGCCAGGGCTCTGTGGACTCCGCCAGGGCTCTGTGGACTCTTCCAGGGCTCTGTGGACTCGGCCAGGGCTCTGTGGACTCTGCCAGGGCTCTGTGAACTCGGCCAGGGCTCTGTGGACTTGGCCAGGGCTCTGTGAACTCCGCCAGGGCTCTGTGGACTCGGCCAGGGCTCTGTGAACTCGGCCAGGGCTCTGTGGATGTGGCCAGGGCTCTGTGGACTCCGCCAGGGCTCTGTGAACTCGGCCAGGGCTCTGTGGACTCCGCCAGGGCTCTGTGGACTTGGCCAGGGCTCTGTGAACTCGGCCAGGGCTCTGTGGACTCCGCCAGGGCTCTGTGGACTCGGCCAGGGCTCTGTGGACTCGGCCAGGGCTCTGTGGACTCGGCCAGGGCTCTGTGAACTCTGCCAGGGCTCTGTGGACTCCGCCAGGGCTCTGTGGACTCAGCCAGGGCTCTGTGGACTCCCCCAGGGCTCTGTGGACTCGGCCAGGGCTCTGTGGACTCGGCCAGGGCTCTGTGGACTCTGCCAGGGCTCTGTGCACTCCGCCAGGGCTCTGTGGATGTGGCCAGGGCTCTGTGGACTCTGCCAGGGCTCTGTGGACTCGGCCAGGGCTCTGTGGACTCGGCCAGGGCTCTGTGGACTCCGCCAGGGCTCTGTGGACTCGGCCAGGGCTCTGTGAACTCGGCCAGGGCTCTGTGGACTCTGCCAGGGCTCTGTGAACTCTGCCAGGGCTCTGTGGACTCCGCCAGGGCTCTGTGGACTCTGCCAGGGCTCTGTGGACTCGGCCAGGGCTCTGTGAACTCCGCCAGGGCTCTGTGGACTCCGCCAGGGCTCTGTGGACTCCGCCAGGGCTCTGTGAACTCGGCCAGGGCTCTGTGGACTCGGCCAGGGCTCTGTGGACTCTGCCAGGGCTCTGTGGACTCGGCCAGGGCTCTGTGGACTCGGCCAGGGCTCTGTGGACTCCGCCAGGGCTCTGTGGACTCGGCCAGGGCTCTGTGAACTCGGCCAGGGCTCTGTGGACTCCGCCAGGGCTCTGTGGACTCCGCCAGGGCTCTGTGGATGTGGCCAGGGCTCTGTGGACTCGGCCAGGGCTCTGTGGACTCGACCAGGGCTCTGTGAACTCCGCCAGGGCTCTGTGGACTCGGCCAGGGCTCTGTGGACTCGGCCAGGGCTCTGTGGACTCCGCCAGGGCTCTGTGGACTCTGCCAGGGCTCTGTGGACTCGGCCAGGGCTCTGTGAACTCTGCCAGGGCTCTGTGGACTCGGCCAGGGCTCTGTGGACTCGGCCAGGGCTCTGTGGACTCCGCCAGGGCTCTGTGGACTCTGCCAGGGCTCTGTGGACTCCGCCAGGGCTCTGTGAACTCGGCCAGGGCTCTGTGGACTCGGCCAGGGCTCTGTGGACTCCGCCAGGGCTCTGTGAACTCGGCCAGGGCTCTGTGAACTCGGCCAGGGCTCTGTGGACTCCGCCAGGGCTCTGTGGACTCGGCCAGGGCTCTGTGAACTCCGCCAGGGCTCTGTGGACTCCGCCAGGGCTCTGTGGACTCTGCCAGGGCTCTGTGGACTCGGCCAGGGCTCTGTGGACTCTGCCAGGGCTCTGTGAACTCGGCCAGGGCTCTGTGGACGTGGCCAGGGCTCTGTGAACTCCGCCAGGGCTCTGTGGACTCGGCCAGGGCTCTGTGAACTCGGCCAGGGCTCTTTGAACTCTGCCAGGGCTCTGTGGACTCCGCCAGGGCTCTGTGGACTCGGCCAGGGCTCTGTGGACTCGGCCAGGGCTCTATGAACTCGGCCAGGGCTCTGTGGACTCCGCCAGGGCTCTGTGGACGTGGCCAGGGCTCTGTGAACTCTGCCAGGGCTCTGTGGACTCCGCCAGGGCTCTGTGGACTCGGCCAGGGCTCTGTGGACTCGGCCAGGGCTCTGTGGACTCGGCCAGGGCTCTGTGAACTCTGCCAGGGCTCTGTGGACTCCGCCAGGGCTCTGTGGACGTGGCCAGGGTTCTGTGGACTCCCCCAAAGCTCTGTGGACTCGGCCAGGGCTCTGTGGACTCGGCCAGGGCTCTGTGGACTCTGCCAGGGCTCTGTGCACTCCGCCAGGGCTCTGTGGATGTGGCCAGGGCTCTGTGGACTCTGCCAGGGCTCTGTGGACTCGGCCAGGGCTCTGTGGACTCGGCCAGGGCTCTGTGGACTCCGCCAGGGCTCTGTGGACTCGGCCAGGGCTCTGTGGACTCCGCCAGGGCTCTGTGGACTCGGCCAGGGCTCTGTGGATGTGGCCAGGGCTCTGTGGACTCGGCCAGGGCTCTGTGAACTCGGCCAGGGCTCTGTGGACTCGGCCAGGGCTCTGTGGACTCGGCCAGGGCTCTGTGGACTCCGCCAGGGCTCTGTGGAAGTGGCCAGGGCTCTGTGAACTCAGCCAGGGCTCTGTGGACTCCGCCAGGGCTCTGTGGACTCGGCCAGGGCTCTGTGGACTCAGCCACGGCTCTGTGGACTCGGCCAGGGCTCTGTGGACTCGGCCAGGGCTCTGTGGACTGCGCCAAGGCTCTGTGGATGTGGCCAGGGCTCTGTGGACTCGGCCAGGGCTCTGTGGACTCGGCCAGGGCTCTGTGGACTCTTCCAGGGCTCTGTGGACTCCGCCAGGGCTCTGTGGATGTGGCCAGGGCTCTGTGGACTCTGCCAGGGCTCTGTGGACTCGGCCAGGGCTCTGTGGACTCGGCCAGGGCTCTGTGAACTCTGCCAGGGCTCTGTGGACTCGGCCAGGGCTCTGTGGACTCTGCCAGGGCTCTGTGAACTCGGCCAGGGCTCTGTGGACTCCGCCAGGGCTCTGTGGACTCTGCCAGGGCTCTGTGAACTCTGCCAGGGCTCTGTGGACTCCGCCAGGGCTCTGTGGACTCTGCCAGGGTTCTGTGATCTCCGCCAGGGCTCTGTGGACTCCGCCAGGGCTCTGTGAACTCGGCCAGGGCTCTGTGGACTCGGCCAGGGCTCTGTGGAGTCGGCCAGGGCTCTGTGGACTCCGCCAGGGCTCTGTGGACTCCGCCAGGGCTCTGTGGACTCGGCCAGGGCTCTGTGGACTCGGCCAGGGCTCTGTGGACTCCGACAGGGCTCTGTGGACTCTTCCAGGGCTCTGTGGACTCTGCCAGGGCTCTGTGGACTCCGCCAGGGCTCTGTGAACCCTGCCAGGGCTCTGTGGACTCCGCCAGGGCTCTGTGGACTCTGCCAGGGCTCTGTGGACTCGGCCAGGGCTCTGTGGACTCGGCCAGGGCTCTGTGAACTCGGCCAGGGCTCTGTGGACTCCGCCAGGGCTCTGTGGATGTGGCCAGGGCTCTGTGGACTCTTCCAGGGCTCTGTGGACTCAGCCAGGGCTCTGTGGACTCGGCCAGGGCTCTGTGAACTCGGCCAGGGCTCTGTGGACTCTGCCAGGGCTCTGTGGACTCCGCCAGGGCTCTGTGGACTCTGCCAGGGCTCTGTGAACTCGGCCAGGGCTCTGTGGACTCGGCCAGGGCTCTGTGGACTCCGCCAGGGCTCTGTGGACTCTGCCAGGGCTCTGTGAACTCGGCCAGGGCTCTGTGGACTCCGCCAGGGCTCTGTGGACTCCGCCAGGGCTCTGTGGACTCGGCCAGGGCTCTGTGGACTCCGCCAGGGCTCTGTGGACTCGGCCAGGGCTCTGTGGACTCCGCCAGGGCTCTGTGGACTCCGCCAGGGCTCTGTGGATGTGGCCAGGGCTCTGTGGACTCTGCCAGGGCTCTGTGGACTCGGCCAGGGCTCTGTGAACTCTGCCAGGGCTCTGTGGACTCCGCCAGGGCTCTGTGGACTCCGCCACGGCTCTGTGGACTCGGCCAGGGCTCTGTGGACTCCGCCAGGGCTCTGTGAACTCGGCCAGGGCTCTGTGGACTCCGCCAGGGCTCTGTGAACTCGGCCAGGGCTCTGTGGACTCCGCCAGGGCTCTGTGGACTCTGCCAGGGCTCTGTGAACTCGGCCAGGGCTCTGTGGACTCGGCCAGGGCTCTGTGGACTCCGCCAGGGCTCTGTGGACTCGGCCAGGGCTCTGTGAACTCGGCCAGGGCCCTGTGGACTCGGCCAGGGCTCTGTGGACTCCGCCAGGGGTCTGTGGATGTGGCCAGGGTTCTGTGGACTCTGCCAGGGCTCTGTGGACTCGGCCAGGGCTCTGTGGACTCGGCCAGGGCTCTGTGGACTTTTCCAGGGCTCTGTGGACTTTTCCAGGGCTCTGTGAACTCGGCCAGGACTCTGTGGACTCCGCCAGGGCTCTGTGGACTCTGCCAGGGCTATGTGAACTCGGCCAGGGCTCTGTGGACTCCGCCAGGGCTCTGTGGACTCGGCCAGGGCTCTGTGAACTCGGCCAGGGCTCTGTGGATTTGGCCAGGGCTCTGTGGACTCCTCCAGGGCTCTGTGGACTCGGCCAGGGCTCTGTGGACTCGGCCAGGGCTCTGTGAACTCGGCCAGGGCTCTGTGGACTCGGCCAGGGCTCTGTGGACTCCGCCAGGGCTCTGTGGACTCGGCCAGGGCTCTGTGGACTCTGCCAGGGCTCTGTGAACTCGGCCAGGGCTCTGTGGACTCGGCCAGGGCTCTGTGGACTCTGCCAGGGCTCTGTGAACTCTGCCAGGGCTCTGTGGACTCGGCCAGGGCTCTGTGGACTCCGCCAGGGCTCTGTGGACTCCGCCAGGGCTCTGTGAACTCGGCCAGGGCTCTGTGGACTCGGCCAGGGCTCTGTGGACTCCGCCAGGGCTCTGTGGACTCTGCCAGGGCTCTGTGGACTCGGCCAGGGCTCTGTGAACTCCGCCAGGGCTCTGTGGACTCCGCCAGGGCTCTGTGGACTCGGCCAGGGCTCTGTGAACTCGGCCAGGGCTCTGTGGACTTGGCCAGGGCTCTGTGAACTCTGCCAGGGCTCTGTGGACTCGGCCAGGGCTCTGTGGACTCGGCCAGGGCTCTGTGGACTCCGCCAGGGCTCTGTGGACTCCGCCAGGGCTCTGTGAACTCGGCCAGGGCTCTGTGGACTCCGCCAGGGCTCTGTGGACTCCGCCAGGGCTCTGTGGATGTGGCCAGGGCTCTGTGGACTCGGCCAGGGCTCTGTGGACTCGGCCAGGGCTCTGTGGACTCCGCCAGGGCTCTGTGGACTCGGCCAGGGCTCTGTGGACTCGGCCAGGGCTCTGTGGACTCCGCCAGGGCTCTGTGGACTCTGCCAGGGCTCTGTGGACTCGGCCAGGGCTCTGTGAACTCCGCCAGGGCTCTGTGGACTCGGCCAGGGCTCTGTGGACTCGGCCAGGGCTCTGTGGACTCGGCCAGGGCTCTGTGGACTCCGCCAGGGCTCTGTGGACTCGGCCAGGGCTCTGTGGACTCTGCCAGGGCTCTGTGAACTCGGCCAGGGCTCTGTGGACTCGGCCAGGGCTCTGTGGACTCCGCCAGGGCTCTGTGGACTCGGCCAGGGCTCTGTGAACTCGGCCAGGGCTCTGTGGACTCGGCCAGGGCTCTGTGGACTCCGCCAGGGCTCTGTGGATGTGGCCAGGGTTCTGTGGACTCTGCCAGGGCTCTGTGGACTCGGCCAGGGCTCTGTGGACTCGGCCAGGGCTCTGTGAACTCTGCCAGGGCTCTGTGGACTCGGCCAGGGCTCTGTGGACTCGGCCAGGGCTCTGTGGACTCCGCCAGGGCTCTGTGAACTCGGCCAGGGCTCTGTGGACTCCGCCAGGGCTCTGTGGACTCCGCCAGGGCTCTGTGGACTCTTCCAGGGCTCTGTGGACTCGGCCAGGGCTCTGTGGACTCGGCCAGGGCTCTGTGAACTCTGCCAGGGCTCTGTGGACTCCGCCAGGGCTCTGTGGACTCTGCCAGGGCTCTGTGGACTCGGCCAGGGCTCTGTGAACTCCGCCAGGGCTCTGTGGACTCCGCCAGGGCTCTGTGGACTCGGCCAGGGCTCTGTGAACTCGGCCAGGGCTCTGTGGACGTGGCCAGGGCTCTGTGAACTCTGCCAGGGCTCTGTGGACTCGGCCAGGGCTCTGTGGACTCGGCCAGGGCTCTGTGGACTCCGCCAGGGCTCTGTGGACTCGGCCAGGGCTCTGTGAACTCGGCCAGGGCTCTGTGGACTCCGCCAGGGCTCTGTGGACTCCGCCAGGGCTCTGTGGATGTGGCCAGGGCTCTGTGGACTCGGCCAGGGCTCTGTGGACTCGGCCAGGGCTCTGTGAACTCCGCCAGGGCTCTGTGGACTCGGCCAGGGCTCTGTGGACTCTGCCAGGGCTCTGTGGACTCCGCCAGGGCTCTGTGGACTCTGCCAGGGCTCTGTGGACTCGGCCAGGGCTCTGTGAACTCTGCCAGGGCTCTGTGGACTCGGCCAGGGCTCTGTGGACTCGGCCAGGGCTCTGTGGACTCCGCCAGGGCTCTGTGGACTCTGCCAGGGCTCTGTGGACTCGGCCAGGGCTCTGTGAACTCGGCCAGGGCTCTGTGGACTCTGCCAGGGCTCTGTGGACTCCGCCAGGGCTCTGTGAACTCGGCCAGGGCTCTGTGAACTCGGCCAGGGCTCTGTGGACTCCGCCAGGGCTCTGTGGACTCGGCCAGGGCTCTGTGGACTCGGCCAGGGCTCTGTGGACTCTGCCAGGGCTCTGTGGACTCCGCCAGGGCTCTGTGGACTCGGCCAGGGCTCTGTGAACTCGGCCAGGGCTCTGTGGACTCCGCCAGGGCTCTGTGGACTCGGCCAGGGCTCTGTGGACTCCGTCAGGGCTCTGTGGACTCCGCCAGGGCTCTGTGGATGTGGCCAGGGCTCTGTGGACTCTGCCAGGGCTCTGTGAACTCGGCCAGGGCTCTGTGGACGTGGCCATGGCTCTGTGAACTCCGCCAGGGCTCTGTGGACTCGGCCAGGGCTCTGTGAACTCAGCCAGGGCTCTTTGAACTCTGCCAGGGCTCTGTGGACTCCGCCAGGGCTCTGTGGACTCGGCCAGGGCTCTGTGGACTCCGCCAGGGCTCTATGAACTCGGCCAGGGCTCTGTGGACTCCGCCAGGGCTCTGTGGACGTGGCCAGGGCTCTGTGAACTCGGCCAGGGCTCTGTGGACTCCGCCAGGGCTCTGTGGACTCGGCCAGGGCTCTGTGGACTCGGCCAGGGCTCTGTGGACTCGGCCAGGGCTCTGTGAACTCTGCCAGGGCTCTGTGGACTCCGCCAGGGCTCTGTGGACGTGGCCAGGGTTCTGTGGACTCCCCCAAAGTTCTGTGGACTCGGCCAGGGCTCTGTGGACTCGGCCAGGGCTCTGTGGACTCTGCCAGGGCTCTGTGGACTCCGCCAGGGCTCTGTGGATGTGGCCAGGGCTCTGTGGACTCTGCCAGGGCTCTGTGGACTCGGCCAGGGCTCTGTGGACTCGGCCAGGGCTCTGTGGACTCCGCCAGGGCTCTGTGGACTCGGCCAGGGCTCTGTGAACTCGGCCAGGGCTCTGTGGACTCCGCCAGGGCTCTGTGGACTCCGCCAGGGCTCTGTGGACTCGGCCAGGGCTCTGTGAACTCGGCCAGGGCTCTGTGGACTCTGCCAGGGCTCTGTGGACTCGGCCAGGGCTCTGTGGACTCCGCCAGGGCTCTGTGGAAGTGGCCAGGGCTCTGTGAACTCAGCCAGGGCTCTGTGGACTCCGCCAGGGCTCTGTGGACTCGGCCAGGGCTCTGTGGACTCAGCCACGGCTCTGTGGACTCTTCCAGGGCTCTGTGGACTCCGCCAAGGCTCTGTGGATGTGGCCAGGGCTCTGTGGACTCTGCCAGGGCTCTGTGGACTCGGCCAGGGCTCTGTGGACTCCGCCAGGGCTCTGTGGACTCCGCCAGGGCTCTGTGGATGTGGCCAGGGCTCTGTGGACTCGGCCAGGGCTCTGTGGACTCGGCCAGGGCTCTGTGAACTCCGCCAGGGCTCTGTGGACTCGGCCAGGGCTCTGTGGACTCCGCCAGGGCTCTGTGGACTCCGCCAGGGCTCTGTGGACTCGGCCAGGGCTCTGTGGACTCGGCCAGGGCTCTGTGAACTCCGCCAGGGCTCTGTGAACTCGGCCAGGGCTCTGTGGACTCGGCCAGGGCTCTGTGGACTCGGCCAGGGCTCTGTGGACTCCGCCAGGGCTCTGTGAACTCGGCCAGGGCTCTGTGGACTCTGCCAGGGCTCTGTGAACTCGGCCAGGGCTCTGTGGACTCGGCCAGGGCTCTGTGGACTCCGCCAGGGCTCTGTGGACTCGGCCAGGGCTCTGTGAACTCGGCCAGGGCTCTGTGGACTCGGCCAGGGCTCTGTGGACTCCGCCAGGGCTCTGTGGATGTGGCCAGGGTTCTGTGGACTCTGCCAGGGCTCTGTGGACTCGGCCAGGGCTCTGTGGACTCCGCCAGGGCTCTGTGGACTCGGCCAGGGCTCTGTGAACTCTGCCAGGGCTCTGTGGACTCGGCCAGGGCTCTGTGGACTCGGCCAGGGCTCTGTGGACTCCGCCAGGGCTCTGTGAACTCGGCCAGGGCTCTGTGGACTCCGCCAGGGCTCTGTGGACTCCGCCAGGGCTCTGTGGATGTGGCCAGGGCTCTGTGGACTCGGCCAGGGCTCTGTGGACTCGGCCAGGGCTCTGTGGACTCGGCCAGGGCTCTGTGAACTCTGCCAGGGCTCTGTGGACTCCGCCAGGGCTCTGTGGACTCTGCCAGGGCTCTGTGGACTCGGCCAGGGCTCTGTGAACTCCGCCAGGGCTCTGTGGACTCCGCCAGGGCTCTGTGGACTCGGCCAGGGCTCTGTGAACTCGGCCAGGGCTCTGTGGACGTCGGCCAGGGCTCTGTGAACTCTGCCAGGGCTCTGTGGACTCGGCCAGGGCTCTGTGGACTCGGCCAGGGCTCTGTGGACTCCGCCAGGGCTCTGTGGACTCGGCCAGGGCTCTGTGGACTCGGCCAGGGCTCTGTGGACTCCGCCAGGGCTCTGTGGACTCCGCCAGGGCTCTGTGGATGTGGCCAGGGCTCTGTGGACTCGGCGAGGGCTCTGTGGACTCGGCAAGGGCTCTGTGGACTCGGCCAGGGCTCTGTGAACTCGGCCAGGGCTCTGTGGACTCGGCCAGGGCTCTGTGGACTCCGCCAGGGCTCTGTGAACTCGGCCAGGGCTCTGTGGACTCGGCCAGGGCTCTGTGGACTCGGCCAGGGCTCTGTGAACTCCGCCAGGGCTCTGTGGACTCCGCCAGGGCTCTGTGGACTCTGCCAGGGCTCTGTGAACTCGGCCAGGGCTCTGTGGACTCGGCCAGGGCTCTGTGGACTCCGCCAGGGCTCTGTGGACTCTGCCAGGGCTCTGTGAACTCGGCCAGGGCCCTGTGGACTCGGCCAGGGCTCTGTGGACTCCGCCAGGGCTCTGTGGATGTGGCCAGGGTTCTGTGGACTCTGCCAGGGCTCTGTGGACTCGGCCAGGGCTCTCTGGACTCGGCCAGGGCTCTGTGGACTCGGCCAGGGCTCTGTGGACTCTGCCAGGGCTCTGTGGACTCCGCCAGGGCTCTGTGGACTCGGCCAGGGCTCTGTGAACTCGGCCAGGGCTCTGTGGACTCCGCCAGGGCTCTGTGGACTCGGCCAGGGCTCTGTGGACTCGGCCAGGGCTCTGTGGACTCCGCCAGGGCTCTGTGAACTCGGCCAGGGCTCTGTGGACTCGGCCAGGGCTCTGTTGACTCGGCCAGGGCTCTGTGGACTCCGCCAGGGCCCTGTGGACTCTTCCAGGGCTCTGTGGACTCGGCCAGGGCTCTGTGGACTCTGCCAGGGCTCTGTGAACTCGGCCAGGGCTCTGTGGACGTGGCCATGGCTCTGTGAACTCCGCCAGGGCTCTGTGGACTCGGCCAGGGCTCTGTGAACTCGGCCAGGGCTCTTTGAACTCTGCCAGGGCTCTGTGGACTCCGCCAGGGCTCTGTGGACTCGGCCAGGGCTCTGTGGACTCCGCCAGGGCTCTATGAACTCGGCCAGGGCTCTGTGGACTCCGCCAGGGCTCTGTGGACGTGGCCAGGGCTCTGTGAACTCGGCCAGGGCTCTGTGGACTCCGCCAGGGCTCTGTGGACTCGGCCAGGGCTCTGTGGACTCCGCCAGGGCTCTGTGGACTCGGCCAGGGCTCTGTGAACTCTGCCAGGGCTCTGTGGACTCCGCCAGGGCTCTGTGGACGTGGCCAGGGTTCTGTGGACTCCCCCAAAGTTCTGTGGACTCGGCCAGGGCTCTGTGGACTCGGCCAGGGCTCTGTGGACTCTGCCAGGGCTCTGTGCACTCCGCCAGGGCTCTGTGGACTCGGCCAGGGCTCTGTGGACTCGGCCAGGGCTCTGTGGACTCGGCCAGGGCTCTGTGGACTCGGCCAGGGCTCTGTGAACTCGGCCAGGGCTCTGTGGACTCCGCCAGGGCTCTGTGGACTCCGCCAGGGCTCTGTGAACTCGGCCAGGGCTCTGTGGACTCGGCCAGGGCTCTGTGGACTCGGCCAGGGCTCTGTGGACTCCGCCAGGGCTCTGTGGAAGTGGCCAGGGCTCTGTGAACTCAGCCAGGGCTCTGTGGACTCCGCCAGGGCTCTGTGGACTCGGCCAGGGCTCTGTGGACTCAGCCACGGCTCTGTGGACTCTTCCAGGGCTCTGTGGACTCCGCCAAGGCTCTGTGGATGTGGCCAGGGCTCTGTGGACTCTGCCAGGGCTCTGTGGACTCGGCCAGGGCTCTGTGGACTCGGCCAGGGCTCTGTGGACTCCGCCAGTGCTCTGTGGATGTGGCCAGGGCTCTGTGGACTCGGCCAGGGCTCTGTGGACTCGGCCAGGGCTCTGTGAACTCGGCCAGGGCTCTGTGGACTCGGCCAGGGCTCTGTGGACTCTGCCAGGGCTCTGTGAACTCGGCCAGGGCTCTGTGGACTCCGCCAGGGCTCTGTGGACTCTGCCAGGGCTCTGTGAACTCGGCCAGGGCTCTGTGGACTCCGCCAGGGCTCTGTGGACTCGGCCAGGGTTCTGTGAACTCCGCCAGGGCTCTGTGGACTCCGCCAGGGCTCTGTGAACTCGGCCAGGGCTCTGTGGACTCGGCCAGGGCTCTGTGGAGTCGGCCAGGGCTCTGTGGACTCCGCCAGGGCTCTGTGGACTCGGCCAGGGCTCTGTGAACTCGGCCAGGGCTCTGTGGACTCCGCCAGGGCTCTGTGAACTCGGCCAGGGCTCTGTGGACTCCGCCAGGGCTCTGTGGACTCCGCCAGGGCTCTGTGGACTCGGCCAGGGCTCTGTGAACTCGGCCAGGGCTCTGTGGACTCGGCCAGGGCTCTGTGGACTCGGCCAGGGCTCTGTGGACTCCGCCAGGGCTCTGTGGAAGTGGCCAGGGCTCTGTGAACTCAGCCAGGGCTCTGTGGACTCCGCCAGGGCTCTGTGGACTCGGCCAGGGCTCTGTGGACTCAGCCACGGCTCTGTGGACTCTTCCAGGGCTCTGTGGACTCCGCCAAGGCTCTGTGGATGTGGCCAGGGCTCTGTGGACTCTGCCAGGGCTCTGTGGACTCGGCCAGGGCTCTGTGGACTCCGCCAGGGCTCTGTGGACTCCGCCAGGGCTCTGTGGATGTGGCCAGGGCTCTGTGGACTCGGCCAGGGCTCTGTGGACTCGGCCAGGGCTCTGTGAACTCCGCCAGGGCTCTGTGGACTCGGCCAGGGCTCTGTGGACTCCGCCAGGGCTCTGTGGACTCCGCCAGGGCTCTGTGGACTCTGCCAGGGCTCTGTGGACTCGGCCAGGGCTCTGTGAACTCCGCCAGGGCTCTGTGGACTCGGCCAGGGCTCTGTGGACTCGGCCAGGGCTCTGTGGACGTCGGCCAGGGCTCTGTGGACTCCGCCAGGGCTCTGTGAACTCGGCCAGGGCTCTGTGGACTCTGCCAGGGCTCTGTGAACTCAGCCAGGGCTCTGTGGACTCGGCCAGGGCTCTGTGGACTCCGCCAGGGCTCTGTGGACTCGGCCAGGGCTCTGTGAACTCGGCCAGGGCCCTGTGGACTCGGCCAGGGCTCTGTGGAATCCGCTAGGGCTCTGTGGATGTGGCCAGGGTTCTGTGGACTCTGCCAGGGCTCTGTGGACTCGGCCAGGGCTCTGTGGACTCGGCCAGGGCTCTGTGAACTCTGCCAGGGCTCTGTGGACTCGGCCAGGGCTCTGTGGACTCGGCCAGGGCTCTGTGGACTCCGCCAGGGCTCTGTGAACTCGGCCAGGGCTCTGTGGACTCCGCCAGGGCTCTGTGGACTCCGCCAGGGCTCTGTGGACTCTTCCAGGGCTCTGTGGACTCGGCCAGGGCTCTGTGGACTCGGCCAGGGCTCTGTGAACTCTGCCAGGGCTCTGTGGACTCCGCCAGGGCTCTGTGGACTCTGCCAGGGCTCTGTGGACTCGGCCAGGGCTCTGTGAACTCCGCCAGGGCTCTGTGGACTCCGCCAGGGCTCTGTGGACTCGGCCAGGGCTCTGTGAACTCGGCCAGGGCTCTGTGGACGTGGCCAGGGCTCTGTGAACTCGGCCAGGGCTCTGTGGACTCGGCCAGGGCTCTGTGGATTCGGCCAGGGCTCTGTGGACTCCGCCAGGGCTCTGTGGACTCCGCCAGGGCTCTGTGAACTCGGCCAGGGCTCTGTGGACTCCGCCAGGGCTCTGTGGACTCCGCCAGGGCTCTGTGGATGTGGCCAGGGCTCTGTGGACTCGGCGAGGGCTCTGTGGACTCGGCCAGGGCTCTGTGAACTCGGCCAGGGCTCTGTGGACTCGGCCAGGGCTCTGTGGACTCGGCCAGGGCTCTGTGGACTCCGCCAGGGCTCTGTGGACTCTGCCAGGGCTCTGTGGACTCGGCCAGGGCTCTGTGAACTCTGCCAGGGCTCTGTGGACTCGGCCAGGGCTCTGTGGACTCGGCCAGGGCTCTGTGGACTCCGCCAGGGCTCTGTGGACTCTGCCAGGGCTCTGTGGACTCGGCCAGGGCTCTGTGAACTCGGCCAGGGCTCTGTGGACTCGGCCAGGGCTCTGTGGACTCCGCCAGGGCTCTGTGAACTCGGCCAGGGCTCTGTGAACTCGGCCAGGGCTCTGTGAACTCCGCCAGGGCTCTGTGGACTCCGCCAGGGCTCTGTGGACTCTGCCAGGGCTCTGTGAACTCGGCCAGGGCTCTGTGGACTCGGCCAGGGCTCTGTGGACTCCGCCAGGGCTCTGTGGACTCGGCCAGGGCTCTGTGAACTCGGCCAGGGCCCTGTGGACTCGGCCAGGGCTCTGTGGACTCCGCCAGGGCTCTGTGGATGTGGCCAGGGTTCTGTGGACTCTGCCAGGGCTCTGTGGACTCGGCCAGGGCTCTCTGGACTCGGCCAGGGCTCTGTGGACTCGGCCAGGGCTCTGTGGACTCTGCCAGGGCTCTGTGGACTCCGCCAGGGCTCTGTGGACTCGGCCAGGGCTCTGTGAACTCGGCCAGGGCTCTGTGGACTCCGCCAGGGCTCTGTGGACTCGGCCAGGGCTCTGTGGACTCGGCCAGGGCTCTGTGAACTCGGCCAGGGCTCTGTAGACTCGGCCAGGGCTCTGTGGACTCCGCCAGGGCTCTGTGAACTCGGCCAGGGCTCTGTGGACTCGGCCAGGGCTCTGTTGACTCGGCCAGGGCTCTGTGGACTCCGCCAGGGCTCTGTGGACTCTTCCAGGGCTCTGTGGACTCGGCCAGGGCTCTGTGGACTCTGCCAGGGCTCTGTGAACTCGGCCAGGGCTCTGTGGACGTGTCCATGGCTCTGTGAACTCCGCCAGGGCTCTGTGGACTCGGCCAGGGCTCTGTGAACTCGGCCAGGGCTCTTTGAACTCTGCCAGGGCTCTGTGGACTCCGCCAGGGCTCTGTGGACTCGGCCAGGGCTCTGTGGACTCTGCCAGGGCTCTGTGGACTCGGCCAGGGCTCTGTGAACTCCGCCAGGGCTCTGTGGACTCCGCCAGGGCTCTGTGGACTCGGCCAGGGCTCTGTGAACTCGGCCAGGGCTCTGTGGACGTGGCCAGGGCTCTGTGAACTCTGCCAGGGCTCTGTGGACTCGGCCAGGGCTCTGTGGATTCGGCCAGGGCTCTGTGGACTCGGCCAGGGCTCTGTGGACTCGGCCAGGGCTCTGTGAACTCGGCCAGGGCTCTGTGGACTCCGCCAGGGCTCTGTGGACTCCGCCAGGGCTCTGTGGATGTGGCCAGGGCTCTGTGGACTCGGCGAGGGCTCTGTGGACTCGGCCAGGGCTCTGTGAACTCCGCCAGGGCTCTGTGGACTCGGCCAGGGCTCTGTGGACTCCGCCAGGGCTCTGTGGACTCTGCCAGGGCTCTGTGGACTCTGCCAGGGCTCTGTGAACTCTGCCAGGGCTCTGTGGACTCGGCCAGGGCTCTGTGGACTTGGCCAGGGCTCTGTGGACTCCGCCAGGGCTCTGTGGACTCTGCCAGGGCTCTGTGGACTCGGCCAGGGCTCTGTGAACTCGGCCAGGGCTCTGTGGACTCGGCCAGGGCTCTGTGGACTCCGCCAGGGCTCTGTGAACTCGGCCAGGGCTCTGTGAACTCGGCCAGGGCTCTGTGAACTCCGCCAGGGCTCTGTGGACTCCGCCAGGGCTCTGTGGACTCTGCCAGGGCTCTGTGAACTCGGCCAGGGCTCTGTGGACTCGGCCAGGGCTCTGTGGACTCCGCCAGGGCTCTGTGGACTCGGCCAGGGCTCTGTGAACTCGGCCAGGGCCCTGTGGACTCGGCCAGGGCTCTGTGGACTCTGCCAGGGCTCTGTGGATGTGGCCAGGGTTCTGTGGACTCTGCCAGGGCTCTGTGGACTCGGCCAGGGCTCTCTGGACTCCGCCAGGGCTCTGTGGACTCGGCCAGGGCTCTGTGGACTCTGCCAGGGCTCTGTGGACTCCGCCAGGGCTCTGTGGACTCGGCCAGGGCTCTGTGAACTCGGCCAGGGCTCTGTGGACTCCGCCAGGGCTCTGTGGACTCGGCCAGGGCTCTGTGGACTCGGCCAGGGCTCTGTGAACTCGGCCAGGGCTCTGTAGACTCGGCCAGGGCTCTGTGGACTCCGCCAGGGCTCTGTGAACTCGGCCAGGGCTCTGTGGACACGGCCAGGGCTCTGTTGACTCGGCCAGGGCTCTGTGGACTCCGCCAGGGCTCTGTGGACTCTTCCAGGGCTCTGTGGACTCGGCCAGGGCTCTGTGGACTCTGCCAGGGCTCTGTGAACTCGGCCAGGGCTCTGTGGACGTGGCCATGGCTCTGTGAACTCCGCCAGGGCTCTGTGGACTCGGCCAGGGCTCTGTGAACTCGGCCAGGGCTCTTTGAACTCTGCCAGGGCTCTGTGGACTCCGCCAGGGCTCTGTGGACTCGGCCAGGGCTCTGTGGACTCCGCCAGGGCTCTATGAACTCGGCCAGGGCTCTGTGGACTCCGCCAGGGCTCTGTGGACGTGGCCAGGGCTCTGTGAACTCGGCCAGGGCTCTGTGGACTCCGCCAGGGCTCTGTGGACTCGGCCAGGGCTCTGTGGACTCGGCCAGGGCTCTGTGGACTCCTCCAGGGCTCTGTGAACTCTGCCAGGGCTCTGTGGACTCCGCCAGGGCTCTGTGGACGTGGCCAGGGTTCTGTGGACTCCCCCAAAGTTCTGTGGACTCGGCCAGGGCTCTGTGGACTCGGCCAGGGCTCTGTGGACTCTGCCAGGGCTCTGTGCACTCCGCCAGGGCTCTGTGGATGTGGCCAGGGCTCTGTGGACTCTGCCAGGGCTCTGTGGACTCGGCCAGGGCTCTGTGGACTCGGCCAGGGCTCTGTGGACTCCGCCAGGGCTCTGTGGACTCGGCCAGGGCTCTGTGAACTCGGCCAGGGCTCTGTGGACTCCGCCAGGGCTCTGTGGACTCCGCCAGGGCTCTGTGGACTCGGCCAGGGCTCTGTGAACTCGGCCAGGGCTCTGTGGACTCCGCCAGGGCTCTGTGGAAGTGGCCAGGGCTCTGTGAACTCAGCCAGGGCTCTGTGGACTCCGCCAGGGCTCTGTGGACTCGGCCAGGGCTCTGTGAACTCGGCCAGGGCTCTGTGGACTCGGCCAGGGCTCTGTGGACTCGGCCAGGGCTCTGTGGACTCCGCCAGGGCTCTGTGAAATCGGCCAGGGCTCTGTGGACTCTTCCAGGGCTCTGTGGACTCGGCCAGGGCTCTGTGGACTCCGCCAGGGCTCTGTGAACTCGGCCAGGGCTCTGTGGATTCCGCCAGGGCTCTGTGGACTCTGCCAGGGCTCTGTGGACTCCGCCAGGGCTCTGTGAACTCGGCCAGGGCTCTGTGGACTCGGCCAGGGCTCTGTGGACTCGGCCAGGGCTCTGTGGACTCCGCCAGGGCTCTGTGGACTCTTCCAGGGCTCTGTGGACTCGGCCAGGGCTCTGTGGACTCTGCCAGGGCTCTGTGAACTCGGCCAGGGCTCTGTGGACGTGGCCATGGCTCTGTGAACTCCGCCAGGGCTCTGTGGACTCGGCCAGGGCTCTGTGAACTCGGCCAGGGCTCTTTGAACTCTGCCAGGGCTCTGTGGATGTGGCCAGGGCTCTGTGGACTCGGCCAGGGCTCTGTGGACTCCGCCAGGGCTCTATGAACTCGGCCAGGGCTCTGTGGACTCCGCCAGGGCTCTGTGGACGTGGCCAGGGCTCTGTGAACTCGGCCAGGGCTCTGTGGACTCCGCCAGGGCTCTGTGGACTCGGCCAGGGCTCTGTGGACTCGGCCAGGGCTCTGTGAACTCTGCCAGGGCTCTGTGGACTCCGCCAGGGCTCTGTGGACGTGGCCAGGGTTCTGTGGACTCCCCCAAAGCTCTGTGGACTCGGCCAGGGCTCTGTGGACTCGGCCAGGGCTCTGTGGACTCTGCCAGGGCTCTGTGCACTCCGCCAGGGCTCTGTGGATGTGGCCAGGGCTCTGTGGACTCTGCCAGGGCTCTGTGGACTCGGCCAGGGCTCTGTGGACTCGGCCAGGGCTCTGCGGACTCCGCCAGGGCTCTGTGGACTCGGCCAGGGCTCTGTGAACTCGGCCAGGGCTCTGTGGACTCCGCCAGGGCTCTGTGAACTCTGCCAGGGCTCTGTGGACTCGGCCAGGGCTCTGTGGACTCGGCCAGGGCTCTGTGGACTCCGCCAGGGCTCTGTGGAAGTGGCCAGGGCTCTGTGAACTCAGCCAGGAGCAATACGTAA
>JAZGTQ010000446.1:0-80598 GCA_037953605.1 Necrosyrtes monachus | reverse complement strand
CTATGTATTGCTCAGGGCTCTGTGGATGTGGCCAGGGCTCTGTGGACTCCGCCAGGGCTCTGTGGACGTGGCCAGGGCTCTGTGAACTCGGCCAGGGCTCTGTGGACTCCGCCAGGGCTCTGTGGATGTGGCCAGGGCTCTGTGGACTCGGCCAGGGCTCTGTGGACTCCGCCAGGGCTCTGTGGATGTGGCCAGGGCTCTGTGGACTCTGCCAGGGCTCTGTGGACTCGGCCAGGGCTCTGTGAACTCGGCCAGGGCTCTGTGGACTCGGCCAGGGCTCTGTGGACTCCGCCAGGGCTCTGTGGACTCCGCCAGGGCTCTGTGGACTCGGCCAGGGCTCTGTGGACTCCGCCAGGGCTCTGTGAACTCGGCCAGGGCTCTGTGGACTCGGCCAGGGCTCTGTGGATTCCGCCAGGGCTCTGTGAACTCGGCCAGGGCTCTGTGGACTCTGCCAGGGCTCTGTGGACTGCGCCAGGGCTCTGTGGACTCGGACAGGGCTCTGTGGACTCTGCCAGGGCTCTGTGGACTCGGCCAGGGCTCTGTGAACTCTGCCAGGGCTCTGTGGACTCGGCCAGGGCTCTGTGGACTCCGCCAGGGCTCTGTGGAATCTGCCAGGGCTCTGTGGACTCCGCCAGGGCTCTGTGAACTTGGCCAGGGCTCTGTGGACTCGGCCAGGGCTCTGTGAACTCGGCCAGGGCTCTGTGGACTCGGCCAGGGCTCTGTGGACTCGGCCAGGGCTCTGTGGACTCCGCCAGGGCTCTGTGGACTCGGCCAGGGCTCTGTGGACTCTGCCAGGGCTCTGTGAACTCGGCCAGGGCTCTGTGGACTCGGCCAGGGCTCTGTGGACTCCGCCAGGGCTCTGTGGATGTGGCCAGGGCTCTGTGAACTCGGCCAGGGCTCTGTGGACTCGGCCAGGGCTCTGTGGACTCGGCCAGGGCTCTGTGGACTCCGCCAGGGCTCTGTGAACTCGGTCAGGGCTCTGTGGACTCCGCCAGGGCTCTGTGGACTCTGCCAGGGCTCTGTGAACTCGGCCAGGGCTCTGTGGACTCCGCCAGGGCTCTGTGGACTCGGCCAGGGCTCTGTGAACTCGGCCAGGGCTCTGTGGACTCGGCCAGGGCTCTGTGGACTCTGCCAGGGATCTGTGGACTCCGCCAGGGCTCTGTGGAAGTGGCCAGGGCTCTGTGAACTCGGCCAGGGCTCTGTGGACTCTGGCAGGGCTCTGTGGACTCCGCCAGGGCTCTGTGGATGTGGCCAGGGCTCTGTGGACTCTGCCAGGGCTCTGTGGACTCGGCCAGGGCTCTGTGGACTCCGCCAGGGCTCTGTGGACTCGGCCAGGGCTCTGTGGATTTGGCCAGGGCTCTGTGGACTCTGCCAGGGCTCTGTGGACTCGGCCAGGGCTCTGTGGACTCCGCCAGGACTCTGTGAACTCGGCCAGGGCTCTGTGGACTCGGCCAGGGCTCTGTGGACTCTGCCAGGGCTCTGTGAACTCGGCCAGGGCTCTGTGGACTCCGCCAGGGCTCTGTGGACTCTGCCAGGGCTCTGTGGACTCCGCCAGGGCTCTGTGGATGTGGCCAGGGCTCTGTGGACTCTGCCAGGGCTCTGTGGACTCGGCCAGGGCTCTGTGGACTCGGCCAGGGCTCTGTGGACTCCGCCAGGGCTCTGTGAACTCGGCCAGGGCTCTGTGGACTCGGCCAGGGCTCTGTGGACTCTGCCAGGGCTCTGTGAACTCGGCCAGGGCTCTGTGGACTCCGCCAGGGCTCTGTGAACTCTGCCAGGGCTCTGTGGACTCGGCCAGGGCTCTGTGGACTCCGCCAGGGCTCTGTGGACTCCGCCAGGGCTCTGTGGACTCTGCCAGGGCTCTGTGAACTCGGCCAGGGCTCTGTGGACTCCGCCAGGGCTCTGTGGACTCTGCCAGGGCTCTGTGGACTCCGCCAGGGCTCTGTGGACTCGGCCAGGGCTCTGTGGACTCTGCCAGGGCTCTGTGGACTCGGCCAGGGCTCTGTGGACTCCGCCAGGGCTCTGTGGACTCGGCCAGGGCTCTGTGGACTCCGCCAGGGCTCTGTGGACTCCGCCAGGGCTCTGTGGATTTGGCCAGGGCTCTGTGGACTCAGCCAGGGCTCTGTGGACTCTGCCAGGGCTCTGTGGACTCGGCCAGGGCTCTGTGGACTCGGCCAGGGCTCTGTGGACTCCGCCAGGGCTCTGTGAACTCGGCCAGGGCTCTGTGGACTCCGCCAGGGCTCTGTGGACTCCGCCAGGGCTCTGTGGACTCGGCCAGGGCTCTGTGGACTCCGCCAGGGCTCTGTGAACTCGGCCAGGGCTCTGTGGACTCGGCCAGGGCTCTGTGGACTCTGCCAGGGCTCTGTGAACTCGGCCAGGGCTCTGTGGACTCCGCCAGGGCTCTGTGAACTCTGCCAGGGCTCTGTGGACTCGGCCAGGGCTCTGTGGACTCCGCCAGGGCTCTGTGGACTCCGCCAGGGCTCTGTGGACTCTGCCAGGGCTCTGTGAACTCGGCCAGGGCTCTGTGGACTCCGCCAGGGCTCTGTGGACTCTGCCAGGGCTCTGTGGACTCCGCCAGGGCTCTGTGGACTCGGCCAGGGCTCTGTGGACTCTGCCAGGGCTCTGTGGACTCGGCCAGGGCTCTGTGGACTCCGCCAGGGCTCTGTGGACTCGGCCAGGGCTCTGTGGACTCGGCCAGGGCTCTGTGGACTCCGCCAGGGCTCTGTGGATGTGGCCAGGGCTCTGTGGACTCAGCCAGGGCTCTGTGGACTCTGCCAGGGCTCTGTGGACTCGGCCAGGGCTCTGTGGACTCGGCCAGGGCTCTGTGGACTCCGCCAGGGCTCTGTGAACTCGGCCAGGGCTCTGTGGACTCCGCCAGGGCTCTGTGGACTCGGCCAGGGCTCTGTGGACTCCGCCAGGGCTCTGTGAACTCGGCCAGGGCTCTGTGGACTCGGCCAGGGCTCTGTGGACTCCGCCAGGGCTCTGTGAACTCGGCCAGGGCTCTGTGGACTCTGCCAGGGCTCTGTGGACTCCGCCAGGGCTCTGTGGACTCGGCCAGGGCTCTGTGGACTCCGCCAGGGCTCTGTGGACTCGGCCAGGGCTCTGTGAACTCTGCCAGGGCTCTGTGGACTCGGCCAGGGCTCTGTGGACTCCGCCAGGGCTCTGTGGACTCTGCCAGGGCTCTGTGGACTCCGCCAGGGCTCTGTGGACTCGGCCAGGGCTCTGTGGACTCAGCCAGGGCTCTGTGGACTCGGCCAGGGCTCTGTGGACTCGGCCAGGGCTCTGTGGACTCGGCCAGGGCTCTGTGGACTCGGCCAGGGCTCTGTGGACTCCGCCAGGGCTCTGTGGACTCGGCCAGGGCTCTGTGGACTCTGCCAGGGCTCTGTGAACTCGGCCAGGGCTCTGTGGACTCGGCCAGGGCTCTGTGGACTCTGCCAGGGCTCTGTGGATGTGGCCAGGGCTCTGTGAACTCGGCCAGGGCTCTGTGGACTCGGCCAGGGCTCTGTGGACTCGGCCAGGGCTCTGTGGACTCCGCCAGGGCTCTGTGAACTCGGCCAGGGCTCTGTGGACTCCGCCAGGGCTCTGTGGACTCTGCCAGGGCTCTGTGAACTCGGCCAGGGCTCTGTGGACTCCGCCAGGGCTCTGTGGACTCCGCCAGGGCTCTGTGAACTCGGCCAGGGCTCTGTGGACTCGGCCAGGGCTCTGTGGACTCTGCCAGGGCTCTGTGGACTCCGCCAGGGCTCTGTGGAAGTGGCCAGGGCTCTGTGAACTCGGCCAGGGCTCTGTGGACTCTGCCAGGGCTCTGTGGACTCCGCCAGGGCTCTGTGGATGTGGCCAGGGCTCTGTGGACTCTGCCAGGGCTCTGTGGACTCGGCCAGGGCTCTGTGGACTCGGCCAGGGCTCTGTGGACTCCGCCAGGGCTCTGTGGACTCGGCCAGGGCTCTGTGGACTTGGCCAGGGCTCTGTGGACTCTGCCAGGGCTCTGTGGACTCGGCCAGGGCTCTGTGGACTCCGCCAGGGCTCTGTGAACTCGGCCAGGGCTCTGTGGACTCGGCCAGGGCTCTGTGGACTCTGCCAGGGCTCTGTGAACTCGGCCAGGGCTCTGTGGACTCCGCCAGGGCTCTGTGGATGTGGCCAGGGCTCTGTGGACTCGGCCAGGGCTCTGTGGACGTGGCCAGGGCTCTGTGGACTCTGCCAGGGCTCTGTGGACTCGGCCAGGGCTCTGTGGACTCCGCCAGGGCTCTGTGAACTCGGCCAGGGCTCTGTGGACTCGGCCAGGGCTCTGTGGACTCTGCCAGGGCTCTGTGGACTCGGCCAGGGCTCTGTGGACTCCGCCAGGGCTCTGTGGACTCTGCCAGGGCTCTGTGGACTCGGCCAGGGCTCTGTGAACTCGGTCAGGGCTCTGTGGACTCCGCCAGGGCTCTGTGGAAGTGGCCAGGGCTCTGTGAACTCGGCCAGGGCTCTGTGGACTCGGCCAGGGCTCTGTGGACTCGGCCAGGGCTCTGTGGACTCGGCCAGGGCTCTGTGGACTCGGCCAGGGCTCTGTGGACTCGGCCAGGGCTCTGTGGATGTGGCCAGGGCTCTGTGGACTCGGCCAGGGCTCTGTGGACTCCGCCAGGGCTCTGTGAACTCGGCCAGGGCTCTGTGGACTCCGCCAGGGCTCTGTGGACTCTGCCAGGGCTCTGTGAACTCCGCCAGGGCTCTGTGGACTCCGCCAGGGCTCTGTGGATGTGGCCAGGGCTCTGTGGACTCTGCCAGGGCTCTGTGGACTCGGCCAGGGCTCTGTGGACTCGGCCAGGGCTCTGTGGACTCCGCCAGGGCTCTGTGAACTCGGCCAGGGCTCTGTGGACTCCGCCAGGGCTCTGTGGACTCTGCCAGGGCTCTGTGGACTCTGCCAGGGCTCTGTGGACTCCGCCAGGGTTCTGTGAACTCGGCCAGGGCTCTGTGGACTCCGCCAGGGCTCTGTGAACTCGGCCAGGGCTCTGTGGACTCGGCCAGGGCTCTGTGGACTCTGCCAGGGCTCTGTGAACTCCGCCAGGGCTCTGTGGACTCCGCCAGGGCTCTGTGGACTCCGCCAGGGCTCTGTGGACTCTGCCAGGGCTCTGTGGACTCGGCCAGGGCTCTGTGGACTCCGCCAGGGCTCTGTGGACTCCGCCAGGGCTCTGTGAACTCGGCCAGGGCTCTGTGGACTCCGCCAGGGCTCTGTGGACTCTGCCAGGGCTCTGTGAACTCGGCCAGGGCTCTGTGGACTCCGCCAGGGCTCTGTGGACTCTGCCAGGGCTCTGTGGATGTGGCCAGGGCTCTGTGGACTCTGCCAGGGCTCTGTGGACTCGGCCAGGGCTCTGTGGACTCGGCCAGGGCTCTGTGGACTCCGCCAGGGCTCTGTGGACTCGGCCAGGGCTCTGTGGACTTGGCCAGGGCTCTGTGGACTCTGCCAGGGCTCTGTGGACTCGGCCAGGGCTCTGTGGACTCCGCCAGGGCTCTGTGAACTCGGCCAGGGCTCTGTGGACTCGGCCAGGGCTCTGTGGACTCGGCCAGGGCTCTGTGGACTCTGCCAGGGCTCTGTGAACTCTGCCAGGGCTCTGTGGACTCGGCCAGGGCTCTGTGGACTCGGCCAGGGCTCTGTGGACTCGGCCAGGGCTCTGTGGACTCCGCCAGGGCTCTGTGGACTCTGCCAGGGCTCTGTGAACTCGGCCAGGGCTCTGTGGACTCGGCCAGGGCTCTGTGGACTCGGCCAGGGCTCTGTGGACTCCGCCAGGGCTCTGTGGATGTGGCCAGGGCTCTGTGGACTCGGCCAGGGCTCTGTGGACTCGGCCAGGGCTCTGTGGACTCGGCCAGGGCTCTGTGGACTCCGCCAGGGCTCTGTGGACTCTGCCAGGGCTCTGTGGACTCGGCCAGGGCTCTGTGAACTCGGCCAGGGCTCTGTGGACTCGGCCAGGGCTCTGTGGACTCTGCCAGGGCTCTGTGAACTCGGCCAGGGCTCTGTGGACTCCGCCAGGGCTCTGTGGACTCTGCCAGGGCTCTGTGGACTCCGCCAGGGCTCTGTGGATGTGGCCAGGGCTCTGTGGACTCTGCCAGGGCTCTGTGGACTCGGCCAGGGCTCTGTGGACTCGGCCAGGGCTCTGTGGACTTGGCCAGGGCTCTGTGGACTCGGCCAGGGCTCTGTGGACTCTGCCAGGGCTCTGTGGACTCGGCCAGGGCTCTGTGGACTCCGCCAGGGCTCTGTGAACTCGGCCAGGGCTCTGTGGACTCGGCCAGGGCTCTGTGAACTCGGCCAGGGCTCTGTGGACTCCGCCAGGGCTCTGTGGACTCCGCCAGGGCTCTGTGAACTCGGCCAGGGCTCTGTGGACTCCGCCAGGGCTCTGTGGACTCTGCCAGGGCTCTGTGGACTCCGCCAGGGCTCTGTGGACTCGGCCAGGGCTCTGTGGACTCTGCCAGGGCTCTGTGGACTCGGCCAGGGCTCTGTGGACTCCGCCAGGGCTCTGTGGACTCGGCCAGGGCTCTGTGGACTCCGCCAGGGCTCTGTGGACTCGGCCAGGGCTCTGTGGACTCCGCCAGGGCTCTGTGGACTCCGCCAGGGCTCTGTGGATGTGGCCAGGGCTCTGTGGACTCGGCCAGGGCTCTGTGGACTCGGCCAGGGCTCTGTGGACTCCGCCAGGGCTCTGTGGACTCGGCCAGGGCTCTGTGGACTCCGCCAGGGCTCTGTGGACTCGGCCAGGGCTCTGTGGACTCTGCCAGGGCTCTGTGAACTCGGCCAGGGCTCTGTGGACTCCGCCAGGGCTCTGTGGACTCTGCCAGGGCTCTGTGAACTCGGCCAGGGCTCTGTGAACTCTGCCAGGGCTCTGTGGACTCCGCCAGGGCTCTGTGGATGTGGCCAGGGCTCTGTGCTCTCTGCCAGGGCTCTGTGGACTCGGCCAGGGCTCTGTGGACTCCGCCAGGGCTCTGTGGACTCCGCCAGGGCTCTGTGAACTCGGCCAGGGCTCTGTGGACTCGGCCAGGGCTCTGTGGACTCTGCCAGGGCTCTGTGGACTCGGCCAGGGCTCTGTGGACTCCGCCAGGGCTCTGTGGACTCCGCCAGGGCTCTGTGAACTCGGCCAGGGCTCTGTGGACTCGGCCAGGGCTCTGTGGACTCGGCCAGGGCTCTGTGGACTCGGCCAGGGCTCTGTGGACTCTGCCAGGGCTCTGTGAACTCCGCCAGGGCTCTGTGGACTCGGCCAGGGCTCTGTGGACTCCGCCAGGGCTCTGTGAACTCGGCCAGGGCTCTGTGGACTCTGCCAGGGCTCTGTGGACTCCGCCAGGGCTCTGTGGACTCGGCCAGGGCTCTGTGGACTCCGCCAGGGCTCTGTGGACTCCGCCAGGGCTCTGTGAACTCTGCCAGGGCTCTGTGGACTCGGCCAGGGCTCTGTGGACTCCGCCAGGGCTCTGTGGACTCGGCCAGGGCTCTGTGGACTCCGCCAGGGCTCTGTGAACTCGGCCAGGGCTCTGTGGACTCGGCCAGGGCTCTGTGAACTCGGCCAGGGCTCTGTGAACTCGGCCAGGGCTCTGTGGACTCGGCCAGGGCTCTGTGGACTCGGCCAGGGCTCTGTGGACTCCGCCAGGGCTCTGTGGACTCGGCCAGGGCTCTGTGGACTCTGCCAGGGCTCTGTGAACTCTGCCAGGGCTCTGTGGACTCGGCCAGGGCTCTGTGGACTCCGCCAGGGCTCTGTGGATGTGGCCAGGGCTCTGTGGACTCGGCCAGGGCTCTGTGGACTCGGCCAGGGCTCTGTGGACTCGGCCAGGGCTCTGTGGACTCCGCCAGGGCTCTGTGAACTCGGTCAGGGCTCTGTGGACTCCGCCAGGGCTCTGTGGACTCTGCCAGGGCTCTGTGAACTCTGCCAGGGCTCTGTGGACTCCGCCAGGGCTCTGTGGACTCGGCCAGGGCTCTGTGGACTCGGCCAGGGCTCTGTGGACTCGGCCAGGGCTCTGTGGACTCTGCCAGGGCTCTGTGGACTCCGCCAGGGCTCTGTGGAAGTGGCCAGGGCTCTGTGAACTCGGCCAGGGCTCTGTGGACTCTGCCAGGGCTCTGTGGACTCCGCCAGGGCTCTGTGGATGTGGCCAGGGCTCTGTGGACTCTGCCAGGGCTCTGTGGACTCGGCCAGGGCTCTGTGGACTCCGCCAGGGCTCTGTGGACTCGGCCAGGGCTCTGTGGATTTGGCCAGGGCTCTGTGGACTCTGCCAGGGCTCTGTGGACTCGGCCAGGGCTCTGTGGACTCCGCCAGGGCTCTGTGAACTCGGCCAGGGCTCTGTGGACTCGGCCAGGGCTCTGTGGACTCTGCCAGGGCTCTGTGAACTCGGCCAGGGCTCTGTGGACTCCGCCAGGGCTCTGTGGACTCTGCCAGGGCTCTGTGGACTCCGCCAGGGCTCTGTGGATTTGGCCAGGGCTCTGTGGACTCTGCCAGGGCTCTGTGGACTCGGCCAGGGCTCTGTGGACTCGGCCAGGGCTCTGTGGACTCCGCCAGGGCTCTGTGAACTCGGCCAGGGCTCTGTGGACTCGGCCAGGGCTCTGTGGACTCTGCCAGGGCTCTGTGAACTCGGCCAGGGCTCTGTGGACTCCGCCAGGGCTCTGTGGACTCTGCCAGGGCTCTGTGGACTCGGCCAGGGCTCTGTGAACTCGGCCAGGGCTCTGTGGACTCCGCCAGGGCTCTGTGGACTCTGCCAGGGCTCTGTGAACTCGGCCAGGGCTCTGTGGACTCCGCCAGGGCTCTGTGGACTCTGCC
This sequence comes from Necrosyrtes monachus, assembly GCA_037953605.1. Taxonomy (NCBI): domain Eukaryota; kingdom Metazoa; phylum Chordata; class Aves; order Accipitriformes; family Accipitridae; genus Necrosyrtes; species Necrosyrtes monachus. Next base: position 71,845 of record JAZGTQ010000446.1, on the reverse strand, counting down.
AGGGCTCTGTGGACTCCGCCAGGGCTCTGTGGACTCGGCCAGGGCTCTGTGGACTCTGCCAGGGCTCTGTGGACTCGGCCAGGGCTCTGTGGACTCAGCCAGGGCTCTGTGGACTCGGCCAGGGCTCTGTGGACTCCGCCAGGGCTCTGTGGACTCGGCCAGGGCTCTGTGGACTCGGCCAGGGCTCTGTGGACTCGGCCAGGGCTCTGTGGACTCTGCCAGGGCTCTGTGAACTCGGCCAGGGCTCTGTGGACTCCGCCAGGGCTCTGTGGACTCGGCCAGGGCTCTGTGGACTCGGCCAGGGCTCTGTGGATGTGGCCAGGGCTCTGTGGACTCTGCCAGGGCTCTGTGGACTCTGCCAGGGCTCTGTGAACTCGGCCAGGGCTCTGTGGACTCGGCCAGGGCTCTGTGGACTCCGCCAGGGCTCTGTGGACTCGGCCAGGGCTCTGTGGACTCTGCCAGGGCTCTGTGGACTCGGCCAGGGCTCTGTGGACTCCGCCAGGGCTCTGTGGACTCGGCCAGGGCTCTGTGGACTCCGCCAGGGCTCTGTGGACTCCGCCAGGGCTCTGTGGACTCCGCCAGGGCTCTGTGGACTCGGCCAGGGCTCTGTGAACTCGGCCAGGGCTCTGTGGACTCGGCCAGGGCTCTGTGGACTCTGCCAGGGCTCTGTGAACTCCGCCAGGGCTCTGTGAACTCGGCCAGGGCTCTGTGGACTCCGCCAGGGCTCTGTGGACTCGGCCAGGGCTCTGTGAACTCGGCCAGGGCTCTGTGGACTCCGCCAGGGCTCTGTGAACTCTGCCAGGGCTCTGTGAACTCGGCCAGGGCTCTGTGGACTCAGCCAGGGCTCTGTGGACTCCGCCAGGGCTCTGTGGATGTGGCCAGGGCTCTGTGGACTCCGCCAGGGCTCTGTGGACTCGGCCAGGGCTCTGTGAACTCGGCCAGGGCTCTGTGGACTCCGCCAGGGCTCTGTGGATGTGGCCAGGGCTCTGTGGACTCGGCCAGGGCTCTGTGGACTCCGCCAGGGCTCTGTGGATGTGGCCAGGGCTCTGTGGACTCTGCCAGGGCTCTGTGGACTCGGCCAGGGCTCTGTGAACTCGGCCAGGGCTCTGTGGACTCGGCCAGGGCTCTGTGGACTCGGCCAGGGCTCTGTGGACTCCGCCAGGGCTCTGTGGACTCCGCCAGGGCTCTGTGAACTCGGCCAGGGCTCTGTGGACTTGGCCAGGGTTCTGTGGACTCTGCCTGTGCTCTGTGGACTCCGCCAGGGCTCTGTGGACTCCGCCAGGGCTCTGTGGACTCTGCCAGGGCTCTGTGAACTCGGCCAGGGCTCTGTGGACTCGGCCAGGGCTCTGTGGACTCTGCCAGGGCTCTGTGAACTCGGCCAGGGCTCTGTGGACTCTGCCAGGGCTCTGTGGACTCTGCCAGGGCTCTGTGAACTCGGCCAGGGCTCTGTGAACTCTGCCAGGGCTCTGTGGACTCCGCCAGGGCTCTGTGGACTCGGCCAGGGCTCTGTGGACTCCGCCAGGGCTCTGTGGACTCGGCCAGGGCTCTGTGGATGTGGCCAGGGCTCTGTGCTCTCTGCCAGGGCTCTGTGGACTCCGCCAGGGCTCTGTGGACTCCGCCAGGGCTCTGTGGACTCGGCCAGGGCTCTGTGGACTCGGCCAGGGCTCTGTGAACTCGGCCAGGGCTCTGTGGACTCGGCCAGGGCTCTGTGGACTCGGCCAGGGCTCTGTGGATGTGGCCAGGGCTCTGTGGACTCTGCCAGGGCTCAGTGGACTCCGCCAGGGCTCTGTGAACTCGGCCAGGGCTCTGTGGACTCCGCCAGGGCTCTGTGGACTCGGCCAGGGCTCTGTGAACTCGGCCAGGGCTCTGTGGACTCCGCCAGGGCTCTGTGAACTCTGCCAGGGCTCTGTGAACTCGGCCAGGGCTCTGTGGACTCGGCCAGGGCTCTGTGGACTCCGCCAGGGCTCTGTGGATGTGGCCAGGGCTCTGTGGACTCGGCCAGGGCTCTGTGGACGTGGCCAGGGCTCTGTGAACTCGGCCAGGGCTCTGTGGACTCCGCCAGGGCTCTGTGGATGTGGCCAGGGCTCTGTGGACTCGGCCAGGGCTCTGTGGACTCCGCCAGGGCTCTGTGGATGTGGCCAGGGCTCTGTGGACTCTGCCAGGGCTCTGTGGACTCGGCCAGGGCTCTGTGAACTCGGCCAGGGCTCTGTGGACTCGGCCAGGGCTCTGTGGACTCCGCCAGGGCTCTGTGGACTCCGCCAGGGCTCTGTGGACTCGGCCAGGGCTCTGTGGACTCCGCCAGGGCTCTGTGAACTCGGCCAGGGCTCTGTGGACTCGGCCAGGGCTCTGTGGATTCCGCCAGGGCTCTGTGAACTCGGCCAGGGCTCTGTGGACTCTGCCAGGGCTCTGTGGACTGCGCCAGGGCTCTGTGGACTCGGACAGGGCTCTGTGGACTCCGCCAGGGCTCTGTGGACTCGGCCAGGGCTCTGTGAACTCTGCCAGGGCTCTGTGGACTCGGCCAGGGCTCTGTGGACTCCGCCAGGGCTCTGTGGACTCTGCCAGGGCTCTGTGGACTCCGCCAGGGCTCTGTGAACTTGGCCAGGGCTCTGTGGACTCGGCCAGGGCTCTGTGAACTCGGCCAGGGCTCTGTGGACTCGGCCAGGGCTCTGTGGACTCGGCCAGGGCTCTGTGGACTCCGCCAGGGCTCTGTGGACTCGGCCAGGGCTCTGTGGACTCTGCCAGGGCTCTGTGAACTCGGCCAGGGCTCTGTGGACTCGGCCAGGGCTCTGTGGACTCGGCCAGGGCTCTGTGGACTCTGCCAGGGCTCTGTGGATGTGGCCAGGGCTCTGTGAACTCGGCCAGGGCTCTGTGGACTCGGCCAGGGCTCTGTGGACTCGGCCAGGGCTCTGTGGACTCCGCCAGGGCTCTGTGAACTCGGTCAGGGCTCTGTGGACTCCGCCAGGGCTCTGTGGACTCTGCCAGGGCTCTGTGAACTCGGCCAGGGCTCTGTGGACTCCGCCAGGGCTCTGTGGACTCGGCCAGGGCTCTGTGAACTCGGCCAGGGCTCTGTGGACTCGGCCAGGGCTCTGTGGACTCTGCCAGGGATCTGTGGACTCCGCCAGGGCTCTGTGGAAGTGGCCAGGGCTCTGTGAACTCGGCCAGGGCTCTGTGGACTCTGGCAGGGCTCTGTGGACTCCGCCAGGGCTCTGTGGATGTGGCCAGGGCTCTGTGGACTCTGCCAGGGCTCTGTGGACTCGGCCAGGGCTCTGTGGACTCCGCCAGGGCTCTGTGGACTCGGCCAGGGCTCTGTGGATTTGGCCAGGGCTCTGTGGACTCTGCCAGGGCTCTGTGGACTCGGCCAGGGCTCTGTGGACTCCGCCAGGACTCTGTGAACTCGGCCAGGGCTCTGTGGACTCGGCCAGGGCTCTGTGGACTCTGCCAGGGCTCTGTGAACTCGGCCAGGGCTCTGTGGACTCCGCCAGGGCTCTGTGGACTCTGCCAGGGCTCTGTGGACTCCGCCAGGGCTCTGTGGATGTGGCCAGGGCTCTGTGGACTCTGCCAGGGCTCTGTGGACTCGGCCAGGGCTCTGTGGACTCGGCCAGGGCTCTGTGGACTCCGCCAGGGCTCTGTGAACTCGGCCAGGGCTCTGTGGACTCGGCCAGGGCTCTGTGGACTCTGCCAGGGCTCTGTGAACTCGGCCAGGGCTCTGTGGACTCCGCCAGGGCTCTGTGAACTCTGCCAGGGCTCTGTGGACTCGGCCAGGGCTCTGTGGACTCCGCCAGGGCTCTGTGGACTCCGCCAGGGCTCTGTGGACTCTGCCAGGGCTCTGTGAACTCGGCCAGGGCTCTGTGGACTCCGCCAGGGCTCTGTGGACTCTGCCAGGGCTCTGTGGACTCCGCCAGGGCTCTGTGGACTCGGCCAGGGCTCTGTGGACTCTGCCAGGGCTCTGTGGACTCGGCCAGGGCTCTGTGGACTACGCCAGGGCTCTGTGGACTCGGCCAGGGCTCTGTGGACTCCGCCAGGGCTCTGTGGACTCCGCCAGGGCTCTGTGGATGTGGCCAGGGCTCTGTGGACTCAGCCAGGGCTCTGTGGACTCTGCCAGGGCTCTGTGGACTCGGCCAGGGCTCTGTGGACTCGGCCAGGGCTCTGTGGACTCCGCCAGGGCTCTGTGAACTCGGCCAGGGCTCTGTGGACTCCGCCAGGGCTCTGTGGACTCCGCCAGGGCTCTGTGGACTCGGCCAGGGCTCTGTGGACTCCGCCAGGGCTCTGTGAACTCGGCCAGGGCTCTGTGGACTCGGCCAGGGCTCTGTGGACTCCGCCAGGGCTCTGTGAACTCGGCCAGGGCTCTGTGGACTCTGCCAGGGCTCTGTGGACTCCGCCAGGGCTCTGTGGACTCGGCCAGGGCTCTGTGGACTCCGCCAGGGCTCTGTGGACTCGGCCAGGGCTCTGTGAACTCTGCCAGGGCTCTGTGGACTCGGCCAGGGCTCTGTGGACTCCGCCAGGGCTCTGTGGACTCTGCCAGGGCTCTGTGGACTCCGCCAGGGCTCTGTGGACTCGGCCAGGGCTCTGTGGACTCAGCCAGGGCTCTGTGGACTCGGCCAGGGCTCTGTGGACTCGGCCAGGGCTCTGTGGACTCGGCCAGGGCTCTGTGGACTCGGCCAGGGCTCTGTGGACTCCGCCAGGGCTCTGTGGACTCGGCCAGGGCTCTGTGGACTCTGCCAGGGCTCTGTGAACTCGGCCAGGGCTCTGTGGACTCGGCCAGGGCTCTGTGGACTCTGCCAGGGCTCTGTGGACGTGGCCAGGGCTCTGTGAACTCGGCCAGGGCTCTGTGGACTCGGCCAGGGCTCTGTGGACTCTGCCAGGGCTCTGTGGACTCCGCCAGGGCTCTGTGAACTCGGTCAGGGCTCTGTGGACTCCGCCAGGGCTCTGTGGACTCTGCCAGGGCTCTGTGAACTCGGCCAGGGCTCTGTGGACTCCGCCAGGGCTCTGTGGACTCGGCCAGGGCTCTGTGAACTCGGCCAGGGCTCTGTGGACTCGGCCAGGGCTCTGTGGACTCTGCCAGGGCTCTGTGGACTCGGCCAGGGCTCTGTGGACTCCGCCAGGGCTCTGTGAACTCGGCCAGGGCTCTGTGGACTCGGCCAGGGCTCTGTGGACTCTGCCAGGGCTCTGTGAACTCGGCCAGGGCTCTGTGGACTCCGCCAGGGCTCTGTGGACTCTGCCAGGGCTCTGTGGACTCCGCCAGGGCTCTGTGGATGTGGCCAGGGCTCTGTGGACTCTGCCAGGGCTCTGTGGACTCGGCCAGGGCTCTGTGGACTCCGCCAGGGCTCTGTGAACTCGGCCAGGGCTCTGTGGACTCGGCCAGGGCTCTGTGGACTCTGCCAGGGCTCTGTGGACTCGGCCAGGGCTCTGTGGACTCCGCCAGGGCTCTGTGAACTCTGCCAGGGCTCTGTGGACTCGGCCAGGGCTCTGTGAACTCGGCCAGGGCTCTGTGGACTCCGCCAGGGCTCTGTGGACTCTGCCAGGGCTCTGTGAACTCGGCCAGGGCTCTGTGGACTCCGCCAGGGCTCTGTGGACTCTGCCAGGGCTCTGTGGACTCCGCCAGGGCTCTGTGGACTCTGCCAGGGCTCTGTGGACTCTGCCAGGGCTCTGTGGACTCGGCCAGGGCTCTGTGGACTCGGCCAGGGCTCTGTGGACTCCGCCAGGGCTCTGTGGACTCCGCCAGGGCTCTGTGGATGTGGCCAGGGCTCTGTGGACTCAGCCAGGGCTCTGTGGACTCTGCCAGGGCTCTGTGGACTCGGCCAGGGCTCTGTGAACTCGGCCAGGGCTCTGTGGACTCTGCCAGGGCTCTGTGGACTCGGCCAGGGCTCTGTGAACTCGGCCAGGGCTCTGTGGACTCCGCCAGGGCTCTGTGGACTCCGCCAGGGCTCTGTGGACTCGGCCAGGGCTCTGTGGACTCGGCCAGGGCTCTGTGGACTCCGCCAGGGCTCTGTGAACTCGGCCAGGGCTCTGTGGACTCGGCCAGGGCTCTGTGGACTCCGCCAGGGCTCTGTGAACTCGGCCAGGGCTCTGTGGACTCTGCCAGGGCTCTGTGGACTGCGCCAGGGCTCTGTGGACTCGGCCAGGGCTCTGTGGACTCCGCCAGGGCTCTGTGGACTCGGCCAGGGCTCTGTGAACTCTGCCAGGGCTCTGTGGACTCCGCCAGGGCTCTGTGGACTCCGCCAGGGCTCTGTGGACTCTGCCAGGGCTCTGTGGACTCTGCCAGGGCTCTGTGAACTTGGCCAGGGCTCTGTGGACTCGGCCAGGGCTCTGTGAACTCGGCCAGGGCTCTGTGGACTCGGCCAGGGCTCTGTGGACTCGGCCAGGGCTCTGTGGACTCCGCCAGGGCTCTGTGGACTCGGCCAGGGCTCTGTGGACTCTGCCAGGGCTCTGTGAACTCGGCCAGGGCTCTGTGGACTCGGCCAGGGCTCTGTGGACTCGGCCAGGGCTCTGTGGACTCGGCCAGGGCTCTGTGGAAGTGGCCAGGGCTCTGTGAACTCGGCCAGGGCTCTGTGGACTCGGCCAGGGCTCTGTGGACTCGGCCAGGGCTCTGTGGACTCGGCCAGGGCTCTGTGGAAGTGGCCAGGGCTCTGTGAACTCGGCCAGGGCTCTGTGGACTCGGCCAGGGCTCTGTGGACTCGGCCAGGGCTCTGTGAACTCGGCCAGGGCTCTGTGGACTCCGCCAGGGCTCTGTGGAAGTGGCCAGGGCTCTGTGAACTCGGCCAGGGCTCTGTGGTCTCGGCCAGGGCTCTGTGGACTCGGCCAGGGCTCTGTGGACTCCGCCAGGGCTCTGTGGACTCGGCCAGGGCTCTGTGGACTCGGCCAGGGCTCTGTGGACTCGGCCAGGGCTCTGTGGACTCGGCCAGGGCTCTGTGGATGTGGCCAGGGCTCTGTGGACTCTGCCAGGGCTCAGTGGACTCCGCCAGGGCTCTGTGAACTCGGCCAGGGCTCTGTGGACTCCGCCAGGGCTCTGTGGACTCTGCCAGGGCTCTGTGAACTCCGCCAGGGCTCTGTGGACTCCGCCAGGGCTCTGTGGATGTGGCCAGGGCTCTGTGGACTCTGCCAGGGCTCTGTGGACTCGGCCAGGGCTCTGTGGACTCGGCCAGGGCTCTGTGGACTCCGCCAGGGCTCTGTGAACTCGGCCAGGGCTCTGTGGACTCCGCCAGGGCTCTGTGGACTCTGCCAGGGCTCTGTGAACTCTGCCAGGGCTCTGTGGACTCCGCCAGGGTTCTGTGAACTCGGCCAGGGCTCTGTGGACTCCGCCAGGGCTCTGTGAACTCGGCCAGGGCTCTGTGGACTCGGCCAGGGCTCTGTGGACTCTGCCAGGGCTCTGTGAACTCCGCCAGGGCTCTGTGGACTCCGCCAGGGCTCTGTGGATGTGGCCAGGGCTCTGTGGACTCTGCCAGGGCTCTGTGGACTCGGCCAGGGCTCTGTGGACTCCGCCAGGGCTCTGTGAACTCGGCCAGGGCTCTGTGGACTCCGCCAGGGCTCTGTGGACTCTGCCAGGGCTCTGTGAACTCGGCCAGGGCTCTGTGAACTCGGCCAGGGCTCTGTGGACTCGGCCAGGGCTCTGTGGACTCCGCCAGGGCTCTGTGAACCCTGCCAGGGCTCTGTGGACTCTGCCAGGGCTCAGTGGACTCTGCCAGGGCTCTGTGGACTCGGCCAGGGCTCTGTGGACTCTGCCAGGGCTCTGTGGACTCCGCCAGGGCTCTGTGAACTCGGCCAGGGCTCTGTGGACTCTGCCAGGGCTCTGTGGACTCCGCCAGGGCTCTGTGGACTCTGCCAGGGCTCTGTGGACTCGGCCAGGGCTCTGTGGACTCGGCCAGGGCTCTGTGGACTCGGCCAGGGCTCTGTGGACTCTGCCAGGGCTCTGTGGACTCCGCCAGGGCTCTGTGAACCCTGCCAGGGCTCTGTGGACTCGGCCAGGGCTCTGTGGACTCTGCCAGGGCTCTGTGGACTCCGCCAGGGCTCTGTGGACTCGGCCAGGGCTCTGTGGACTCTGCCAGGGCTCTGTGGACTCCGCCAGGGCTCTGTGAACTCTGCCAGGGCTCTGTGGACTCCGCCAGGGCTCTGTGGATGTGGCCAGGGCTCTGTGGACTCTGCCAGGGCTCTGTGGACTCCGCCAGGGCTCTGTGAACTCCGCCAGGGCTCTGTGGACTCCGCCAGGGCTCTGTGAACTCGGCCAGGGCTCTGTGGACTCCGCCAGGGCTCTGTGGACTCCGCCAGGGCTCTGTGGACTATGCCAGGGCTCTGTGGGTGTGGCCAGGGCTCTGTGGATGTGGCCAGGGCTCTGTGGATGTGGCCAGGGCTCTGTGGACTCTGCCAGGGCTCTGTGGACTCGGCCAGGGCTCTGTGGACTCGGCCAGGGCTCTGTGGATTCCGCCAGGGCTCTGTGGACTCTGCCAGGGCTCTGTGAACTCGGCCAGGGCTCTGTGGACTCGGCCAGGGCTCTGTGGACTCCGCCAGGGCTCTGTGGATGTGGCCAGGGCTCTGTGGACTCCGCCAGGGCTCTGTGAACTCGGCCAGGGCTCTGTGGACTCGGCCAGGGCTCTGTGGACTCAGCCAGGGCTCTGTGAACTCGGCCAGGGCTCTGTGGACTCGGCCAGGGCTCTGTGGACTCCGCCAGGGCTCTGTGGATGTGGCCAGGGCTCTGTGGACTCCGCCAGGGCTCTGTGAACTCCGCCAGGGCTCTGTGAACTCGGCCAGGGCTCTGTGGACTCCGCCAGGGCTCTGTGGATGTGGCCAGGGCTCTGTGGATGTGGCCAGGGCTCTGTGGACTCGGCCAGGGCTCTGTGGACTCCGCCAGGGCTCTGTGAACTCGGCCAGGGCTCTGTGGACTCTGCCAGGGCTCTGTGGACTCTGCCAGGGCTCTGTGAACTCGGCCAGGGCTCTGTGAACTCGGCCAGGGCTCTGTGGACTCGGCCAGGGCTCTGTGGACTCCGCCAGGGCTCTGTGAGCCCTGCCAGGGCTCTGTGGACTCTGCCAGGGCTCAGTGGACTCTGCCAGGGCTCTGTGGACTCCGCCAGGGCTCTGTTTACTCTGCCAGGGCTCTGTGGACTCGGCCAGGGCTCTGTGGACTCGGCCAGGGCTCTGTGGACTCGGCCAGGGCTCTGTGGACTCCGCCAGGACTCTGTGGATGTGGCCAGGGCTCTGTGGACTCCGCCAGGGGTCTGTGGACTCTGCCAGGGCTCTGTGGACTCCGCCAGGGCTCTGTGGACTCGTCCAGGGCTCTGTGGACTCTGCCAGGGCTCTGTGGACTCCGCCAGGGCTCTGTGGATGTGGCCCAGGGCTCTGTGGACTCTGCCAGGGCTCTGTGGACTCTGCCAGGGCTCTGTGAACTCGGCCAGGGCTCTGTGGACTCTGCCAGGGCTCTGTGAACTCCGCCAGGGCTCTGTGGACTCCGCCAGGGCTCTGTGAACTCGGCCAGGGCTCTGTGGACTCGGCCAGGGCTCTGTGGACTCGGCCAGGGCTCTGTGGACGTGGCCAGGGCTCTGTGAACTCGGCCAGGGCTCTGTGGACTCGGCCAGGGCTCTGTGGACTCAGCCAGGGCTCTGTGAACTCGGCCAGGGCTCTGTGGACTCGGCCAGGGCTCTGTGGACTCCGCCAGGGCTCTGTGGATGTGGCCAGGGCTCTGTGGACTCTGCCAGGGCTCTGTGGACTCGGCCAGGGCTCTGTGGACTCCGCCAGGGCTCTGTGAACTCGTCCAGGGCTCTGTGGACTCGGCCAGGGCTCTGTGGACTCTGCCAGGGCTCTGTGAACTCGGCCAGGGCTCTGTGGACTCTGCCAGGGCTCTGTGGACTCTGCCAGGGCTCTGTGAACTCGGCCAGGGCTCTGTGGACTCGGCCAGGGCTCTGTGGACTCAGCCAGGGCTCTGTGGACTCGGCCAGGGCTCTGTGGACTCAGCCAGGGCTCTGTGGACTCCGCCAGGGCTCTGTGGATGTGGCCAGGGCTCTGTGGACTCGGCCAGGGCTCTGTGGACTCCGCCAGGGCTCTGTGGATGTGGCCAGGGCTCTGTGGATGTGGCCAGGGCTCTGTGGACTCAGCCAGGGCTCTGTGGACTCGGCCAGGGCTCTGTGGACTCGGCCAGGGCTCTGTGGACTCAGCCAGGGCTCTATGGATGTGGCCAGGGCTCTGTGGACTCCGCCAGGGCTGTCTGGACTCGGCCAGGGCTCTGTGGACTCCGCCAGGGCTCTGTGGACTCGTCCAGGGCTCTGTGGACTCTGCCAGGGCTCTGTGGACTCCGCCAGGGCTCTGTGGATGTGGCCAGGGCTCTGTGGACTCTGCCAGGGCTCTGTGGACTCCGCCAGGGCTCTGTGAACTCCGCCAGGGCTCTGTGGACTCCGCCAGGGCTCTGTGAACTCGGCCAGGGCTCTGTGGATGTGGCCAGGGCTCTGTGGACTCGGCCAGGGCTCTGTGGACGTGGCCAGGGCTCTGTGAACTCGGCCAGGGCTCTGTGGACTCGGCCAGGGCTCTGTGGACTCAGCCAGGGCTCTGTGAACTCGGCCAGGGCTCTGTGGACTCGGCCAGGGCTCTGTGGACTCCGCCAGGGCTCTGTGGATGTGGCCAGGGCTCTGTGGACTCTGCCAGGGCTCTGTGGACTCGGCCAGGGCTCTGTGGACTCGGCCAGGGCTCTGTGGACTCCGCCAGGGCTCTGTGAACTCGTCCAGGGCTCTGTGGACTCCGCCAGGGCTCTGTGGACTCTGCCAGGGCTCTGTGAACTCGGCCAGGGCTCTGTGGACTCGGCCAGGGCTCTGTGGACTCTGCCAGGGCTCTGTGAACTCGGCCAGGGCTCTGTGGACTCGGCCAGGGCTCTGTGGACTCAGCCAGGGCTCTGTGGACTCGGCCAGGGCTCTGTGGACTCGGCCAGGGCTCTGTGGACTCCGCCAGGGCTCTGTGGATGTGGGCAGGGCTCTGTGGACTCTGCCAGGGCTCTGTGGACTCCGCCAGGGCTCTGTGGACTCGGCCAGGGCTCTGTGGACTTTGCCAGGGCTCTGTGAACTCGGCCAGGGCTCTGTGGACTCCGCCAGGGCTCTGTGGACTCGGCCAGTGCTCTGTGGACTTTGCCAGGGCTCTGTGAACTCGGCCAGGGCTCTGTGGATGTGGCCAGGGCTCTGTGGACTCGGCCAGGGCTCTGTGGACGTGGCCAGGGCTCTGTGAACTCGGCCAGGGCTCTGTGGACTCTGCCAGGGCTCTGTGGACTCAGCCAGGGCTCTGTGAACTCGGCCAGGGCTCTGTGGACTCGGCCAGGGCTCTGTGGACTCCGCCAGGGCTCTGTGGATGTGGCCAGGGCTCTGTGGACTCGGCCAGGGCTCTGTGGACTCGGCCAGGGCTCTGTGGACTCGGCCAGGGCTCTGTGGACTCGGCCAGGGCTCTGTGGACTCCGCCAGGGCTCTGTGAACTCGTCCAGGGCTCTGTGGACTCCGCCAGGGCTCTGTGGACTCTGCCAGGGCTCTGTGAACTCGGCCAGGGCTCTGTGGACTCGTCCAGGGCTCTGTGGACTCTGCCAGGGCTCTGTGAACTCGGCCAGGGCTCTGTGGACTCCGCCAGGGCTCTGTGGACTCAGCCAGGGCTCTGTGGACTCGGCCAGGGCTCTGTGGACTCTGCCAGGGCTCTGTGGACTCCGCCAGGGCTCTGTGAACTCGGCCAGGGCTCTGTGGACTCGGTCAGGGCTCTGTGGACTCGGCCAGGGCTCTGTGAACCCTGCCAGGGCTCTGTGGACTCGGCCAGGGCTCTGTGGACTCTGCCAGGGCTCAGTGGACTCCGCCAGGGCTCTGTGGACTCGGCCAGGGCTCTGTGGACTCTGCCAGGGCTCTGTGGACTCCGCCAGGGCTCTGTGAACTCGGCCAGGGCTCTGTGGACTCTGCCAGGGCTCTGTGGACTCCGCCAGGGCTCTGTGGATGTGGCCAGGGCTCTGTGGACTCTGCCAGGGCTCAGTGGACTCCGCCAGGGCTCTGTGAACTCCGCCAGGGCTCTGTGGACTCCGCCAGGGCTCTGTGAACTCGGCCAGGGCTCTGTGGAATCCGCCAGGGCTCTGTGGATTCCGCCAGGGCTCTGTGGACTATGCCAGGGCTCTGTGGGTGTGGCCAGGGCTCTGTGGATGTGGCCAGGGCTCTGTGGATGTGGCCAGGGCTCTGTGGACTCTGCCAGGGCTCTGTGGACTCGGCCAGGGCTCTGTGGACTCGGCCAGGGCTCTGTGGATTCCGCCAGGGCTCTGTGGACTCTGCCAGGGCTCTGTGAACTCGGCCAGGGCTCTGTGGACTCGGCCAGGGCTCTGTGGACTCCGCCAGGGCTCTGTGGATGTGGCCAGGGCTCTGTGGACTCCGCCAGGGCTCTGTGAACTCGGCCAGGGCTCTGTGGACTCGGCCAGGGCTCTGTGGACTCAGCCAGGGCTCTGTGAACTCGGCCAGGGCTCTGTGGAGTCGGCCAGGGCTCTGTGGACTCCGCCAGGGCTCTGTGGATGTGGCCAGGGCTCTGTGGACTCCGCCAGGGCTCTGTGAACTCCGCCAGGGCTCTGTGAACTCGGCCAGGGCTCTGTGGACTCCGCCAGGGCTCTGTGGATGTGGCCAGGGCTCTGTGGATGTGGCCAGGGCTCTGTGGACTCGGCCAGGGCTCTGTGGACTCGGCCAGGGCTCTGTGGACTCCGCCAGGGCTCTGTGAACTCGGCCAGGGCTCTGTGGACTCTGCCAGGGCTCTGTGGACTCTGCCAGGGCTCTGTGAACTCGGCCAGGGCTCTGTGAACTCGGCCAGGGCTCTGTGGACTCGGCCAGGGCTCTGTGGACTCCGCCAGGGCTCTGTGAGCCCTGCCAGGGCTCTGTGGACTCTGCCAGGGCTCAGTGGACTCTGCCAGGGCTCTGTGGACTCAGCCAGGGCTCTGTTTACTCTGCCAGGGCTCTGTGGACTCGGCCAGGGCTCTGTGGACTCGGCCAGGGCTCTGTGGACTCCGCCAGGGCTCTATGGATGTGGCCAGGGCTCTGTGGACTCCGCCAGGGGTCTGTGGACTCTGCCAGGGCTCTGTGGACTCCGCCAGGGCTCTGTGGACTCGTCCAGGGCTCTGTGGACTCTGCCAGGGCTCTGTGGACTCCGCCAGGGCTCTGTGGATGTGGCCCAGGGCTCTGTGGACTCTGCCAGGGCTCTGTGGACTCTGCCAGGGCTCTGTGAACTCCGCCAGGGCTCTGTGGACTCCGCCAGGGCTCTGTGAACTCGGCCAGGGCTCTGTGGACTCGGCCAGGGCTCTGTGGACTCGGCCAGGGCTCTGTGGACGTGGCCAGGGCTCTGTGAACTCGGCCAGGGCTCTGTGGACTCGGCCAGGGCTCTGTGGACTCAGCCAGGGCTCTGTGAACTCGGCCAGGGCTCTGTGGACTCGGCCAGGGCTCTGTGGACTCCGCCAGGGCTCTGTGGATGTGGCCAGGGCTCTGTGGACTCTGCCAGGGCTCTGTGGACTCGGCCAGGGCTCTGTGGACTCGGCCAGGGCTCTGTGGACTCTGCCAGGGCTCTGTGAACTCGTCCAGGGCTCTGTGGACTCTGCCAGGGCTCTGTGGACTCTGCCAGGGCTCTGTGGATGTGGCCAGGGCTCTGTGGACTCGGCCAGGGCTCTGTGGACTCCGCCAGGGCTCTGTGAACTCCGCCAGGGCTCTGTGGACTCCGCCAGGGCTCTGTGAACTCGGCCAGGGCTCTGTGGATGTGGCCAGGGCTCTGTGGACTCGGCCAGGGCTCTGTGGACGTGGCCAGGGCTCTGTGAACTCGGCCAGGGCTCTGTGGACTCGGCCAGGGCTCTGTGGACTCAGCCAGGGCTCTGTGAACTCGGCCAGGGCTCTGTGGACTCGGCCAGGGCTCTGTGGACTCCGCCAGAGCTCTGTGGATGTGGCCAGGGCTCTGTGGACTCTGCCAGGGCTCTGTGGACTCGGCCAGGGCTCTGTGGACTCGGCCAGGGCTCTGTGGACTCCGCCAGGGCTCTGTGAACTCGTCCAGGGCTCTGTGGACTCCGCCAGGGCTCTGTGGACTCTGCCAGGGCTCTGTGAACTCGGCCAGGGCTCTGTGGACTCGGCCAGGGCTCTGTGGACTCTGCCAGGGCTCTGTGAACTCGGCCAGGGCTCTGTGGACTCGGCCAGGGCTCTGTGGACTCAGCCAGGGCTCTGTGGACTCGGCCAGGGCTCTGTGGACTCGGCCAGGGCTCTGTGGACTCCGCCAGGGCTCTGTGGATGTGGGCAGGGCTCTGTGGACTCTGCCAGGGCTCTGTGGACTCCGCCAGGGCTCTGTGGACTCGGCCAGGGCTCTGTGGACTTTGCCAGGGCTCTGTGAACTCGGCCAGGGCTCTGTGGACTCCGCCAGGGCTCTGTGGACTCGGCCAGTGCTCTGTGGACTTTGCCAGGGCTCTGTGAACTCGGCCAGGGCTCTGTGGATGTGGCCAGGGCTCTGTGGACTCGGCCAGGGCTCTGTGGACGTGGCCAGGGCTCTGTGAACTCGGCCAGGGCTCTGTGGACTCTGCCAGGGCTCTGTGGACTCAGCCAGGGCTCTGTGAACTCGGCCAGGGCTCTGTGGACTCGGCCAGGGCTCTGTGGACTCCGCCAGGGCTCTGTGGATGTGGCCAGGGCTCTGTGGACTCGGCCAGGGCTCTGTGGACTCGGCCAGGGCTCTGTGGACTCGGCCAGGGCTCTGTGGACTCGGCCAGGGCTCTGTGGACTCCGCCAGGGCTCTGTGAACTCGTCCAGGGCTCTGTGGACTCCGCCAGGGCTCTGTGGACTCTGCCAGGGCTCTGTGAACTCGGCCAGGGCTCTGTGGACTCGTCCAGGGCTCTGTGGACTCTGCCAGGGCTCTGTGAACTCGGCCAGGGCTCTGTGGACTCCGCCAGGGCTCTGTGGACTCAGCCAGGGCTCTGTGGACTCGGCCAGGGCTCTGTGGACTCTGCCAGGGCTCTGTGGACTCCGCCAGGGCTCTGTGAACTCGGCCAGGGCTCTGTGGACTCGGTCAGGGCTCTGTGGACTCGGCCAGGGCTCTGTGAACCCTGCCAGGGCTCTGTGGACTCGGCCAGGGCTCTGTGGACTCTGCCAGGGCTCAGTGGACTCCGCCAGGGCTCTGTGGACTCGGCCAGGGCTCTGTGGACTCTGCCAGGGCTCTGTGGACTCCGCCAGGGCTCTGTGAACTCGGCCAGGGCTCTGTGGACTCTGCCAGGGCTCTGTGGACTCCGCCAGGGCTCTGTGGATGTGGCCAGGGCTCTGTGGACTCTGCCAGGGCTCAGTGGACTCCGCCAGGGCTCTGTGAACTCCGCCAGGGCTCTGTGGACTCCGCCAGGGCTCTGTGAACTCGGCCAGGGCTCTGTGGAATCCGCCAGGGCTCTGTGGATTCCGCCAGGGCTCTGTGGACTATGCCAGGGCTCTGTGGGTGTGGCCAGGGCTCTGTGGATGTGGCCAGGGCTCTGTGGATGTGGCCAGGGCTCTGTGGACTCTGCCAGGGCTCTGTGGACTCGGCCAGGGCTCTGTGGACTCGGCCAGGGCTCTGTGGATTCCGCCAGGGCTCTGTGGACTCTGCCAGGGCTCTGTGAACTCGGCCAGGGCTCTGTGGACTCGGCCAGGGCTCTGTGGACTCCGCCAGGGCTCTGTGGATGTGGCCAGGGCTCTGTGGACTCCGCCAGGGCTCTGTGAACTCGGCCAGGGCTCTGTGGACTCGGCCAGGGCTCTGTGGACTCAGCCAGGGCTCTGTGAACTCGGCCAGGGCTCTGTGGAGTCGGCCAGGGCTCTGTGGACTCCGCCAGGGCTCTGTGGATGTGGCCAGGGCTCTGTGGACTCCGCCAGGGCTCTGTGAACTCCGCCAGGGCTCTGTGAACTCGGCCAGGGCTCTGTGGACTCCGCCAGGGCTCTGTGGATGTGGCCAGGGCTCTGTGGATGTGGCCAGGGCTCTGTGGACTCGGCCAGGGCTCTGTGGACTCGGCCAGGGCTCTGTGGACTCCGCCAGGGCTCTGTGAACTCGGCCAGGGCTCTGTGGACTCTGCCAGGGCTCTGTGGACTCTGCCAGGGCTCTGTGAACTCGGCCAGGGCTCTGTGAACTCGGCCAGGGCTCTGTGGACTCGGCCAGGGCTCTGTGGACTCCGCCAGGGCTCTGTGAGCCCTGCCAGGGCTCTGTGGACTCTGCCAGGGCTCAGTGGACTCTGCCAGGGCTCTGTGGACTCCGCCAGGGCTCTGTTTACTCTGCCAGGGCTCTGTGGACTCGGCCAGGGCTCTGTGGACTCGGCCAGGGCTCTGTGGACTCCGCCAGGGCTCTGTGGACTCCGCCAGGGCTCTATGGATGTGGCCAGGGCTCTGTGGACTCCGCCAGGGGTCTGTGGACTCTGCCAGGGCTCTGTGGACTCCGCCAGGGCTCTGTGGACTCGTCCAGGGCTCTGTGGACTCTGCCAGGGCTCTGTGGACTCCGCCAGGGCTCTGTGGATGTGGCCCAGGGCTCTGTGGACTCTGCCAGGGCTCTGTGGACTCAGCCAGGGCTCTGTGAACTCCGCCAGGGCTCTGTGGACTCCGCCAGGGCTCTGTGAACTCGGCCAGGGCTCTGTGGACTCGGCCAGGGCTCTGTGGACTCGGCCAGGGCTCTGTGGACGTGGCCAGGGCTCTGTGAACTCGGCCAGGGCTCTGTGGACTCGGCCAGGGCTCTGTGGACTCAGCCAGGGCTCTGTGAACTCGGCCAGGGCTCTGTGGACTCGGCCAGGGCTCTGTGGACTCCGCCAGGGCTCTGTGGATGTGGCCAGGGCTCTGTGGACTCTGCCAGGGCTCTGTGGACTCGGCCAGGGCTCTGTGGACTCGGCCAGGGCTCTGTGGACTCTGCCAGGGCTCTGTGAACTCGGCCAGGGCTCTGTGGAATCCGCCAGGGCTCTGTGGACTCTGCCAGGGCTCTGTGAACTCGGCCAGGGCTCTGTGGACTCGGCCAGGGCTCTGTGGACTCAGCCAGGGCTCTGTGGACTCGGCCAGGGCTCTGTGGACTCAGCCAGGGCTCTGTGGACTCCGCCAGGGCTCTGTGGATGTGGCCAGGGCTCTGTGGACTCTGCCAGGGCTCTGTGGACTCCGCCAGGGCTCTGTGGATGTGGCCAGGGCTCTGTGGATGTGGCCAGGGCTCTGTGGACTCAGGCAGGGCTCTGTGGACTCGGCCAGGGCTCTGTGGACTCGGCCAGGGCTCTGTGGACTCAGCCAGGGCTCTATGGATGTGGCCAGGGCTCTGTGGACTCCGCCAGGGCTGTCTGGATTCGGCCAGGGCTCTGTGGACTCCGCCAGGGCTCTGTGGACTCGTCCAGGGCTCTGTGGACTCTGCCAGGGCTCTGTGGACTCCGCCAGGGCTCTGTGGATGTGGCCAGGGCTCTGTGGACTCTGCCAGGGCTCTGTGGACTCGGCCAGGGCTCTGTGAACTCCGCCAGGGCTCTGTGGACTCCGCCAGGGCTCTGTGAACTCGGCCAGGGCTCTGTGGATGTGGCCAGGGCTCTGTGGACTCGGCCAGGGCTCTGTGGACGTGGCCAGGGCTCTGTGAACTCGGCCAGGGCTCTGTGGACTCGGCCAGGGCTCTGTGGACTCAGCCAGGGCTCTGTGAACTCGGCCAGGGCTCTGTGGACTCGGCCAGGGCTCTGTGGACTCCGCCAGGGCTCTGTGGATGTGGCCAGGGCTCTGTGGACTCTGCCAGGGCTCTGTGGACTCGGCCAGGGCTCTGTGGACTCGGCCAGGGCTCTGTGGACTCCGCCAGGGCTCTGTGAACTCGTCCAGGGCTCTGTGGACTCCGCCAGGGCTCTGTGGACTCTGCCAGGGCTCTGTGAACTCGGCCAGGGCTCTGTGGACTCGGCCAGGGCTCTGTGGACTCTGCCAGGGCTCTGTGAACTCGGCCAGGGCTCTGTGGACTCGGCCAGGGCTCTGTGGACTCAGCCAGGGCTCTGTGGACTCGGCCAGGGCTCTGTGGACTCGGCCAGGGCTCTGTGGACTCCGCCAGGGCTCTGTGGATGTGGGCAGGGCTCTGTGGACTCTGCCAGGGCTCTGTGGACTCCGCCAGGGCTCTGTGGACTCGGCCAGGGCTCTGTGGACTTTGCCAGGGCTCTGTGAACTCGGCCAGGGCTCTGTGGACTCCGCCAGGGCTCTGTGGACTCGGCCAGTGCTCTGTGGACTTTGCCAGGGCTCTGTGAACTCGGCCAGGGCTCTGTGGATGTGGCCAGGGCTCTGTGGACTCGGCCAGGGCTCTGTGGACGTGGCCAGGGCTCTGTGAACTCGGCCAGGGCTCTGTGGACTCTGCCAGGGCTCTGTGGACTCAGCCAGGGCTCTGTGAACTCGGCCAGGGCTCTGTGGACTCGGCCAGGGCTCTGTGGACTCCGCCAGGGCTCTGTGGATGTGGCCAGGGCTCTGTGGACTCGGCCAGGGCTCTGTGGACTCGGCCAGGGCTCTGTGGACTCGGCCAGGGCTCTGTGGACTCGGCCAGGGCTCTGTGGACTCCGCCAGGGCTCTGTGAACTCGTCCAGGGCTCTGTGGACTCCGCCAGGGCTCTGTGGACTCTGCCAGGGCTCTGTGAACTCGGCCAGGGCTCTGTGGACTCGTCCAGGGCTCTGTGGACTCTGCCAGGGCTCTGTGAACTCGGCCAGGGCTCTGTGGACTCCGCCAGGGCTCTGTGGACTCAGCCAGGGCTCTGTGGACTCGGCCAGGGCTCTGTGGACTCGGCCAGGGCTCTGTGGACTCCGCCAGGGCTCTGTGGATGTGGGCAGGGCTCTGTGGACTCTGCCAGGGCTCTGTGGACTCCGCCAGGGCTCTGTGGACTCGGCCAGGGCTCTGTGGACTTTGCCAGGGCTCTGTGAACTCGGCCAGGGCTCTGTGGACTCCGCCAGGGCTCTGTGGACTCCGCCAGGGCTCTGTGGACTCGGCCAGGGCTCTGTGAACTCGGCCAGGGCTCTGTGGACTCCGCCAGGGCTCTGTGGATGTGGCCAGGGCTCTGTGGATGTGGCCAGGGCTCTGTGGACTCGGCCAGGGCTCTGTGGACTCCGCCAGGGCTCTGTGAACTCGGCCAGGGCTCTGTGGACTCCGCCAGGGCTCTGTGGACTCGGCCAGGGCTCTGTGGACTCGGCCAGGGCTCTGTGAACTCGGCCAGGGCTCTGTGGACTCGGCCAGGGCTCTGTGGACTCCGCCAGGGCTCTGTGAACCCTGCCAGGGCTCTGTGGACTCCGCCAGGGCTCTGTGGACTCTGCCAGGGCTCTGTGGACTCGGCCAGGGCTCTGTGGACTCGGCCAGGGCTCTGTGGACCCGGCCCGGGCTCTGTGGACTCTGCCAGGGCTCTGTGGACTCCGCCAGGGCTCTGTGAACTCGGCCAGGGCTCTGTGGACTCGGTCAGGGCTCTGTGGACTCGGCCAGGGCTCTGTGAACCCTGCCAGGGCTCTGTGGACTCCGCCAGGGCTCTGTGGACTCTGCCAGGGCTCAGTGGACTCCGCCAGGGCTCTGTGGACTCGGCCAGGGCTCTGTGGACTCTGCCAGGGCTCTGTGGACTCCGCCAGGGCTCTGTGAACTCGGCCAGGGCTCTGTGGACTCTGCCAGGGCTCTGTGGACTCCGCCAGGGCTCTGTGGATGTGGCCAGGGCTCTGTGGACTCTGCCAGGGCTCAGTGGACTCCGCCAGGGCTCTGTGAACTCCGCCAGGGCTCTGTGGACTCCGCCAGGGCTCTGTGAACTCGGCCAGGGCTCTGTGGAATCCGCCAGGGCTCTGTGGATTCCGCCAGGGCTCTGTGGACTATGCCAGGGCTCTGTGGATGTGGCCAGGGCTCTGTGGATGTGGCCAGGGCTCTGTGGACTCTGCCAGGGCTCTGTGGACTCGGCCAGGGCTCTGTGGACTCGGCCAGAGCTCTGTGGATTCCGCCAGGGCTCTGTGGACTCTGCCAGGGCTCTGTGAACTCGGCCAGGGCTCTGTGGACTCGGCCAGGGCTCTGTGGACTCCGCCAGGGCTCTGTGGATGTGGCCAGGGCTCTGTGGACTCCGCCAGGGCTCTGTGAACTCGGCCAGGGCTCTGTGGACTCGGCCAGGGCTCTGTGGACTCAGCCAGGGCTCTGTGAACTCGGCCAGGGCTCTGTGGAGTCGGCCAGGGCTCTGTGGACTCCGCCAGGGCTCTGTGGATGTGGCCAGGGCTCTGTGGACTCCGCCAGGGCTCTGTGAACTCCGCCAGGGCTCTGTGAACTCGGCCAGGGCTCTGTGGACTCCGCCAGGGCTCTGTGGATGTGGCCAGGGCTCTGTGAACTCGGCCAGGGCTCTGTGGACTCGGCCAGGGCTCTGTGGACTCGGCCAGGGCTCTGTGGACTCCGCCAGGGCTCTGTGAACTCGGCCAGGGCTCTGTGGACTCTGCCAGGGCTCTGTGGACTCTGCCAGGGCTCTGTGAACTCGGCCAGGGCTCTGTGAACTCGGCCAGGGCTCTGTGGACTCGGCCAGGGCTCTGTGGACTCCGCCAGGGCTCTGTGAGCCCTGCCAGGGCTCTGTGGACTCTGCCAGGGCTCAGTGGACTCCGCCAGGGCTCTGTGAACTCGGCCAGGGCTCTGTGGACTCGGCCAGGGCTCTGTGGACTCGGCCAGGGCTCTGTGGACGTGGCCAGGGCTCTGTGAACTCGGCCAGGGCTCTGTGGACTCGGCCAGGGCTCTGTGGACTCAGCCAGGGCTCTGTGAACTCGGCCAGGGCTCTGTGGACTCGGCCAGGGCTCTGTGGACTCCGCCAGGGCTCTGTGGATGTGGCCAGGGCTCTGTGGACTCTGCCAGGGCTCTGTGGACTCGGCCAGGGCTCTGTGGACTCGGCCAGGGCTCTGTGGACTCCGCCAGGGCTCTGTGAACTCGTCCAGGGCTCTGTGGACTCGGCCAGGGCTCTGTGGACTCTGCCAGGGCTCTGTGAACTCGGCCAGGGCTCTGTGGACTCTGCCAGGGCTCTGTGAACTCGGCCAGGGCTCTGTGGACTCGGCCAGGGCTCTGTGGACTCAGCCAGGGCTCTGTGGACTCGGCCAGGGCTCTGTGGACTCAGCCAGGGCTCTGTGGACTCCGCCAGGGCTCTGTGGATGTGGCCAGGGCTCTGTGGACTCTGCCAGGGCTCTGTGGACTCGGCCAGGGCTCTGTGGACTCCGCCAGGGCTCTATGGATGTGGCCAGGGCTCTGTGGACTCCGCCAGGGCTGTCTGGACTCGGCCAGGGCTCTGTGGACTCCGCCAGGGCTCTGTGGACTCGTCCAGGGCTCTGTGGACTCTGCCAGGGCTCTGTGGACTCCGCCAGGGCTCTGTGGATGTGGCCAGGGCTCTGTGGACTCTGCCAGGGCTCTGTGGACTCCGCCAGGGCTCTGTGAACTCCGCCAGGGCTCTGTGGACTCCGCCAGGGCTCTGTGAACTCGGCCAGGGCTCTGTGGATGTGGCCAGGGCTCTGTGGACTCGGCCAGGGCTCTGTGGACGTGGCCAGGGCTCTGTGAACTCGGCCAGGGCTCTGTGGACTCGGCCAGGGCTCTGTGGACTCAGCCAGGGCTCTGTGAACTCGGCCAGGGCTCTGTGGACTCGGCCAGGGCTCTGTGGACTCCGCCAGGGCTCTGTGGATGTGGCCAGGGCTCTGTGGACTCTGCCAGGGCTCTGTGGACTCGGCCAGGGCTCTGTGGACTCGGCCAGGGCTCTGTGGACTCCGCCAGGGCTCTGTGAACTCGGCCAGGGCTCTGTGGACTCCGCCAGGGCTCTGTGGACTCTGCCAGGGCTCTGTGAACTCGGCCAGGGCTCTGTGGACTCGGCCAGGGCTCTGTGGACTCTGCCAGGGCTCTGTGAACTCGGCCAGGGCTCTGTGGACTCTGCCAGGGCTCTGTGGACTCAGCCAGGGCTCTGTGGACTCGGCCAGGGCTCTGTGGACTCGGCCAGGGCTCTGTGGACTCCGCCAGGGCTCTGTGGATGTGGGCAGGGCTCTGTGGACTCTGCCAGGGCTCTGTGGACTCCGCCAGGGCTCTGTGGACTCGGCCAGGGCTCTGTGGACTTTGCCAGGGCTCTGTGAACTCGGCCAGGGCTCTGTGGACTCCGCCAGGGCTCTGTGGACTCGGCCAGTGCTCTGTGGACTTTGCCAGGGCTCTGTGAACTCGGCCAGGGCTCTGTGGATGTGGCCAGGGCTCTGTGGACTCTGCCAGGGCTCTGTGAAGTCGGCCAGGGCTCTGTGGACTCCGCCAGGGCTCTGTGGACTCTGCCAGGGCTCTGTGAACTCGGCCAGGGCTCTGTGGACTCGGCCAGGGCTCTGTGGACTCGGCCAGGGCTCTGTGGACTCCGCCAGGGCTCTGTGGACTCGGCCAGGGCTCTGTGAACTCGGCCAGGGCTCTGTGGACTCCGCCAGGGCTCTGTGAACTCGGCCAGGGCTCTGTGGACTCCGCCAGGGCTCTGTGAACTCGGCCAGGGCTCTGTGGACTCGGCCAGGGCTCTGTGGACTCAGCCAGGGCTCTGTGAACTCGGCCAGGGCTCTGTGGACTCGGCCAGGGCTCTGTGGACTCCGCCAGGGCTCTGTGGATGTGGCCAGGGCTCTGTGGACTCTGCCAGGGCTCTGTGGACTCGGCCAGGGCTCTGTGGACTCGGCCAGGGCTCTGTGGACTCCGCCAGGGCTCTGTGGACTCGGCCAGGGCTCTGTGGACTCTGCCAGGGCTCTGTGGACTCGGCCAGGGCTCTGTGGACTCTGCCAGGGCTCTGTGGACTCCGCCAGGGCTCTGTGGACTCCGCCAGGGCTCTGTGGACTCGGCCAGGGCTCTGTGGACTCTGCCAGGGCTCTGTGAACTCGGCCAGGGCTCTGTGGACTCGGCCAGGGCTCTGTGGACTCTGCCAGGGCTCTGTGAACTCGGCCAGGGCTCTGTGGACTCTGCCAGGGCTCTGTGGACTCGGCCAGGGCTCTGTGGACTCAGCCAGGGCTCTGTGGACTCCGCCAGGGCTCTGTGGATGTGGCCAGGGCTCTGTGGACTCAGCCAGGGCTCTGTGGACTCGGCCAGGGCTCTGTGGACTCCGCCAGGGCTCTGTGGATGTGGCCAGGGCTCTGTGGACTCGGCTAGGGCTCTGTGGACTCGGCCAGGGCTCTGTGAACTCGGCCAGGCCTCTGTGGACTCTGCCAGGGCTCTGTGGACTCGGCCAGGACTCTGTGGACACGGCCAGGGCTCTGTGGACTCTGCCAGGGCTCTGTGAACTCGGCCAGGGCTCTGTGGACTCCGCCAGGGCTCTGTGGACTCGGCCAGGGCTCTGTGGACTCGGCCAGGGCTCTGTGGACTCGGCCAGGGCTCTGTGGACTCGGCCAGGGCTCTGTGGACTCTGCCAGGGCTCTGTGAACTCGGCCAGGGCTCTGTGAACTCGGCCAGGGCTCTGTGGACTCCGCCAGGGCTCTGTGAACTCGTCCAGGGCTCTGTGGACTCCGCCAGGGCTCTGTGAACTCTGCCAGGGCTCTGTGAACTCGGCCAGGGCTCTGTGGACTCCGCCAGGGCTCTGTGGACTCCGCCAGGGCTCTGTGGACTCGGCCAGGGCTCTGTGGACTCTGCCAGGGCTCTGTGGACTCCGCCAGGGCTCTGTGGACGTGGCCAGGGCTCTGTGAACTCGGCCAGGGCTCTGTGGACTCCGCCAGGGCTCTGTGGACTCTGCCAGGGCTCTGTGAACTCGCCAGGGCTCTGTGGACTCCGCCAGGGCTCTGTGGACTCGGCCAGGGCTCTGTGGACTCGGCCAGGCCTCTGTGGACTCTGCCAGGGCTCTGTGGACTCGGCCAGGACTC
The DNA here is from genome assembly GCA_037953605.1 of Necrosyrtes monachus. Taxonomy (NCBI): domain Eukaryota; kingdom Metazoa; phylum Chordata; class Aves; order Accipitriformes; family Accipitridae; genus Necrosyrtes; species Necrosyrtes monachus. Next base: position 48,096 of record JAZGTQ010000446.1, on the reverse strand, counting down.
TGTGGACACGGCCAGGGCTCTGTGGACTCTGCCAGGGCTCTGTGAACTCGGCCAGGGCTCTGTGGACTCCGCCAGGGCTCTGTGGACTCGGCCAGGGCTCTGTGGACTCGGCCAGGGCTCTGTGGACTCCGCCAGGGCTCTGTCGACTCCGCCAGGGCTCTGTGGACTCGGCCAGGGCTCTGTGGACTCGGCCTGGGCTCTGTGGACTCCGCCAGGGCTCTGTGAACTCGGCCAGGGCTCTGTGGACTCCGCCAGGGCTCTGTGGACTCTGCCAGGGCTCTGTGGACTCCGCCAGGGCTCTGTGAACTCGGCCAGGGCTCTGTGGACTCGGCCAGGGCTCTGTGGACTCGGCCAGGGCTCTGTGGACTCCGCCAGGGCTCTGTGGACTCGGCCAGGGCTCTGTGAACTCGGCCAGGGCTCTGTGGACTTGGCCAGGGCTCTGTGGACTCGGCCAGGGCTCTGTGGACTCCGCCAGGGCTCTGTGAACTCAGCCAGGGCTCTGTGGACTCGGCCAGGGCTCTGTGAACTCGGCCAGGGCTCTGTGGACTCTGCCAGGGCTCTGTGGTCTCCGCCAGGGCTGTCTGGACTCGGCCAGGGCTCTGTTGGAGTCCGCCAGGGCTCTGTGGACTCCGCCAGGGCTCTGTGGATGTGGCCAGGGCTCTGTGGACTCTGCCAGGGCTCTGTGGACTCTGCCAGGGCTCTGTGGACTCCGCCAGGGCTCTGTGGACTCCACCAGGGCTCTGTGGACTCGGCCAGGGCTCTGTGGACTCGGCCAGGGCTCTGTGGACTCGGCCAGGGCACTGTGGACTCCGCCAGGGCTCTGTGAACTCGGCCAGGGCTCTGTGGACTCGGCCAGGGCTCTGTGAACTCGGCCAGGGCTCTGTGGACACGGCCAGGGCTCTGTGGACTCGGCCAGGGCTCTGTGAACTCGGCCAGGGCTCTGTGGACTCGGCCAGGGCTCTGTGGACTCGGCCAGGGCTCTGTGGACTCAGCCAGGGCTCTGTGAACTCGGCCAGGGCTCTGTGGACTCCGCCAGGGCTCTGTGGACTCGGCCAGGGCTCTGTGGACTCGGCCAGGGCTCTGTGGACTCCGCCAGGGCTCTATGGATGTGGCCAGGGCTCTGTGGACTCCGCCAGGGCTCTGTGGACTCGGCCAGGGCTCTGTGGACTCCGCCAGGGCTCTGTGGACTCGTCCAGGGCTCTGTGGACTCTGCCAGGGCTCTGTGGACTCCGCCAGGGCTCTGTGGATGTGGCCAGGGCTCTGTGGACTCTGCCAGGGCTCTGTGGACTGCGCCAGGGCTCTGTGGACTCCGCCAGGGCTCTGTGGACTCGGCCAGGGCTCTGTGGACTCCGCCAGGGCTCTGTGGACTCCGCCAGGGCTCTGTGGACTCGGCCAGGGCTCTGTGGACTCGGCCAGGGCTCTGTGGACTCCGCCAGGGCTCTGTCGACTCCGCCAGGGCTCTGTGGACTCGGCCTGGGCTCTGTGGACTCCGCCAGGGCTCTGTGAACTCGGCCAGGGCTCTGTGGACTCCGCCAGGGCTCTGTGGACTCTGCCAGGGCTCTGTGGACTCCGCCAGGGCTCTGTGAACTCGGCCAGGGCTCTGTGGACTCGGCCAGGGCTCTGTGGACTCGGCCAGGGCTCTGTGGACTCCGCCAGGGCTCTGTGGACTCGGCCAGGGCTCTGTGGACTCGGCCAGGGCTCTGTGGACTCCGCCAGGGCTCTGTGAACTCGGCCAGGGCTCTGTGGACTCGGCCAGGGCTCTGTGAACTCGGCCAGGGCTCTGTGGACTCTGCCAGGGCTCTGTGGACTCCGCCAGGGCTGTCTGGACTCGGCCAGGGCTCTGTGGACTCCGCCAGGGCTCTGTGGACTCCGCCAGGGCTCTGTGGATGTGGCCAGGGCTCTGTGGACTCTGCCAGGGCTCTGTGGACTCTGCCAGGGCTCTGTGGACTCCGCCAGGGCTCTGTGGATGTGGCCAGGGCTCTGTGGAATCTGCCAGGGCTCTGTGGACTCCGCCAGGGCTCTGTGGACTCGGCCAGGGCTCTGTGGACTCGGCCAGGGCTCTGTGAACTCTGCCAGGGCTCTGTGGACTCCGCCAGGGCTCTGTGGACTGGGCCAGGGCTCTGTGGACTCCGCCAGGGCTCTGTGGACTCCGCCAGGGCTCTGTGGACTCTGCCAGGGCTCAGTGGACTCTGCCAGGGCTCTGTGGACTCCGCCAGGGCTCTGTGGACTCTGCCAGGGCTCTGTGGATTCCGCCAGGGCTCTGTGAACTCGGCCAGGTCTCTGTGGACTCGGTCAGGGCTCTGTGGACTCCGCCAGGGCTCTGTGAACTCGGCCAGGGCTCAGTGGACTCCGCCAGGGCTCTGTGGACTCCGCCAGGGCTCTGTGAACTCGGCCAGGGCTCTGTGGACTCGGCCAGGGCTCTGTGGACGTGGCCAGGGCTCTGTGGACTCGGCCAGGGCTCTGTGGACTCGGCCAGGGCTCTGTGAACTCTGCCAGGGCTCTGTGGACTCCGCCAGGGCTCTGTGGACTGGGCCAGGGCTCTGTGGACTCCGCCAGGGCTCTGTGGACTCTGCCAGGGCTCAGTGGACTCTGCCAGGGCTCTGTGGACTCCGCCAGGGCTCTGTGAACTCCGCCAGGTCTCTGTGGACTCGGCCAGGGCTCTGTGGACTCCGCAAGGGCTCTGTGAACTCGGCCAGGGCTCTGTGGACTCTGCCAGGGCTCTGTGGACTCGGCCAGGGCTCTGTGAACTCGGCCAGGGCTCTGTGGACTCGGCCAGGGCTCTGTGGACTCTGCCAGGGCTCTGTGGACTCTGCCAGGGCTCTGTGGACTCGGCCAGGGCTCTGTGAACTCCGCCAGGGCTCTGTGAACTCGGCCAGGGCTCTGTGGACTCGGCCAGGGCTCTGTGGATGTGGCCAGGGCTCTGTGGACTCGGCCAGGGCTCTGTGGACTCGGCCAGGGCTCTGTGGACTCCGCCACGGCTCTGTGAACTCGGCCAGGGCTCTGTGGACTCCGCCAGGGCTCTGTGGACTCTGCCAGGGCTCTGTGAACTCGGCCAGGGCTCTGTGAACTCGGCCAGGGCTCTGTGGACTCGGCCAGGGCTCTGTGGACTCCGCCAGGGCTCTGTGACCCTGCCAGGGCTCTGTGGACTCTGCCAGGGCTCAGTGGACTCTGCCAGGGCTCTGTGGAATCCGCCAGGGCTCTGTGAACTCGGCCAGGGCTCTGTGGACTCCGCCAGGGCTCTGTGGACTCGGCCAGGGCTCTGTGAACTCGGCCAGGGCTCTGTGGACTCTGCCAGGGCTCTGTGGACTCCGCCAGGGCTCTGTGAACCCTGCCAGGGCTCTGTGGACTGCGCCAGGGCTCTGTGGACTCCGCCAGGGCTCTGTGGACTCGGCCAGGGCTCTGTGAACTCGGCCAGGGCTCTGTGGACTCCGCCAGGGCTCTGTGAACTCGGCCAGGGCTCTGTGGACTCGGCCAGGGCTCTGTGAACTCGGCCAGGGCTCTGTGGACACGGCCAGGGCTCTGTGGACTCTGCCAGGGCTCTGTGAACTCGGCCAGGGCTCTGTGGACTCTGCCAGGGCTCTGTGGACTCGGCCAGGGCTCTGTGGACTCCGCCAGGGCTCTGTGGACTCCGCCAGGGCTCTGTGGACTCAGCCAGGGCTCTGTGAACTCGGCCAGGGCTCTGTGGACTCTGCCAGGGCTCTGTGGACTCGGCCAGGGCTCTGTGGACTCTGCCAGGGCTCTGTGGACTCCGCCAGGGCTCTATGGATGTGGCCAGGGCTCTGTGGACTCCGCCAGGGCTCTGTGGACTCGGCCAGGGCTCTGTGGACTCGGCCAGGGCTCTGTGGACTCGGCCAGGGCTCTGTGGACTCTGCCAGGGCTCTGTGGACTCCGCCAGGGCTCTGTGGATGTGGCCAGGGCTCTGTGGACTCTGCCAGGGCTCTGTGGACTCCGCCAGGGCTCTGTGGACTCCGCCAGGGCTCTGTGAACTCGGCCAGGGCTCTGTGGACTCCGCCAGGGCTCTGTGGACTCGGCCAGGGCTCTGTGGACTCGGCCAGGGCTCTGTGGACTCGGCCAGGGCTCTGTGGACTCGGCCAGGGCTCTGTGAACTCGGCCAGGGCTCTGTGGACTCCGCCAGGGCTCTGTGAACTCGGCCAGGGCTCTGTGGACTCCGCCAGGGCTCTGTGAACTCGGCCAGGGCTCTGTGGACTCGGCCAGGGCTCTGTGGACTCCGCCAGGGCTCTGTGGACTCGGCCAGGGCTCTGTGGACGCCGCCAGGGCTCTGTGGACTCGGCCAGGGCTCTGTGGACTCGGCCAGGGCTCTGTGGACTCCGCCAGGGCTCTGTGGACTCGGCCAGGGCTCTGTGGACTCTGCCAGGGCTCTGTGAACTCGGCCAGGGCTCTGTGAACTCGGCCAGGGCTCTGTGGACTCCGCCAGGGCTCTGTGAACTCGGCCAGGGCTCTGTGGACTCCGCCAGGGCTCTGTGAACTCTGCCAGGGCTCTGTGGACTCGGCCAGGGCTCTGTGGACTCCGCCAGGGCTCTGTGGACTCGGCCAGGGCTCTGTGGACTCTGCCAGGGCTCTGTGGACTCCGCCAGGGCTCTGTGGACGTGGCCAGGGCTCTGTGAACTCGGCCAGGGCTCTGTGGACTCCGCCAGGGCTCTGTGGACTCTGCCAGGGCTCTGTGAACTCGGCCAGGGCTCTGTGGACTCCGCCAGGGCTCTGTGGACTCGGCCAGGGCTCTGTGGACTCGGCCAGGCCTCTGTGGACTCTGCCAGGGCTCTGTGGACTCGGCCAGGACTCTGTGGACACGGCCAGGGCTCTGTGGACTCTGCCAGGGCTCTGTGAACTCGGCCAGGGCTCTGTGGACTCCGCCAGGGCTCTGTGGACTCGGCCAGGGCTCTGTGGACTCGGCCAGGGCTCTGTGGACTCCGCCAGGGCTCTGTCGACTCCGCCAGGGCTCTGTGGACTCGGCCAGGGCTCTGTGGACTCTGCCAGGGCTCTGTGGACTCCGCCAGGGCTGTCTGGACTCGGCCAGGGCTCTGTGGACTCCGCCAGGGCTCTGTGGACTCCGCCAGGGCTCTGTGGATGTGGCCAGGGCTCTGTGGACTCTGCCAGGGCTCTGTGGACTCTGCCAGGGCTCTGTGGACTCCGCCAGGGCTCTGTGGATGTGGCCAGGGCTCTGTGGAATCTGCCAGGGCTCTGTGGACTCGGCCAGGGCTCTGTGGACTCGGCCAGGGCTCTGTGGACTCGGCCAGGGCTCTGTGAACTCTGCCAGGGCTCTGTGGACTCCGCCAGGGCTCTGTGGACTGGGCCAGGGCTCTGTGGACTCCGCCAGGGCTCTGTGGACTCCGCCAGGGCTCTGTGCACTCTGCCAGGGCTCAGTGGACTCTGCCAGGGCTCTGTGGACTCCGCCAGGGCTCTGTGGACTCTGCCAGAGCTCTGTGGACTCGGCCAGGGCTCTGTGAACTCGGCCAGGGCTCTGTGGACACGGCCAGGGCTCTGTGGACTCGGCCAGGGCTCTGTGAACTCGGCCAGGGCTCTGTGGACTCGGCCAGGGCTCTGTGGACTCGGCCAGGGCTCTGTGGACTCAGCCAGGGCTCTGTGAACTCGGCCAGGGCTCTGTGGACTCCGCCAGGGCTCTGTGGACTCGGCCAGGGCTCTGTGGACTCGGCCAGGGCTCTGTGGACTCCGCCAGGGCTCTATGGATGTGGCCAGGGCTCTGTGGACTCCGCCAGGGCTCTGTGGACTCGGCCAGGGCTCTGTGGACTCCGCCAGGGCTCTGTGGACTCGTCCAGGGCTCTGTGGACTCTGCCAGGGCTCTGTGGACTCCGCCAGGGCTCTGTGGATGTGGCCAGGGCTCTGTGGACTCTGCCAGGGCTCTGTGGACTGCGCCAGGGCTCTGTGGACTCCGCCAGGGCTCTGTGGACTCGGCCAGGGCTCTGTGGACTCCGCCAGGGCTCTGTGGACTCCGCCAGGGCTCTGTGGACTCGGCCAGGGCTCTGTGGACTCGGCCAGGGCTCTGTGGACTCCGCCAGGGCTCTGTCGACTCCGCCAGGGCTCTGTGGACTCGGCCAGGGCTCTGTGGACTCGGCCTGGGCTCTGTGGACTCCGCCAGGGCTCTGTGAACTCGGCCAGGGCTCTGTGGACTCCGCCAGGGCTCTGTGGACTCTGCCAGGGCTCTGTGGACTCCGCCAGGGCTCTGTGAACTCGGCCAGGGCTCTGTGGACTCGGCCAGGGCTCTGTGGACTCGGCCAGGGCTCTGTGGACTCCGCCAGGGCTCTGTGGACTCGGCCAGGGCTCTGTGGACTCGGCCAGGGCTCTGTGGACTCCGCCAGGGCTCTGTGAACTCGGCCAGGGCTCTGTGGACTCGGCCAGGGCTCTGTGAACTCGGCCAGGGCTCTGTGGACTCTGCCAGGGCTCTGTGGACTCCGCCAGGGCTGTCTGGACTCGGCCAGGGCTCTGTGGACTCCGCCAGGGCTCTGTGGACTCCGCCAGGGCTCTGTGGATGTGGCCAGGGCTCTGTGGACTCTGCCAGGGCTCTGTGGACTCTGCCAGGGCTCTGTGGACTCCGCCAGGGCTCTGTGGATGTGGCCAGGGCTCTGTGGAATCTGCCAGGGCTCTGTGGACTCCGCCAGGGCTCTGTGGACTCGGCCAGGGCTCTGTGGACTCGGCCAGGGCTCTGTGGACTCGGCCAGGGCTCTGTGAACTCTGCCAGGGCTCTGTGGACTCCGCCAGGGCTCTGTGGACTGGGCCAGGGCTCTGTGGACTCCGCCAGGGCTCTGTGGACTCCGCCAGGGCTCTGTGCACTCTGCCAGGGCTCAGTGGACTCTGCCAGGGCTCTGTGGACTCCGCCAGGGCTCTGTGGACTCTGCCAGGGCTCTGTGGATTCCGCCAGGGCTCTGTGAACTCGGCCAGGTCTCTGTGGACTCGGTCAGGGCTCTGTGGACTCCGCCAGGGCTCTGTGAACTCGGCCAGGGCTCAGTGGACTCCGCCAGGGCTCTGTGGACTCCGCCAGGGCTCTGTGAACTCGGCCAGGGCTCTGTGGACTCGGCCAGGGCTCTGTGGACGTGGCCAGGGCTCTGTGGACTCGGCCAGGGCTCTGTGGACTCGGCCAGGGCTCTGTGAACTCTGCCAGGGCTCTGTGGACTGGGCCAGGGCTCTGTGGACTGGGCCAGGGCTCTGTGGACTCCGCCAGGTCTCTGTGGACTCGGCCAGGGCTCAGTGGACTCTGCCAGGGCTCTGTGGACTCCGCCAGGGCTCTGTGAACTCCGCCAGGGCTCTGTGGACTCGGCCAGGGCTCTGTGGACTCCGCAAGGGCTCTGTGAACTCGGCCAGGGCTCTGTGGACTCTGCCAGGGCTCTGTGGACTCTGCCAGGGCTCTGTGGACCCTGCCAGGGCTCTGTGGACTCTGCCAGGGCTCTGTGGACTCTGCCAGGGCTCTGTGGACTCGGCCAGGGCTCTGTGAACTCCGCCAGGGCTCTGTGAACTCCGCCAGGGCTCTGTGGACTCCGCCAGGGCTCTGTGGATGTGGCCAGGGCTCTGTGGATGTGGCCAGGGCTCTGTGGACTCGGCCAGGGCTCTGTGGACTCGGCCAGGGCTCTGTGGACTCCGCCACGGCTCTGTGAACTCGGCCAGGGCTCTGTGGACTCCGCCAGGGCTCTGTGGACTCTGCCAGGGCTCTGTGAACTCGGCCAGGGCTCTGTGAACTCGGCCAGGGCTCTGTGGACTCGGCCAGGGCTCTGTGGACTCCGCCAGGGCTCTGTGAACCCTGCCAGGGCTCTGTGGACTCTGCCAGGGCTCAGTGGACTCTGCCAGGGCTCTGTGGACTCCGCCAGGGCTCTGTGAACTCGGCCAGGGCTCTGTGGACTCTGCCAGGGCTCTGTGGACTCGGCCAGGGCTCTGTGAACTCGGCCAGGGCTCTGTGGACTCTGCCAGGGCTCTGTGGACTCCGCCAGGGCTCTGTGAACCCTGCCAGGGCTCTGTGGACTGCGCCAGGGCTCTGTGGACTCCGCCAGGGCTCTGTGGACTCGGCCAGGGCTCTGTGAACTCGGCCAGGGCTCTGTGGACTCCGCCAGGGCTCTGTGAACTCGGCCAGGGCTCTGTGGACTCGGCCAGGGCTCTGTGAACTCGGCCAGGGCTCTGTGGACACGGCCAGGGCTCTGTGGACTCCGCCAGGGCTCTGTGGACTCGGCCAGGGCTCTGTGGACTCGGCCAGGCCTCTGTGGACTCTGCCAGGGCTCTGTGGACTCGGCCAGGACTCTGTGGACACGGCCAGGGCTCTGTGGACTCTGCCAGGGCTCTGTGAACTCGGCCAGGGCTCTGTGGACTCCGCCAGGGCTCTGTGGACTCGGCCAGGGCTCTGTGGACTCGGCCAGGGCTCTGTGGACTCCGCCAGGGCTCTGTCGACTCCGCCAGGGCTCTGTGGACTCGGCCAGGGCTCTGTGGACTCTGCCAGGGCTCTGTGGACTCCGCCAGGGCTGTCTGGACTCGGCCAGGGCTCTGTGGACTCCGCCAGGGCTCTGTGGACTCCGCCAGGGCTCTGTGGATGTGGCCAGGGCTCTGTGGACTCTGCCAGGGCTCTGTGGACTCTGCCAGGGCTCTGTGGACTCCGCCAGGGCTCTGTGGATGTGGCCAGGGCTCTGTGGAATCTGCCAGGGCTCTGTGGACTCGGCCAGGGCTCTGTGGACTCGGCCAGGGCTCTGTGGACTCGGCCAGGGCTCTGTGAACTCTGCCAGGGCTCTGTGGACTCCGCCAGGGCTCTGTGGACTGGGCCAGGGCTCTGTGGACTCCGCCAGGGCTCTGTGGACTCCGCCAGGGCTCTGTGCACTCTGCCAGGGCTCAGTGGACTCTGCCAGGGCTCTGTGGACTCCGCCAGGGCTCTGTGGACTCTGCCAGAGCTCTGTGGACTCGGCCAGGGCTCTGTGAACTCGGCCAGGGCTCTGTGGACACGGCCAGGGCTCTGTGGACTCGGCCAGGGCTCTGTGAACTCGGCCAGGGCTCTGTGGACTCGGCCAGGGCTCTGTGGACTCGGCCAGGGCTCTGTGGACTCAGCCAGGGCTCTGTGAACTCGGCCAGGGCTCTGTGGACTCCGCCAGGGCTCTGTGGACTCGGCCAGGGCTCTGTGGACTCGGCCAGGGCTCTGTGGACTCCGCCAGGGCTCTATGGATGTGGCCAGGGCTCTGTGGACTCCGCCAGGGCTCTGTGGACTCGGCCAGGGCTCTGTGGACTCCGCCAGGGCTCTGTGGACTCGTCCAGGGCTCTGTGGACTCTGCCAGGGCTCTGTGGACTCCGCCAGGGCTCTGTGGATGTGGCCAGGGCTCTGTGGACTCTGCCAGGGCTCTGTGGACTGCGCCAGGGCTCTGTGGACTCCGCCAGGGCTCTGTGGACTCGGCCAGGGCTCTGTGGACTCCGCCAGGGCTCTGTGGACTCCGCCAGGGCTCTGTGGACTCGGCCAGGGCTCTGTGGACTCGGCCAGGGCTCTGTGGACTCCGCCAGGGCTCTGTCGACTCCGCCAGGGCTCTGTGGACTCGGCCAGGGCTCTGTGGACTCGGCCTGGGCTCTGTGGACTCCGCCAGGGCTCTGTGAACTCGGCCAGGGCTCTGTGGACTCCGCCAGGGCTCTGTGGACTCTGCCAGGGCTCTGTGGACTCCGCCAGGGCTCTGTGAACTCGGCCAGGGCTCTGTGGACTCGGCCAGGGCTCTGTGGACTCGGCCAGGGCTCTGTGGACTCCGCCAGGGCTCTGTGGACTCGGCCAGGGCTCTGTGGACTCGGCCAGGGCTCTGTGGACTCCGCCAGGGCTCTGTGAACTCGGCCAGGGCTCTGTGGACTCGGCCAGGGCTCTGTGAACTCGGCCAGGGCTCTGTGGACTCTGCCAGGGCTCTGTGGACTCCGCCAGGGCTGTCTGGACTCGGCCAGGGCTCTGTGGACTCCGCCAGGGCTCTGTGGACTCCGCCAGGGCTCTGTGGATGTGGCCAGGGCTCTGTGGACTCTGCCAGGGCTCTGTGGACTCTGCCAGGGCTCTGTGGACTCCGCCAGGGCTCTGTGGATGTGGCCAGGGCTCTGTGGAATCTGCCAGGGCTCTGTGGACTCCGCCAGGGCTCTGTGGACTCGGCCAGGGCTCTGTGGACTCGGCCAGGGCTCTGTGGACTCGGCCAGGGCTCTGTGAACTCTGCCAGGGCTCTGTGGACTCCGCCAGGGCTCTGTGGACTGGGCCAGGGCTCTGTGGACTCCGCCAGGGCTCTGTGGACTCCGCCAGGGCTCTGTGCACTCTGCCAGGGCTCAGTGGACTCTGCCAGGGCTCTGTGGACTCCGCCAGGGCTCTGTGGACTCTGCCAGGGCTCTGTGGATTCCGCCAGGGCTCTGTGAACTCGGCCAGGTCTCTGTGGACTCGGTCAGGGCTCTGTGGACTCCGCCAGGGCTCTGTGAACTCGGCCAGGGCTCAGTGGACTCCGCCAGGGCTCTGTGGACTCCGCCAGGGCTCTGTGAACTCGGCCAGGGCTCTGTGGACTCGGCCAGGGCTCTGTGGACGTGGCCAGGGCTCTGTGGACTCGGCCAGGGCTCTGTGGACTCGGCCAGGGCTCTGTGAACTCTGCCAGGGCTCTGTGGACTCCGCCAGGGCTCTGTGGACTGGGCCAGGGCTCTGTGGACTCCGCCAGGTCTCTGTGGACTCGGCCAGGGCTCAGTGGACTCTGCCAGGGCTCTGTGGACTCCGCCAGGGCTCTGTGAACTCCGCCAGGGCTCTGTGGACTCGGCCAGGGCTCTGTGGACTCCGCAAGGGCTCTGTGAACTCGGCCAGGGCTCTGTGGACTCTGCCAGGGCTCTGTGGACTCTGCCAGGGCTCTGTGGACCCTGCCAGGGCTCTGTGGACTCTGCCAGGGCTCTGTGGACTCTGCCAGGGCTCTGTGGACTCGGCCAGGGCTCTGTGAACTCCGCCAGGGCTCTGTGAACTCCGCCAGGGCTCTGTGGACTCCGCCAGGGCTCTGTGGATGTGGCCAGGGCTCTGTGGATGTGGCCAGGGCTCTGTGGACTCGGCCAGGGCTCTGTGGACTCGGCCAGGGCTCTGTGGACTCCGCCACGGCTCTGTGAACTCGGCCAGGGCTCTGTGGACTCCGCCAGGGCTCTGTGGACTCTGCCAGGGCTCTGTGAACTCGGCCAGGGCTCTGTGAACTCGGCCAGGGCTCTGTGGACTCGGCCAGGGCTCTGTGGACTCCGCCAGGGCTCTGTGAACCCTGCCAGGGCTCTGTGGACTCTGCCAGGGCTCAGTGGACTCTGCCAGGGCTCTGTGGACTCCGCCAGGGCTCTGTGAACTCGGCCAGGGCTCTGTGGACTCTGCCAGGGCTCTGTGGACTCGGCCAGGGCTCTGTGAACTCGGCCAGGGCTCTGTGGACTCTGCCAGGGCTCTGTGGACTCCGCCAGGGCTCTGTGAACCCTGCCAGGGCTCTGTGGACTGCGCCAGGGCTCTGTGGACTCCGCCAGGGCTCTGTGGACTCGGCCAGGGCTCTGTGAACTCGGCCAGGGCTCTGTGGACTCCGCCAGGGCTCTGTGAACTCGGCCAGGGCTCTGTGGACTCGGCCAGGGCTCTGTGAACTCGGCCAGGGCTCTGTGGACACGGCCAGGGCTCTGTGGACTCTGCCAGGGCTCTGTGAACTCGGCCAGGGCTCTGTGGACTCTGCCAGGGCTCTGTGGACTCGGCCAGGGCTCTGTGGACTCCGCCAGGGCTCTGTGGACTCCGCCAGGGCTCTGTGGACTCAGCCAGGGCTCTGTGAACTCGGCCAGGGCTCTGTGGACTCTGCCAGGGCTCTGTGGACTCGGCCAGGGCTCTGTGGACTCTGCCAGGGCTCTGTGGACTCCGCCAGGGCTCTATGGATGTGGCCAGGGCTCTGTGGACTCCGCCAGGGCTCTGTGGACTCGGCCAGGGCTCTGTGGACTCCGCCAGGGCTCTGTGGACTCGGCCAGGGCTCTGTGGACTCTGCCAGGGCTCTGTGGACTCCGCCAGGGCTCTGTGGATGTGGCCAGGGCTCTGTGGACTCTGCCAGGGCTCTGTGGACTCCGCCAGGGCTCTGTGAACTCGGCCAGGGCTCTGTGGACTCCGCCAGGGCTCTGTGGACTCGGCCAGGGCTCTGTGGACTCGGCCAGGGCTCTGTGGACTCGGCCAGGGCTCTGTGAACTCGGCCAGGGCTCTGTGGACTCCGCCAGGGCTCTGTGAACTCGGCCAGGGCTCTGTGGACTCCGCCAGGGCTCTGTGGACTCGGCCAGGGCTCTGTGGACTCCGCCAGGGCTCTGTGGACTCGGCCAGGGCTCTGTGGACTCCGCCAGGGCTCTGTGGACTCGGCCAGGGCTCTGTGGACTCGGCCAGGGCTCTGTGGACTCGGCCAGGGCTCTGTGGACTCTGCCAGGGCTCTGTGAACTCGGCCAGGGCTCTGTGAACTCGGCCAGGGCTCTGTGGACTCTGCCAGGGCTCTGTGAACTCGGCCAGGGCTCTGTGGACTCCGCCAGGGCTCTGTGAACTCTGCCAGGGCTCTGTGGACTCGGCCAGGGCTCTGTGGACTCCGCCAGGGCTCTGTGGACTCGGCCAGGGCTCTCTGGACTCTGCCAGGGCTCTGTGGACTCCGCCAGGGCTCTGTGGACGTGGCCAGGGCTCTGTGAACTCGGCCAGGGCTCTGTGGACTCCGCCAGGGCTCTGTGGACTCTGCCAGGGCTCTGTGAACTCGGCCAGGGCTCTGTGGACTCCGCCAGGGCTCTGTGGACTCGGCCAGGGCTCTGTGGACTCGGCCAGGCCTCTGTGGACTCTGCCAGGGCTCTGTGGACTCGGCCAGGACTCTGTGGACACGGCCAGGGCTCTGTGGACTCTGCCAGGGCTCTGTGAACTCGGCCAGGGCTCTGTGGACTCCGCCAGGGCTCTGTGGACTCGGCCAGGGCTCTGTGGACTCGGCCAGGGCTCTGTGGACTCTGCCAGGGCTCTGTCGACTCCGCCAGGGCTCTGTGGACTCGGCCAGGGCTCTGTGGACTCTGCCAGGGCTCTGTGGACTCCGCCAGGGCTGTCTGGACTCGGCCAGGGCTCTGTGGACTCCGCCAGGGCTCTGTGGACTCCGCCAGGGCTCTGTGGATGTGGCCAGGGCTCTGTGGACTCTGCCAGGGCTCTGTGGACTCTGCCAGGGCTCTGTGGACTCCGCCAGGGCTCTGTGGATGTGGCCAGGGCTCTGTGGAATCTGCCAGGGCTCTGTGGACTCGGCCAGGGCTCTGTGGACTCGGCCAGGGCTCTGTGGACTCGGCCAGGGCTCTGTGGACTCGGCCAGGGCTCTGTGAACTCTGCCAGGGCTCTGTGGACTCCGCCAGGGCTCTGTGGACTGGGCCAGGGCTCTGTGGACTCCGCCAGGGCTCTGTGGACTCCGCCAGGGCTCTGTGCACTCTGCCAGGGCTCAGTGGACTCTGCCAGGGCTCTGTGGACTCCGCCAGGGCTCTGTGGACTCTGCCAGGGCTCTGTGGACTCCGCCAGGGCTCTGTGAACTCGGCCAGGTCTCTGTGGACTCGGTCAGGGCTCTGTGGACTCCGCCAGGGCTCTGTGAACTCGGCCAGGGCTCAGTGGACTCCGCCAGGGCTCTGTGAACTCGGCCAGGGCTCTGTGGACTCGGCCAGGGCTCTGTGGACGTGGCCAGGGCTCTGTGGACTCGGCCAGGGCTCTGTGGACTCGGCCAGGGCTCTGTGAACTCTGCCAGGGCTCTGTGGACTCCGCCAGGGCTCTGTGGACTGGGCCAGGGCTCTGTGGACTCCGCCAGGGCTCTGTGGACTCTGCCAGGGCTCAGTGGACTCTGCCAGGGCTCTGTGGACTCCGCCAGGGCTCTGTGAACTCCGCCAGGTCTCTGTGGACTCGGCCAGGGCTCTGTGGACTCCGCAAGGGCTCTGTGAACTCGGCCAGGGCTCTGTGGACTCTGCCAGGGCTCTGTGGACTCGGCCAGGGCTCTGTGAACTCGGCCAGGGCTCTGTGGACTCGGCCAGGGCTCTGTGGACTCCGCCAGGGCTCTGTGGACCCTGCCAGGGCTCTGTGGACTCTGCCAGGGCTTTGTGGACTCTGCCAGGGCTCTGTGGACTCGGCCAGGGCTCTGTGAACTCCGCCAGGGCTCTGTGAACTCGGCCAGGGCTCTGTGGACTCGGCCAGGGCTCTGTGGATGTGGCCAGGGCTCTGTGGATGTGGCCAGGGCTCTGTGGACTCGGCCAGGGCTCTGTGGACTCGGCCAGGGCTCTGTGGACTCCGCCACGGCTCTGTGAACTCGGCCAGGGCTCTGTGGACTCCGCCAGGGCTCTGTGGACTCTGCCAGGGCTCTGTGAACTCGGCCAGGGCTCTGTGAACTCGGCCAGGGCTCTGTGGACTCGGCCAGGGCTCTGTGGACTCCGCCAGGGCTCTGTGAACCCTGCCAGGGCTCTGTGGACTCTGCCAGGGCTTAGTGGACTCTGCCAGGGCTCTGTGGACTCCGCCAGGGCTCTGTGAACTCGGCCAGGGCTCTGTGGACTCTGCCAGGGCTCTGTGGACTCGGCCAGGGCTCTGTGAACTCGGCCAGGGCTCTGTGGACTCTGCCAGGGCTCTGTGGACTCCGCCAGGGCTCTGTGAACCCTGCCAGGGCTCTGTGGACTGCGCCAGGGCTCTGTGGACTCCGCCAGGGCTCTGTGGTCTCTGCCAGGGCTCTGTGAACTCGGCCAGGGCTCTGTGGACTCCGCCAGGGCTCTGTGAACTCGGCCAGGGCTCTGTGGACTCGGCCAGGGCTCTGTGAACTCGGCCAGGGCTCTGTGGACACGGCCAGGGCTCTGTGGACTCTGCCAGGGCTCTGTGAACTCGGCCAGGGCTCTGTGGACTCTGCCAGGGCTCTGTGGACTCGGCCAGGGCTCTGTGGACTCCGCCAGGGCTCTGTGGACTCCGCCAGGGCTCTGTGGACTCAGCCAGGGCTCTGTGAACTCGGCCAGGGCTCTGTGGACTCTGCCAGGGCTCTGTGGACTCGGCCAGGGCTCTGTGGACTCTGCCAGGGCTCTGTGGACTCCGCCAGGGCTCTATGGATGTGGCCAGGGCTCTGTGGACTCCGCCAGGGCTCTGTGGACTCGGCCAGGGCTCTGTGGACTCCGCCAGGGCTCTGTGGACTCGGCCAGGGCTCTGTGGACTCTGCCAGGGCTCTGTGGACTCCGCCAGGGCTCTGTGGATGTGGCCAGGGCTCTGTGGACTCTGCCAGGGCTCTGTGGACTCCGCCAGGGCTCTGTGGACTCCGCCAGGGCTCTGTGAACTCGGCCAGGGCTCTGTGGACTCCGCCAGGGCTCTGTGGACTCTGCCAGGGCTCTGTGGACTCGGCCAGGGCTCTGTGGACTCGGCCAGGGCTCTGTGAACTCGGCCAGGGCTCTGTGGACTCCGCCAGGGCTCTGTGAACTCGGCCAGGGCTCTGTGGACTCCGCCAGGGCTCTGTGAACTCGGCCAGGGCTCTGTGGACTCGGCCAGGGCTCTGTGGACTCCGCCAGGGCTCTGTGGACTCGGCCAGGGCTCTGTGGACTCCGCCAGGGCTCTGTGGACTCGGCCAGGGCTCTGTGGACTCGGCCAGGGCTCTGTGAACTCGGCCAGGGCTCTGTGGACTCGGCCAGGGCTCTGTGGACTCTGCCAGGGCTCTGTGAACTCGGCCAGGGCTCTGTGAACTCGGCCAGGGCTCTGTGGACTCCGCCAGGGCTCTGTGAACTCGGCCAGGGCTCTGTGGACTCCGCCAGGGCTCTGTGAACTCTGCCAGGGCTCTGTGGACTCGGCCAGGGCTCTGTGGACTCCGCCAGGGCTCTGTGGACTCGGCCAGGGCTCTGTGGACTCTGCCAGGGCTCTGTGGACTCCGCCAGGGCTCTGTGGACGTGGCCAGGGCTCTGTGAACTCGGCCAGGGCTCTGTGGACTCCGCCAGGGCTCTGTGGACTCTGCCAGGGCTCTGTGAACTCGGCCAGGGCTCTGTGGACTCCGCCAGGGCTCTGTGGACTCGGCCAGGGCTCTGTGGACTCGGCCAGGGCTCTGTGGACTCTGCCAGGGCTCTGTGGACTCGGCCAGGACTCTGTGGACACGGCCAGGGCTCTGTGGACTCTGCCAGGGCTCTGTGAACTCGGCCAGGGCTCTGTGGACTCCGCCAGGGCTCTGTGGACTCGGCCAGGGCTCTGTGGACTCGGCCAGGGCTCTGTGGACTCCGCCAGGGCTCTGTCGACTCCGCCAGGGCTCTGTGGACTCGGCCAGGGCTCTGTGGACTCGGCCAGGGCTCTGTGGACTCCGCCAGGGCTCTGTGAACTCGGCCAGGGCTCTGTGGACTCCGCCAGGGCTCTGTGGACTCGGCCAGGGCTCTGTGGACTCCGCCAGGGCTCTGTGAACTCGGCCAGGGCTCTGTGGACTCGGCCAGGGCTCTGTGGACTCGGCCAGGGCTCTGTGGACTCCGCCAGGGCTCTGTGAACTCGGCCAGGGCTCTGTGGACTCGGCCAGGGCTCTGTGGACTCGGCCAGGGCTCTGTGGAATCCGCCAGGGCTCTGTGAACTCGGCCAGGGCTCTGTGGACTCCGCCAGGGCTCTGTGAACTCGGCCAGGGCTCTGTGGACTCTGCCAGGGCTCTGTGGACTCCGCCAGGGCTCTGTGGACTCGGCCAGGGCTCTGTGGACTCGGCCAGGGCTCTGTGGACTCGGCCAGGGTTCTGTGAACTCTGCCAGGGCTCTGTGGACTCGGCCAGGGCTCTGTGGACTGGGCCAGGGCTCTGTGGACTCCGCCAGGGCTCTGTGGACTCGGCCAGGGCTCTGTGGACTCGGCCAGGGCTCTGTGGACTCTGCCAGGGCTCTGTGGACTCCGCCAGGGCTCTGTGAACTCGGCCAGGTCTCTGTGGACTCGGTCAGGGCTCTGTGGACTCCGCCAGGGCTCTGTGAACTCGGCCAGGGCTCTGTGGACTCCGCCAGGGCTCTGTGGACTCCGCCAGGGCTCTGTGAACTCGGCCAGGGCTCTGTGGACTCGGCCAGGGCTCTGTGGACGTGGCCAGGGCTCTGTGGACTCGGCCAGGGCTCTGTGGACTCGGCCAGGGCTCTGTGAACTCTGCCAGGGCTCTGTGGACTCCGCCAGGGCTCTGTGGACTGGGCCAGGGCTCTGTGAACTCCGCCAGGGCTCTGTGAACTCTGCCAGGGCTCTGTGGACTCGGCCAGGGCTCTGTGAACTCCGCCAGGGCTCTGTGAACTCGGCCAGGGCTCTGTGGACTCCGCCAGGGCTCTGTGGATGTGGCCAGGGCTCTGTGGATGTGGCCAGGGCTCTGTGGACTCCGCCAGGGCTCTGTGAACTCGGCCAGGGCTCTGTGGACACGGACAGGGCTCTGTGGACTCTGCCAGGGCTCTGTGAACTCGGCCAGGGCTCTGTGGACTCGGCCAGGGCTCTGTGGACTCGGCCAGGGCTCTGTGGACTCCGCCAGGGCTCTGTGGACTCGGCCAGGGCTCTGTGGACTCGGCCAGGGCTCTGTGGACTCCGCCAGGGCTCTATGGATGTGGCCAGGGCTCTGTGGACTCCGCCAGGGGTCTGTGGACTCTGCCAGGGCTCTGTGGACTCCGCCAGGTCTCTGTGGACTCGGCCAGGGCTCTGTGGACTCCGCAAGGGCTCTGTGAACTCGGACAGGGCTCTGTGGACTCTGCCAGGGCTCTGTGGACTCGGCCAGGGCTCTGTGAACTCGGCCAGGGCTCTGTGGTCTCGGCCAGGGCTCTGTGGACTCCGCCAGGGCTCTGTGGACCCTGCCAGGGCTCTGTGGACTCTGCCAGGGCTCTGTGGACTCTGCCAGGGCTCTGTGGACTCGGCCAGGGCTCTGTGAACTCCGCCAGGGCTCTGTGAACTCGGCCAGGGCTCTGTGGACTCGGCCAGGGCTCTGTGGATGTGGCCAGGGCTCTGTGGACTCGGCCAGGGCTCTGTGGACTCGGCCAGGGCTCTGTGGACTCCGCCAGGGCTCTGTGAACTCGGCCAGGGCTCTGTGGACTCCGCCAGGGCTCTGTGGACTCTGCCAGGGCTCTGTGAACTCGGCCAGGGCTCTGTGAACTCGGCCAGGGCTCTGTGGACTCGGCCAGGGCTCTGTGGACTCCGCCAGGGCTCTGTGAACCCTGCCAGGGCTCTGTGGACTCTGCCAGGGCTCAGTGGACTCTGCCAGGGCTCTGTGGACTCCGCCAGGGCTCTGTGAACTCGGCCAGGGCTCTGTGGACTCTGCCAGGGCTCTGTGGACTCCGCCAGGGCTCTGTGAACTCGGCCAGGGCTCTGTGGACTCTGCCAGGGCTCTGTGGACTCCGCCAGGGCTCTGTGAACCCTGCCAGGGCTCTGTGGACTGCGCCAGGGCTCTGTGGACTCCGCCAGGGCTCTGTGGACTCGGCCAGGGCTCTGTGAACTCGGCCAGGGCTCTGTGGACTCCGCCAGGGCTCTGTGAACTCGGCCAGGGCTCTGTGGACTCGGCCAGGGCTCTGTGAACTCGGCCAGGGCTCTGTGGACACGGCCAGGGCTCTGTGGACTCTGCCAGGGCTCTGTGAACTCGGCCAGGGCTCTGTGGACTCTGCCAGGGCTCTGTGGACTCGGCCAGGGCTCTGTGGACTCCGCCAGGGCTCTGTGGACTCGGCCAGGGCTCTGTGGACTCAGCCAGGGCTCTGTGAACTCGGCCAGGGCTCTGTGGACTCCGCCAGGGCTCTGTGGACTCGGCCAGGGCTCTGTGGACTCTGCCAGGGCTCTGTGGACTCCGCCAGGGCTCTATGGATGTGGCCAGGGCTCTGTGGACTCCGCCAGGGCTCTGTGGACTCGGCCAGGGCTCTGTGGACTCCGCCAGGGCTCTGTGGACTCGGCCAGGGCTCTGTGGACTCCGCCAGGGCTCTGTGGACTCCGCCAGGGCTCTGTGGATGTGGCCAGGGCTCTGTGGACTCTGCCAGGGCTCTGTGGACTCGGCCAGGGCTCTGTGGACTCCGCCAGGGCTCTGTGAACTCGGCCAGGGCTCTGTGGACTCCGCCAGGGCTCTGTGGACTCGGCCAGGGCTCTGTGGACTCGGCCAGGGCTCTGTGGACTCGGCCAGGGCTCTGTGAACTCGGCCAGGGCTCTGTGAACTCGGCCAGGGCTCTGTGGACTCGGCCAGGGCTCTGTGAACTCGGCCAGGGCTCTGTGAACTCGGCCAGGGCTCTGTGGACTCCGCCAGGGCTCTGTGAACTCGGCCAGGGCTCTGTGGACTCCGCCAGGGCTCTGTGAACTCGGCCAGGGCTCTGTGGACTCGGCCAGGGCTCTGTGGACTCCGCCAGGGCTCTGTGGACTCGGCCAGGGCTCTGTGGACTCGGCCAGGGCTCTGTGGACTCGGCCAGGGCTCTGTGGACTCGGCCAGGGCTCTGTGAACTCGGCCAGGGCTCTGTGGACTCCGCCAGGGCTCTGTGAACTCGGCCAGGGCTCTGTGGACTCCGCCAGGGCTCTGTGAACTCTGCCAGGGCTCTGTGGACTCGGCCAGGGCTCTGTGGACTCCGCCAGGGCTCTGTGGACTCGGCCAGGGCTCTGTGGACTCTGCCAGGGCTCTGTGGACTCCGCCAGGGCTCTGTGGACGTGGCCAGGGCTCTGTGAACTCGGCCAGGGCTCTGTGGACTCCGCCAGGGCTCTGTGGACTCTGCCAGGGCTCTGTGAACTCGGCCAGGGCTCTGTGGACTCCGCCAGGGCTCTGTGGACTCGGCCAGGGCTCTGTGGACTCGGCCAGGCCTCTGTGGACTCTGCCAGGGCTCTGTGGACTCGGCCAGGACTCTGTGGACACGGCCAGGGCTCTGTGGACTCTGCCAGGGCTCTGTGAACTCGGCCAGGGCTCTGTGGACTCCGCCAGGGCTCTGTGGACTCGGCCAGGGCTCTGTGGACTCGGCCAGGGCTCTGTGGACTCCGCCAGGGCTCTGTCGACTCCGCCAGGGCTCTGTGGACTCGGCCAGGGCTCTGTGGACTCGGCCAGGGCTCTGTGGACTCCGCCAGGGCTCTGTGAACTCGGCCAGGGCTCTGTGGACTCCGCCAGGGCTCTGTGGAATCGGCCAGGGCTCTGTGGACTCCGCCAGGGCTCTGTGAACTCGGCCAGGGCTCTGTGAACTCGGCCAGGGCTCTGTGGACTCGGCCAGGGCTCTGTGGACTCGGCCAGGGCTCTGTGGACTCCGCCAGGGCTCTGTGAACTCGGCCAGGGCTCTGTGGACTCCGCCAGGGCTCTGTGAACTCGGCCAGGGCTCTGTGGACTCTGCCAGGGCTCTGTGGACTCCGCCAGGGCTCTGTGGACTCGGCCAGGGCTCTGTGGACTCGGCCAGGGCTCTGTGGACTCGGCCAGGGTTCTGTGAACTCGGCCAGGGCTCTGTGGTCTCGGCCAGGGCTCTGTGGACTCCGCCAGGGCTCTGTGGACCCTGCCAGGGCTCTGTGGACTCTGCCAGGGCTCTGTGGACTCTGCCAGGGCTCTGTGGACTCGGCCAGGGCTCTGTGAACTCCGCCAGGGCTCTGTGAACTCGGCCAGGGCTCTGTGGACTCGGCCAGGGCTCTGTGGATGTGGCCAGGGCTCTGTGGACTCGGCCAGGGCTCTGTGGACTCGGCCAGGGCTCTGTGGACTCCGCCAGGGCTCTGTGAACTCGGCCAGGGCTCTGTGGACTCCGCCAGGGCTCTGTGGACTCTGCCAGGGCTCTGTGAACTCGGCCAGGGCTCTGTGAACTCGGCCAGGGCTCTGTGGACTCGGCCAGGGCTCTGTGGACTCCGCCAGGGCTCTGTGAACCCTGCCAGGGCTCTGTGGACTCTGCCAGGGCTCAGTGGACTCTGCCAGGGCTCTGTGGACTCCGCCAGGGCTCTGTGAACTCGGCCAGGGCTCTGTGGACTCTGCCAGGGCTCTGTGGACTCCGCCAGGGCTCTGTGAACTCGGCCAGGGCTCTGTGGACTCTGCCAGGGCTCTGTGGACTCCGCCAGGGCTCTGTGAACCCTGCCAGGGCTCTGTGGACTGCGCCAGGGCTCTGTGGACTCCGCCAGGGCTCTGTGGACTCGGCCAGGGCTCTGTGAACTCGGCCAGGGCTCTGTGGACTCCGCCAGGGCTCTGTGAACTCGGCCAGGGCTCTGTGGACTCGGCCAGGGCTCTGTGAACTCGGCCAGGGCTCTGTGGACACGGCCAGGGCTCTGTGGACTCTGCCAGGGCTCTGTGAACTCGGCCAGGGCTCTGTGGACTCTGCCAGGGCTCTGTGGACTCGGCCAGGGCTCTGTGGACTCCGCCAGGGCTCTGTGGACTCGGCCAGGGCTCTGTGGACTCAGCCAGGGCTCTGTGAACTCGGCCAGGGCTCTGTGGACTCCGCCAGGGCTCTGTGGACTCGGCCAGGGCTCTGTGGACTCTGCCAGGGCTCTGTGGACTCCGCCAGGGCTCTATGGATGTGGCCAGGGCTCTGTGGACTCCGCCAGGGCTCTGTGGACTCGGCCAGGGCTCTGTGGACTCCGCCAGGGCTCTGTGGACTCGGCCAGGGCTCTGTGGACTCCGCCAGGGCTCTGTGGACTCCGCCAGGGCTCTGTGGATGTGGCCAGGGCTCTGTGGACTCTGCCAGGGCTCTGTGGACTCGGCCAGGGCTCTGTGGACTCCGCCAGGGCTCTGTGAACTCGGCCAGGGCTCTGTGGACTCCGCCAGGGCTCTGTGGACTCGGCCAGGGCTCTGTGGACTCGGCCAGGGCTCTGTGGACTCGGCCAGGGCTCTGTGAACTCGGCCAGGGCTCTGTGAACTCGGCCAGGGCTCTGTGGACTCGGCCAGGGCTCTGTGAACTCGGCCAGGGCTCTGTGAACTCGGCCAGGGCTCTGTGGACTCCGCCAGGGCTCTGTGAACTCGGCCAGGGCTCTGTGGACTCCGCCAGGGCTCTGTGAACTCGGCCAGGGCTCTGTGGACTCGGCCAGGGCTCTGTGGACTCCGCCAGGGCTCTGTGGACTCGGCCAGGGCTCTGTGGACTCCGCCAGGGCTCTGTGGACTCGGCCAGGGCTCTGTGGACTCGGCCAGGGCTCTGTGGACTCGGCCAGGGCTCTGTGAACTCGGCCAGGGCTCTGTGGACTCCGCCAGGGCTCTGTGAACTCGGCCAGGGCTCTGTGGACTCCGCCAGGGCTCTGTGAACTCTGCCAGGGCTCTGTGGACTCGGCCAGGGCTCTGTGGACTCCGCCAGGGCTCTGTGGACTCGGCCAGGGCTCTGTGGACTCTGCCAGGGCTCTGTGGACTCCGCCAGGGCTCTGTGGACGTGGCCAGGGCTCTGTGAACTCGGCCAGGGCTCTGTGGACTCCGCCAGGGCTCTGTGGACTCTGCCAGGGCTCTGTGAACTCGGCCAGGGCTCTGTGGACTCCGCCAGGGCTCTGTGGACTCGGCCAGGGCTCTGTGGACTCGGCCAGGCCTCTGTGGACTCTGCCAGGGCTCTGTGGACTCGGCCAGGACTCTGTGGACACGGCCAGGGCTCTGTGGACTCTGCCAGGGCTCTGTGAACTC
The DNA here is from genome assembly GCA_037953605.1 of Necrosyrtes monachus. Lineage (NCBI taxonomy): Eukaryota > Metazoa > Chordata > Aves > Accipitriformes > Accipitridae > Necrosyrtes > Necrosyrtes monachus. The sequence goes on along the minus strand of JAZGTQ010000446.1, from coordinate 25,627 downwards.
GGCCAGGGCTCTGTGGACTCCGCCAGGGCTCTGTGGACTCGGCCAGGGCTCTGTGGACTCGGCCAGGGCTCTGTGGACTCCGCCAGGGCTCTGTCGACTCCGCCAGGGCTCTGTGGACTCGGCCAGGGCTCTGTGGACTCGGCCAGGGCTCTGTGGACTCCGCCAGGGCTCTGTGAACTCGGCCAGGGCTCTGTGGACTCCGCCAGGGCTCTGTGGAATCGGCCAGGGCTCTGTGGACTCCGCCAGGGCTCTGTGAACTCGGCCAGGGCTCTGTGAACTCGGCCAGGGCTCTGTGGACTCGGCCAGGGCTCTGTGGACTCGGCCAGGGCTCTGTGGACTCCGCCAGGGCTCTGTGAACTCGGCCAGGGCTCTGTGGACTCCGCCAGGGCTCTGTGAACTCGGCCAGGGCTCTGTGGACTCTGCCAGGGCTCTGTGGACTCCGCCAGGGCTCTGTGGACTCGGCCAGGGCTCTGTGGACTCGGCCAGGGCTCTGTGGACTCGGCCAGGGTTCTGTGAACTCTGCCAGGGCTCTGTGGACTCGGCCAGGGCTCTGTGGACTGGGCCAGGGCTCTGTGGACTCCGCCAGGGCTCTGTGGACTCGGCCAGGGCTCTGTGGACTCTTCCAGGGCTCTGTGGACTCCGCCAGGGCTCTGTGGACTCGGCCAGGTCTCTGTGGACTCGGTCAGGGCTCTGTGGACTCCGCCAGGGCTCTGTGAACTCGGCCAGGGCTCTGTGGACTCCGCCAGGGCTCTGTGGACTCGGCCAGGGCTCTGTGGACTCCGCCAGGGCTCTGTGGATGTGGCCAGGGCTCTGTGGATGTGGCCAGGGCTCTGTGGACTCCGCCAGGGCTCTGTGAACTCGGCCAGGGCTCTGTGGACACGGACAGGGCTCTGTGGACTCTGCCAGGGCTCTGTGAACTCGGCCAGGGCTCTGTGGACTCGGCCAGGGCTCTGTGGACTCGGCCAGGGCTCTGTGGATGTGGCCAGGGCTCTGTGGACTCGGCCAGGGCTCTGTGGACTCGGCCAGGGCTCTGTGGACTCCGCCAGGGCTCTATGGATGTGGCCAGGGCTCTGTGGACTCCGCCAGGGGTCTGTGGACTCTGCCAGGGCTCTGTGGAATCCGCCAGGTCTCTGTGGACTCGGCCAGGGCTCTGTGGACTCCGCAAGGGCTCTGTGAACTCGGCCAGGGCTCTGTGGACTCTGCCAGGGCTCTGTGGACTCGGCCAGGGCTCTGTGGACGTGGCCAGGGCTCTGTGGACTCGGCCAGGGCTCTGTGGACTCCGCCAGGGCTCTGTGGACCCTGCCAGGGCTCTGTGGACTCCGCCAGGGCTCTGTGGACTCCGCCAGGGCTCTGTGGACTCGGCCAGGGCTCTGTGAACTCCGCCAGGGCTCTGTGAACTCGGCCAGGGCTCTGTGGACTCCGCCAGGGCTCTGTGGATGTGGCCAGGGCTCTGTGGATGTGGCCAGGGCTCTGTGGACTCCGCCAGGGCTCTGTGAACTCGGCCAGGGCTCTGTGGACACGGACAGGGCTCTGTGGACTCTGCCAGGGCTCTGTGAACTCGGCCAGGGCTCTGTGGACTCGGCCAGGGCTCTGTGGACTCCGCCAGGGCTCTGTGGACTCGGCCAGGGCTCTGTGGACTCGGCCAGGGCTCTGTGGACTCCGCCAGGGCTCTATGAATGTGGCCAGGGCTCTGTGGACTCCGCCAGGGGTCTGTGGACTCTGCCAGGGCTCTGTGGACTCCGCCAGGTCTCTGTGGACTCGGCCAGGGCTCTGTGGACTCCGCAAGGGCTCTGTGAACTCGGCCAGGGCTCTGTGGACTCTGCCAGGGCTCTGTGGACTCGGCAAGGGCTCTGTGAACTCGGCCAGGGCTCTGTGGACTCGGCCAGGGCTCTGTGGACTCCGCCAGGGCTCTGTGGACCCTGCCAGGGCTCTGTGGACTCTGCCAGGGCTCTGTGGACTCGGCCAGGGCTCTGTGAACTCCGCCAGGGCTCTGTGAACTCGGCCAGGGCTCTGTGGACTCGGCCAGGGCTCTGTGGATGTGGCCAGGGCTCTGTGGACTCGGCCAGGGCTCTGTGGACTCGGCCAGGGCTCTGTGGACTCCGCCAGGGCTCTGTGAACTCGGCCAGGGCTCTGTGGACTCCGCCAGGGCTCTGTGGACTCTGCCAGGGCTCTGTGAACTCGGCCAGGGCTCTGTGAACTCGGCCAGGGCTCTGTGGACTCGGCCAGGGCTCTGTGGACTCCGCCAGGTCTCTGTGAACCCTGCCAGGGCTCTGTGGACTCTGCCAGGGCTCAGTGGACTCTGCCAGGGCTCTGTGGACTCCGCCAGGGCTCTGTGAACTCGGCCAGGGCTCTGTGGATTCTGCAACGGCTCTGTGGACTCCGCCAGGGCTCTGTGAACTCGGCCAGGGCTCTGTGGACTCTGCCAGGGCTCTGTGGACTCCGCCAGGGCTCTGTGAACCCTGCCAGGGCTCTGTGGACTCGGCCAGGGCTCTATGGACTCCGCCAGGGCTCTGTGGACTCGGCCAGGGCTCTGTGGACTCGGCCAGGGCTCTGTGGACTCCGCCAGGGCTCTATGGATGTGGCCAGGGCTCTGTGGACTCCGCCAGGGGTCTGTGGACTCTGCCAGGGCTCTGTGGACTCTGCCAGGGCTCTGTGGACTCGGCCAGGGCTCTGTGGACTCTGCCAGGGCTCTGTGGACTCCGCCAGGGCTCTGTGAACTTGGCCAGGGCTCTGTGGACTCCGCCAGGGCTCTGTGGACTCTGCCAGGGCTCTGTGGACTCTGCCAGGGCTCTGTGGACTCCGCCAGGGCTCTGTGGACTCGGCCAGGGCTCTGTGGACTCTGCCAGGGCTCTGTGGACTCCGCCAGGGCTCTGTGAACTCGGCCAGGGCTCTGTGGACTCTGCCAGGGCTCTGTGGACTCCGCCAGGGCTCTGTGAACCCTGCCAGGGCTCTGTGGACTCCGCCAGGGCTCTGTGGACTCTGCCAGGGCTCTGTGGACTCGGCCAGGGCTCTGTGGACTCGGCCAGGGCTCTGTGGACTCCGCCAGGGCTCTGTGAACTCGGCCAGGGCTCTGTGGACTCGGCCAGGGCTCTGTGAACTCGGCCAGGCCTCTGTGGACACGGCCAGGGCTCTGTGGACTCTGCCAGGGCTCTGTGAACTCGGCCAGGGCTCTGTGGACTCGGCCAGGGCTCTGTGGACTCGGCCAGGGCTCTGTGGACTCCGCCAGGGCTCTGTGGACTCGGCCAGGGCTCTGTGGACTCAGCCAGGGCTCTGTGAACTCGGCCAGGGCTCTGTGGACTCTGCCAGGGCTCTGTGGACTCGGCCAGGGCTCTGTGGACTCGGCCAGGGCTCTGTGGACTCCGCCAGGGCTCTATGGATGTGGCCAGGGCTCTGTGGACTCCGCCAGGGCTCTGTGGACTCGGCCAGGGCTCTGTGGACTCCGCCAGGGCTCTGTGGACTCGTCCAGGGCTCTGTGGACTCTGCCAGGGCTCTGTGGACTCCGCCAGGGCTCTGTGGATGTGGCCAGGGCTCTGTGGACTCTGCCAGGGCTCTGTGGACTCCGCCAGGGCTCTGTGAACTCCGCCAGGGCTCTGTGGACTCCGCCAGGGCTCTGTGAACTCGGCCAGGGCTCTGTGGATGTGGCCAGGGCTCTGTGGACTCGGACATGGCTCTGTGGACGTGGCCAGGGCTCTGTGAACTCGGCCAGGGCTCTGTGGACTCGGCCAGGGCTCTGTGGACTCAGCCAGGGCTCTGTGAACTCGGCCAGGGCTCTGTGGACTCGGCCAGGGCTCTGTGGACTCCGCCAGGGCTCTGTGGACTCTGCCAGGGCTCTGTGGACTCGGCCAGGGCTCTGTGGACTCGGCCAGGGCTCTGTGGACTCCGCCAGGGCTCTGTGAACTCGTCCAGGGCTCTGTGGACTCCGCCAGGGCTCTGTGGACTCTGCCAGGGCTCTGTGAACTCGGCCAGGGCTCTGTGGACTCGGCCAGGGCTCTGTGGACTCTGCCAGGGCTCTGTGAACTCGGCCAGGGCTCTGTGGACTCGGCCAGGGCTCTGTGGACTCGGCCAGGGCTCTGTGGACTCGGCCAGGGCTCTGTGGATTCGGCCAGGGCTCTGTGGACTCCGCCAGGGCTCTGTGGATGTGGGCAGGGCTCTGTGGACTCTGCCAGGGCTCTGTGGACTCGGCCAGGGCTCTGTGGACTCTGCCAGGGCTCTGTGGACTTTGCCAGGGCTCTGTGAACTCCGCCAGGGCTCTGTGGACTCCGCCAGGGCTCTGTGAACTCGGCCAGGGCTCTGTGGATGTGGCCAGGGCTCTGTGGACTCGGCCATGGCTCTGTGGACGTGGCCAGGGCTCTGTGAACTCGGCCAGGGCTCTGTGGACTCGGCCAGGGCTCTGTGGACTCAGCCAGGGCTCTGTGAACTCGGCCAGGGCTCTGTGGACTCGGCCAGGGCTCTGTGGACTCCGCCAGGGCTCTGTGGACTCTGCCAGGGCTCTGTGGACTCGGCCAGGGCTCTGTGGACTCGGCCAGGGCTCTGTGGACTCGGCCAGGGCTCTGTGGACTCTGCCAGGGCTCTGTGAACTCGTCCAGGGCTCTGTGGACTCCGCCAGGGCTCTGTGGACTCTGCCAGGGCTCTGTGAACTCGGCCAGGGCTCTGTGGACTCGGCCAGGGCTCTGTGGACTCTGCCAGGGCTCTGTGAACTCGGCCAGGGCTCTGTGGACTCGGCCAGGGCTCTGTGGACTCGGCCAGGGCTCTGTGGACTCCGCCAGGGCTCTGTGGATGTGGGCAGGGCTCTGTGGATGTGGCCAGGGCTCTGTGGACTCGGCCAGGGCTCTGTGAACTCGGCCAGGGCTCTGTGGACTCTGCCAGGGCTCTGTGGACTCGGCCAGGGCTCTGTGGACTCGGCCAGGGCTCTGTGGACTCCGCCAGGGCTCTGTGGATGTGGCCAGGGCTCTGTGGATGTGGCCAGGGCTCTGTGGACTCGGCCAGGGCTCTGTGGACTCGGCCAGGGCTCTGTGGACTCCGCCAGGGCTCTGTGGACTCGGCCAGGGCTCTGTGGACTCCGCCAGGGCTCTGTGGACTCGGCCAGGGCTCTGTGGACTCGGCCAGGGCTCTGTGGACTCCGCCAGGGCTCTGTGAACCCTGCCAGGGCTCTGTGGACTCCGCCAGGGCTCTGTGGACTCTGCCAGGGCTCTGTGGACTCGGCCAGGGCTCTGTGGACTCGGCCAGGGCTCTGTGGACCCGGCCCGGGCTCTGTGGACTCTGCCAGGGCTCTGTGGACTCCGCCAGGGCTCTGTGGACTCTGCCAGGGCTCTGTGAACTCGGCCAGGGCTCTGTGGACTCGGCCAGGGCTCTGTGGACTCTGCCAGGGCTCTGTGAACTCGGCCAGGGCTCTGTGGACTCGGCCAGGGCTCTGTGGACTCGGCCAGGGCTCTGTGGACTCCGCCAGGGCTCTGTGGATGTGGGCAGGGCTCTGTGGATGTGGCCAGGGCTCTGTGGACTCGGCCAGGGCTCTGTGAACTCGGCCAGGGCTCTGTGGACTCTGCCAGGGCTCTGTGGACTCGGCCAGGGCTCTGTGGACTCGGCCAGGGCTCTGTGGACTCCGCCAGGGCTCTGTGGATGTGGCCAGGGCTCTGTGGATGTGGCCAGGGCTCTGTGGACTCGGCCAGGGCTCTGTGGACTCGGCCAGGGCTCTGTGGACTCCGCCAGGGCTCTGTGGACTCGGCCAGGGCTCTGTGGACTCGGCCAGGGCTCTGTGGACTCGGCCAGGGCTCTGTGGACTCGGCCAGGGCTCTGTGGACTCCGCCAGGGCTCTGTGAACCCTGCCAGGGCTCTGTGGACTCCGCCAGGGCTCTGTGGACTCTGCCAGGGCTCTGTGGACTCGGCCAGGGCTCTGTGGACTCGGCCAGGGCTCTGTGGACCCGGCCCGGGCTCTGTGGACTCTGCCAGGGCTCTGTGGACTCCGCCAGGGCTCTGTGAACTCGGCCAGGGCTCTGTGGACTCGGTCAGGGCTCTGTGGACTCGCCAGGGCTCTGTGAACCCTGCCAGGGCTCTGTGGACTCCGCCAGGGCTCTGTGGACTCTGCCAGGGCTCAGTGGACTCGGCCAGGGCTCTGTGGACTCCGCCAGGGCTCTGTGGACTCTGCCAGGGCTCTGTGGACTCCGCCAGGGCTCTGTGAACTCGGCCAGGGCTCTGTGGACTCTGCCAGGGCTCTGTGGACTCCGCCAGGGGTCTGTGGATGTGGCCAGGGCTCTGTGGACTCTGCCAGGGCTCAGTGGACTCCGCCAGGGCTCTGTGAACTCCGCCAGGGCTCTGTGGACTCCGCCAGGGCTCTGTGAACTCGGCCAGGGCTCTGTGGACTCCGCCAGGGCTCTGTGGATTCCGCCAGGGCTCTGTGGACTCTGCCAGGGCTCTGTGGATGTGGCCAGGGCTCTGTGGATGTGGCCAGGGCTCTGTGGACTCGGCCAGGGCTCTGTGGACTCCGCCAGGGCTCTGTGGACTCCGCCAGGGCTCTGTGAACTCGGCCAGGGCTCTGTGGACTCGGCCAGGGCTCTGTGGATGTGGGCAGGGCTCTGTGGATGTGGCCAGGGCTCTGTGGACTCGGCCAGGGCTCTGTGGACTCGGCCAGGGCTCTGTGGACTCCGCCAGGGCTCTGTGGACTCGGCCAGGGCTCTGTGAACTCGGCCAGGGCTCTGTGGACTCCGCCAGGGCTCTGTGGATGTGGCCAGGGCTCTGTGGACTCGGCCAGGGCTCTGTGAACTCGGCCAGGGCTCTGTGGACTCCGCCAGGGCTCTGTGGATGTGGCCAGGGCTCTGTGGATGTGGCCAGGGCTCTGTGGACTCGGCCAGGGCTCTGTGGACTCGGCCAGGGCTCTGTGGACTCCGCCAGGGCTCTGTGAACTCGGCCAGGGCTCTGTGGACTCCGCCAGGGCTCTGTGGACTCTGCCAGGGCTCTGTGGACTCCGCCAGGGCTCTGTGGACTCGGCCAGGGCTCTGTGGACTCCGCCAGGGCTCTGTGGACTCTGCCAGGGCTCTGTGGACTCCGCCAGGGCTCTGTGAACTCGGCCAGGGCTCTGTGGACTCGGCCAGGGCTCTGTGGACTCCGCCAGGGCTCTGTGAACTCGGCCAGGGCTCTGTGGACTCGGCCAGGGCTCTGTGGACTCCGCCAGGGCTCTGTGGACTCGGCCAGGGCTCTGTGAACTCGGCCAGGGCTCTGTGGACTCTGCCAGGGCTCTGTGGATGTGGCCAGGGCTCTGTGGACTCGGCCAGGGCTCTGTGAACTCGGCCAGGGCTCTGTGGACTCCGCCAGGGCTCTGTGGATGTGGCCAGGGCTCTGTGGATGTGGCCAGGGCTCTGTGGACTCTGCCAGGGCTCTGTGGACTCGGCCAGGGCTCTGTGGACTCCGCCAGGGCTCTGTGAACTCGGCCAGGGCTCTGTGGACTCCGCCAGGGCTCTGTGGACTCTGCCAGGGCTCTGTGGACTCGGCCAGGGCTCTGTGGACTCGGCCAGGGCTCTGTGAACTCGGCCAGGGCTCTGTGGACTCGGCCAGGGCTCTGTGGACTCCGCCAGGGCTCTGTGAACCCTGCCAGGGCTCTGTGGACTCCGCCAGGGCTCTGTGGACTCTGCCAGGGCTCTGTGGACTCGGCCAGGGCTCTGTGGACTCGGCCAGGGCTCTGTGGACCCGGCCCGGGCTCTGTGGACTCTGCCAGGGCTCTGTGGACTCCGCCAGGGCTCTGTGAACTCGGCCAGGGCTCTGTGGACTCGGTCAGGGCTCTGTGGACTCGGCCAGGGCTCTGTGAACCCTGCCAGGGCTCTGTGGACTCCGCCAGGGCTCTGTGGACTCTGCCAGGGCTCAGTGGACTCCGCCAGGGCTCTGTGGACTCGGCCAGGGCTCTGTGGACTCTGCCAGGGCTCTGTGGACTCCGCCAGGGCTCTGTGAACTCGGCCAGGGCTCTGTGGACTCTGCCAGGGCTCTGTGGACTCCGCCAGGGCTCTGTGGATGTGGCCAGGGCTCTGTGGACTCTGCCAGGGCTCAGTGGACTCGGCCAGGGCTCTGTGAACTCCGCCAGGGCTCTGTGGACTCCGCCAGGGCTCTGTGAACTCGGCCAGGGCTCTGTGGACTCCGCCAGGGCTCTGTGAATTCCGCCAGGGCTCTGTGGACTCTGCCAGGGCTCTGTGGATGTGGCCAGGGCTCTGTGGACTCGGCCAGGGCTCTGTGGACTCCGCCAGGGCTCTGTGGATGTGGCCAGGGCTCTGTGGATGTGGCCAGGGCTCTGTGGACTCCGCCAGGGCTCTGTGAACTCGGCCAGGGCTCTGTGGACACGGACAGGGCTCTGTGGACTCTGCCAGGGCTCTGTGAACTCGGCCAGGGCTCTGTGGACTCGGCCAGGGCTCTGTGGACTCGGCCAGGGCTCTGTGGACTCCGCCAGGGCTCTGTGGACTCGGCCAGGGCTCTGTGGACTCGGCCAGGGCTCTGTGGACTCCGCCAGGGCTCTATGGATGTGGCCAGGGCTCTGTGGACTCCGCCAGGGGTCTGTGGACTCTGCCAGGGCTCTGTGGAATCCGCCAGGTCTCTGTGGACTCGGCCAGGGCTCTGTGGACTCCGCAAGGGCTCTGTGAACTCGGCCAGGGCTCTGTGGACTCTGCCAGGGCTCTGTGGACTCGGCCAGGGCTCTGTGGACGTGGCCAGGGCTCTGTGGACTCGGCCAGGGCTCTGTGGACTCCGCCAGGGCTCTGTGGACTCTGCCAGGGCTCTGTGGACTCTGCCAGGGCTCTGTGGACTCGGCCAGGGCTCTGTGAACTCCGCCAGGGCTCTGTGAACTCGGCCAGGGCTCTGTGGACTCCGCCAGGGCTCTGTGGATGTGGCCAGGGCTCTGTGGATGTGGCCAGGGCTCTGTGGACTCCGCCAGGGCTCTGTGAACTCGGCCAGGGCTCTGTGGACACGGACAGGGCTCTGTGGACTCTGCCAGGGCTCTGTGAACTCGGCCAGGGCTCTGTGGACTCGGCCAGGGCTCTGTGGACTCGGCCAGGGCTCTGTGGACTCCGCCAGGGCTCTGTGGATGTGGCCAGGGCTCTGTGAACTCGGCCAGGGCTCTGTGGACTCCGCCAGGGCTCTATGGATGTGGCCAGGGCTCTGTGGACTCCGCCAGGGGTCTGTGGACTCTGCCAGGGCTCTGTGGACTCCGCCAGGTCTCTGTGGACTCGGCCAGGGCTCTGTGGACTCCGCCAGGGGTCTGTGGACTCGGCCAGGGCTCTGTGGACTCTGCCAGGGCTCTGTGGACTCGGCCAGGGCTCTGTGAACTCGGCCAGGGCTCTGTGGACTCGGCCAGGGCTCTTTGGACTCCGCCAGGGCTCTGTGGACCCTGCCAGGGCTCTGTGGACTCTGCCAGGGCTCTGTGGACTCTGCCAGGGCTCTGTGGACTCGGCCAGGGCTCTGTGAACTCCGCCAGGGCTCTGTGAACTCGGCCAGGGCTCTGTGGACTCGGCCAGGGCTCTGTGGATGTGGCCAGGGCTCTGTGGATGTGGCCAGGGCTCTGTGGACTCGGCCAGGGCTCTGTGGACTCGGCCAGGGCTCTGTGGACTCCGCCAGGGCTCTGTGAACTCGGCCAGGGCTCTGTGGACTCCGCCAGGGCTCTGTGGACTCGGCCAGGGCTCTGTGAACTCGGCCAGGGCTCTGTGAACTCGGCCAGGGCTCTGTGGACTCGGCCAGGGCTCTGTGGACTCCGCCAGGGCTCTGTGAACCCTGCCAGGGCTCTGTGGACTCTGCCAGGGCTCAGTGGACTCTGCCAGGGCTCTGTGGACTCCGCCAGGGCTCTGTGAACTCGGCCAGGGCTCTGTGGACTCTGCAAGGGCTCTGTGGACTCCGCCAGGGCTCTGTGAACTCGGCCAGGGCTCTGTGGACTCTGCCAGGGCTCTGTGGACTCCGCCAGGGCTCTGTGAACCCTGCCAGGGCTCTGTGGACTCGGCCAGGGCTCTATGGACTCCGCCAGGGCTCTGTGGACTCGGCCAGGGCTCTGTGGACTCGGCCAGGGCTCTGTGGACTCCGCCAGGGCTCTATGGATGTGGCCAGGGCTCTGTGGACTCCGCCAGGGGTCTGTGGACTCTGCCAGGGCTCTGTGGACTCCGCCAGGGCTCTGTGGACTCGGCCAGGGCTCTGTGGACTCTGCCAGGGCTCTGTGGACTCCGCCAGGGCTCTGTGAACTTGGCCAGGGCTCTGTGGACTCCGCCAGGGCTCTGTGGACTCTGCCAGGGCTCTGTGGACTCTGCCAGGGCTCTGTGGACTCCGCCAGGGCTCTGTGGACTCGGCCAGGGCTCTGTGGACTCTGCCAGGGCTCTGTGGACTCCGCCAGGGCTCTGTGAACTCGGCCAGGGCTCTGTGGACTCTGCCAGGGCTCTGTGGACTCCGCCAGGGCTCTGTGAACCCTGCCAGGGCTCTGTGGACTCCGCCAGGGCTCTGTGGACTCTGCCAGGGCTCTGTGGACGTGGCCAGGGCTCTGTGGACTCGGCCAGGGCTCTGTGAACTCGGCCAGGGCTCTGTGGACTCCGCCAGGGCTCTGTGAACTCGGCCAGGGCTCTGTGGACTCGGCCAGGGCTCTGTGAACTCGGCCAGGGCTCTGTGGACACGGCCAGGGCTCTGTGGACTCTGCCAGGGCTCTGTGAACTCGGCCAGGGCTCTGTGGACTCGGCCAGGGCTCTGTGGACTCGGCCAGGGCTCTGTGGACTCCGCCAGGGCTCTGTGGACTCGGCCAGGGCTCTGTGGACTCAGCCAGGGCTCTGTGAACTCGGCCAGGGCTCTGTGGACTCTGCCAGGGCTCTGTGGACTCGGCCAGGGCTCTGTGGACTCGGCCAGGGCTCTGTGGACTCCGCCAGGGCTCTATGGATGTGGCCAGGGCTCTGTGGACTCCGCCAGGGCTCTGTGGACTCGTCCAGGGCTCTGTGGACTCTGCCAGGGCTCTGTGGACTCCGCCAGGGCTCTGTGGATGTGGCCAGGGCTCTGTGGACTCTGCCAGGGCTCTGTGGACTCCGCCAGGGCTCTGTGAACTCCGCCAGGGCTCTGTGGACTCCGCCAGGGCTCTGTGAACTCGGCCAGGGCTCTGTGGATGTGGCCAGGGCTCTGTGGACTCGGCCATGGCTCTGTGGACGTGGCCAGGGCTCTGTGAACTCGGCCAGGGCTCTGTGGACTCGGCCAGGGCTCTGTGGACTCAGCCAGGGCTCTGTGAACTCGGCCAGGGCTCTGTGGACTCGGCCAGGGCTCTGTGGACTCCGCCAGGGCTCTGTGGACTCTGCCAGGGCTCTGTGGACTCGGCCAGGGCTCTGTGGACTCGGCCAGGGCTCTGTGGACTCCGCCAGGGCTCTGTGAACTCGTCCAGGGCTCTGTGGACTCCGCCAGGGCTCTGTGGACTCTGCCAGGGCTCTGTGAACTCGGCCAGGGCTCTGTGGACTCGGCCAGGGCTCTGTGGACTCTGCCAGGGCTCTGTGAACTCGGCCAGGGCTCTGTGGACTCGGCCAGGGCTCTGTGGACTCAGCCAGGGCTCTGTGGACTCGGCCAGGGCTCTGTGGACTCGGCCAGGGCTCTGTGGACTCCGCCAGGGCTCTGTGGATGTGGGCAGGGCTCTGTGGACTCTGCCAGGGCTCTGTGGACTCGGCCAGGGCTCTGTGGACTCTGCCAGGGCTCTGTGGACTTTGCCAGGGCTCTGTGAACTCGGCCAGGGCTCTGTGGACTCCGCCAGGGCTCTGTGGACTCGGCCAGGGCTCTGTGAACTCGGCCAGGGCTCTGTGGACTCGGCCAGGGCTCTGTGGACTCGGCCAGGGCTCTGTGGACTCCGCCAGGGCTCTGTGGACTCGGCCAGGGCTCTGTGAACTCGGCCAGGGCTCTGTGGACTCCGCCAGGGCTCTGTGGATGTGGCCAGGGCTCTGTGGATGTGGCCAGGGCTCTGTGGACTCGGCCAGGGCTCTGTGGACTCGGCCAGGGCTCTGTGGACTCCGCCAGGGCTCTGTGGACTCGGCCAGGGCTCTGTGGACTCCGCCAGGGCTCTGTGGACTCTGCCAGGGCTCTGTGGACTCGGCCAGGGCTCTGTGGACTCGGCCAGGGCTCTGTGGACTCGGCCAGGGCTCTGTGGACTCCGCCAGGGCTCTGTGAACCCTGCCAGGGCTCTGTGGACTCCGCCAGGGCTCTGTGGACTCTGCCAGGGCTCTGTGGACTCGGCCAGGGCTCTGTGGACTCGGCCAGGGCTCTGTGGACCCGGCCCGGGCTCTGTGGACTCTGCCAGGGCTCTGTGGACTCCGCCAGGGCTCTGTGAACTCGGCCAGGGCTCTGTGGACTCGGTCAGGGCTCTGTGGACTCGGCCAGGGCTCTGTGAACCCTGCCAGGGCTCTGTGGACTCCGCCAGGGCTCTGTGGACTCTGCCAGGGCTCTGTGGACTCCGCCAGGGCTCTGTGAACTCGGCCAGGGCTCTGTGGACTCTGCCAGGGCTCTGTGGACTCCGCCAGGGGTCTGTGGATGTGGCCAGGGCTCTGTGGACTCTGCCAGGGCTCAGTGGACTCCGCCAGGGCTCTGTGAACTCCGCCAGGGCTCTGTGGACTCCGCCAGGGCTCTGTGAACTCGGCCAGGGCTCTGTGGACTCCGCCAGGGCTCTGTGGATTCCGCCAGGGCTCTGTGGACTCTGCCAGGGCTCTGTGGATGTGGCCAGGGCTCTGTGGATGTGGCCAGGGCTCTGTGGATGTGGCCAGGGCTCTGTGGACTCTGCCAGGGCTCTGTGGACTCGGCCAGGGCTCTGTGGACTCGGCCAGGGCTCTGTGGACTCCGCCAGGGCTCTGTGGACTCTGCCAGGGCTCTGTGAACTCGGCCAGGGCTCTGTGGACTCCGCCAGGGCTCTGTGGACTCCGCCAGGGCTCTGTGGATGTGGCCAGGGCTCTGTGGACTCCGCCAGGGCTCTGTGAACTCGGCCAGGGCTCTGTGGACTCGGCCAGGGCTCTGTGGACTCAGCCAGGGCTCTGTGAACTCGGCCAGGGCTCTGTGGAGTCGGCCAGGGCTCTTTGGACTCCGCCAGGGCTCTGTGGATGTGGCCAGGGCTCTGTGGACTCGGCCAGGGCTCTGTGGACTCCGCCAGGGCTCTGTGGACTCTGCCAGGGCTCTGTGAACTCGGCCAGGGCTCTGTGGACTCGGCCAGGGCTCTGTGAACTCGGCCAGGGCTCTGTGGACTCGGCCAGGGCTCTGTGGACTCCGCCAGGGCTCTGTGAACTCGGCCAGGGCTCTGTGGACTCGGCCAGGGCTCTGTGGACTCCGCCAGGGCTCTGTGGACTCAGCCAGGGCTCTGTGAACTCGGCCAGGGCTCTGTGGACTCCGCCAGGGCTCTGTGGATGTGGCCAGGGCTCTGTGGACTCGGCCAGGGCTCTGTGAACTCGGCCAGGGCTCTGTGGACTCCGCCAGGGCTCTGTGGATGTGGCCAGGGCTCTGTGGATGTGGCCAGGGCTCTGTGGACTCGGCCAGGGCTCTGTGGACTCGGCCAGGGCTCTGTGGACTCCGCCAGGGCTCTGTGAACTCGGCCAGGGCTCTGTGGACTCCGCCAGGGCTCTGTGGACTCTGCCAGGGCTCTGTGGACTCGGCCAGGGCTCTGTGGACTCGGCTAGGGCTCTGTGAACTCGGCCAGGGCTCTGTGGACTCGGCCAGGGCTCTGTGGACTCCGCCAGGGCTCTGTGAACCCTGCCAGGGCTCTGTGGACTCTGCCAGGGCTCTGTGGACTCTGCCAGGGCTCTGTGGACTCGGCCAGGGCTCTGTGGACTCGGCCAGGGCTCTGTGGACCCGGCCCGGGCTCTGTGGACTCTGCCAGGGCTCTGTGGACTCCGCCAGGGCTCTGTGAACTCGGCCAGGGCTCTGTGGACTCGGTCAGGGCTCTGTGGACTCGGCCAGGGCTCTGTGAACCCTGCCAGGGCTCTGTGGACTCCGCCAGGGCTCTGTGGACTCTGCCAGGGCTCAGTGGACTCCGCCAGGGCTCTGTGGACTCGGCCAGGGCTCTGTGGACTCTGCCAGGGCTCTGTGGACTCCGCCAGGGCTCTGTGAACTCGGCCAGGGCTCTGTGGACTCTGCCAGGGCTCTGTGGACTCCGCCAGGGCTCTGTGGATGTGGCCAGGGCTCTGTGGACTCTGCCAGGGCTCAGTGGACTCCGCCAGGGCTCTGTGAACTCCGCCAGGGCTCTGTGGACTCCGCCAGGGCTCTGTGAACTCGGCCAGGGCTCTGTGGACTCGGCCAGGGCTCTGTGAATTCCGCCAGGGCTCTGTGGACTCTGCCAGGGCTCTGTGGATGTGGCCAGGGCTCTGTGGATGTGGCCAGGGCTCTGTGGATGTGGCCAGGGCTCTGTGGACTCGGCCAGGGCTCTGTGGACTCCGCCAGGGCTCTGTGGATGTGGCCAGGGCTCTGTGGACTCCGCCAGGGCTCTGTGAACTCGGCCAGGGCTCTGTGGACTCGGCCAGGGCTCTGTGGAATCTGCCAGGGCTCTGTGGACTCTGCCAGGGCTCTGTGAACTCGGCCAGGGCTCTGTGGACTCTGCCAGGGCTCTGTGGACTCTGCCAGGGCTCTGTGAACTCGGCCAGGGCTCTGTGGACTCGGCCAGGGCTCTGTGGACTCAGCCAGGGCTCTGTGGACTCGGCCAGGGCTCTGTGGACTCAGCCAGGGCTCTGTGGACTCCGCCAGGGCTCTGTGAACTCGGCCAGGGCTCTGTGGACTCTGCCAGGGCTCTGTGGACTCCGCCAGGGCTCTGTGGACTCAGCCAGGGCTCTGTGGACTCCGCCAGGGCTCTGTGAACTCGGCCAGGGCTCTGTGGACTCTGCCAGGGCTCTGTGGACTCCGCCAGGGCTCTGTGGACTCCGCCAGGGCTCTGTGGACTCTGCCAGGGCTCTGTGGATGTGGCCAGGGCTCTGTGGACTCAGCCAGGGCTCTGTGGACTCGGCCAGGGCTCTGTGGACTCCGGCAGGGCTCTGTGGATGTGGCCAGGGCTCTGTGGACTCGGCTAGGGCTCTGTGGACTCGGCCAGGGCTCTGTGAACTCGGCCAGGCCTCTGTGGACTCTGCCAGGGCTCTGTGGACTCGGCCAGGACTCTGTGGACACGGCCAGGGCTCGGTGGACTCTGCCAGGGCTCTGTGAACTCGGCCAGGGCTCTGTGGACTCCGCCAGGGCTCTGTGGACTCGGCCAGGGCTCTGTGGACTCGGCCAGGGCTCTGTGGACTCGGCCAGGGCTCTGTGGACTCCGCCAGGGCTCTATGGATGTGGCCAGGGCTCTGTGGACTCCGCCAGGGCTCTGTGGACTCGGCCAGGGCTCTGTGGACTCCGCCAGGGCTCTGTGGACTCGTCCACGGCTCTGTGGACTCTGCCAGGGCTCTGTGGACTCCGCCAGGGCTCTGTGGATGTGGCCAGGGCTCTGTGGACTCTGCCAGGGCTCTGTGGACTCCGCCAGGGCTCTGTGAACTCCGCCAGGGCTCTGTGGACTCCGCCAGGGCTCTGTGAACTCGGCCAGGGCTCTGTGGATGTGGCCAGGGCTCTGTGGACTCGGCCAGGGCTCTGTGGACGTGGCCAGGGCTCTGTGAACTCGGCCAGGGCTCTGTGGACTCGGCCAGGGCTCTGTGGACTCAGCCAGGGCTCTGTGAACTCGGCCAGGGCTCTGTGGACTCGGCCAGGGCTCTGTGGACTCCGCCAGGGCTCTGTGGATGTGGCCAGGGCTCTGTGGACTCTGCCAGGGCTCTGTGGACTCGGGCAGGGCTCTGTGGACTCGGCCAGGGCTCTGTGGACTCCGCCAGGGCTCTGTGAACTCGTCCAGGGCTCTGTGGACACCGCCAGGGCTCTGTGGACTCTGCCAGGGCTCTGTGAACTCGGCCAGGGCTCTGTGGACTCGGCCAGGGCTCTGTGGACTCTGCCAGGGCTCTGTGAACTCGGCCAGGGCTCTGTGGACTCCGCCAGGGCTCTGTGGACTCCGCCAGGGCTCTGTGGATGTGGCCAGGGCTCTGTGGACTCCGCCAGGGCTCTGTGAACTCGGCCAGGGCTCTGTGGACTCGGCCAGGGCTCTGTGGACTCAGCCAGGGCTCTGTGAACTCGGCCAGGGCTCTGTGGAGTCGGCCAGGGCTCTGTGGACTCCGCCAGGGCTCTGTGGATGTGGCCAGGGCTCTGTGGACTCCGCCAGGGCTCTGTGAACTCCGCCAGGGCTCTGTGAACTCGGCCAGGGCTCTGTGGACGTGGCCAGGGCTCTGTGGACTCTGCCAGGGCTCTGTGAACTCGGCCAGGGCTCTGTGGACTCCGCCAGGGCTCTGTGGATGTGGCCAGGGCTCTGTGGATGTGGCCAGGGCTCTGTGGACTCGGCCAGGGCTCTGTGGACTCGGCCAGGGCTCTGTGGACTCCGCCAGGGCTCTGTGGACTCGGCCAGGGCTCTGTGAACTCGGCCAGGGCTCTGTGGACTCCGCCAGGGCTCTGTGGATGTGGCCAGGGCTCTGTGGACTCGGCCAGGGCTCTGTGAACTCGGCCAGGGCTCTGTGGACTCCGCCAGGGCTCTGTGGATGTGGCCAGGGCTCTGTGGATGTGGCCAGGGCTCTGTGGACTCGGCCAGGGCTCTGTGGACTCGGCCAGGGCTCTGTGGACTCCGCCAGGGCTCTGTGAACTCGGCCAGGGCTCTGTGGACTCCGCTAGGGCTCTGTGGACTCTGCCAGGGCTCTGTGGACTCGGCCAGGGCTCTGTGGACTCGGCCAGGGCTCTGTGAACTCAGCCAGGGCTCTGTGGACTCGGCCAGGGCTCTGTGGACTCCGCCAGGGCTCTGTGAACCCTGCCAGGGCTCTGTGGACTCCGCCAGGGCTCTGTGGACTCTGCCAGGGCTCTGTGGACTCGGCCAGGGCTCTGTGGACTCGGCCAGGGCTCTGTGGACCCGGCCCGGGCTCTGTGGACTCTGCCAGGGCTCTGTGGACTCCGCCAGGGCTCTGTGAACTCGGCCAGGGCTCTGTGGACTCGGTCAGGGCTCTGTGGACTCGGCCAGGGCTCTGTGAACCCTGCCAGGGCTCTGTGGACTCCGCCAGGGCTCTGTGGACTCTGCCAGGGCTCAGTGGACTCCGCCAGGGCTCTGTGGACTCGGCCAGGGCTCTGTGGACTCTGCCAGGGCTCTGTGGACTCCGCCAGGGCTCTGTGAACTCGGCCAGGGCTCTGTGGACTCTGCCAGGGCTCTGTGGACTCCGCCAGGGCTCTGTGGATGTGGCCAGGGCTCTGTGGACTCTGCCAGGGCTCAGTGGACTCCGCCAGGGCTCTGTGAACTCCGCCAGGGCTCTGTGGACTCCGCCAGGGCTCTGTGAACTCGGCCAGGGCTCTGTGGACTCCGCCAGGGCTCTGTGAATTCCGCCAGGGCTCTGTGGACTCTGCCAGGGCTCTGTGGATGTGGCCAGGGCTCTGTGGATGTGGCCAGGGCTCTGTGGATGTGGCCAGGGCTCTGTGGACTCTGCCAGGGCTCTGTGGACTCGGCCAGGGCTCTGTGGACTCGGCCAGGGCTCTGTGGACTCCGCCAGGGCTCTGTGGACTCTGCCAGGGCTCTGTGAACTCGGCCAGGGCTCTGTGGACTCGGCCAGGGCTCTGTGGACTCCGCCAGGGCTCTGTGGATGTGGCCAGGGCTCTGTGGACTCCGCCAGGGCTCTGTGAACTCGGCCAGGGCTCTGTGGACTCGGCCAGGGCTCTGTGGACTCAGCCAGGGCTCTGTGAACTCGGCCAGGGCTCTGTGGAGTCGGCCAGGGCTCTGTGGACTCCGCCAGGGCTCTGTGGATGTGGCCAGGGCTCTGTGGACTCGGCCAGGGCTCTGTGGACTCTGCCAGGGCTCTGTGAACTTGGCCAGGGCTCTGTGGACTCCGCCAGGGCTCTGTGGATGTGGCCAGGGCTCTGTGGATGTGGCCAGGGCTCTGTGGACTCGGCCAGGGCTCTGTGGACTCGGCCAGGGCTCTGTGGACTCCGCCAGGGCTCTGTGAACTCGGCCAGGGCTCTGTGGACTCCGCCAGGGCTCTGTGGACTCTGCCAGGGCTCTGTGAACTCGGCCAGGGCTCTGTGAACTCGGCCAGGGCTCTGTGGACTCGGCCAGGGCTCTGTGGACTCCGCCAGAGCTCTGTGAGCCCTGCCAGGGCTCTGTGGACTCTGCCAGGGCTCAGTGGACTCTGCCAGGGCTCTGTGGACTCCGCCAGGGCTCTGTTTACTCTGCCAGGGCTCTGTGGACTCGGCCAGGGCTCTGTGGACTCGGCCAGGGCTCTGTGGACTCCGCCAGGGCTCTGTGGATGTGGCCAGGGCTCTGTGGACTCCGCCAGGGCTCTGTGAACTCGGCCAGGGCTCTGTGGACTCGGCCAGGGCTCTGTGGACTCCGCCAGGGCTCTGTGGACTCGGCCAGGGCTCTGTGGACTCGGCCAGGGCTCTGTGGACTCCGCCAGGGCTCTGTGGACGTGGCCAGGGCTCTGTGGACTCCGCCAGGGCTCTGTGAACTCCGCCAGGGCTCTGTGAACTCGGCCAGGGCTCTGTGGACTCCGCCAGGGCTCTGTGGATGTGGCCAGGGCTCTGTGGATGTGGCCAGGGCTCTGTGGACTCGGCCAGGGCTCTGTGGACTCCGCCAGGGCTCTGTGAACTCGTCCAGGGCTCTGTGGACTCGGCCAGGGCTCTGTGGACTCTGCCAGGGCTCTGTGAACTCGGCCAGGGCTCTGTGGACTCTGCCAGGGCTCTGTGGACTCTGCCAGGGCTCTGTGAACTCGGCCAGGGCTCTGTGGACTCGGCCAGGGCTCTGTGGACTCAGCCAGGGCTCTGTGGACTCGGCCAGGGCTCTGTGGACTCAGCCAGGGCTCTGTGGACTCCGCCAGGGCTCTGTGGATGTGGCCAGGGCTCTGTGGACTCTGCCAGGGCTCTGTGGACTCCGCCAGGGCTCTGTGGACTCCGCCAGGGCTCTGTGGATGTGGCCAGGGCTCTGTGGACGTGGCCAGGGCTCTGTGGACTCAGCCAGGGCTCTGTGGACTCGGCCAGGGCTCTGTGGACTCCGGCAGGGCTCTGTGGATGTGGCCAGGGCTCTGTGGACTCGGCCAGGGCTCTGTGGACTCGGCCAGGGCTCTGTGAACTCGGCCAGGCCTCTGTGGACTCTTCCAGGGCTCTGTGGACTCGGCCAGGACTCTGTGGACACGGCCAGGGCTCGGTGGACTCTGCCAGGGCTCTGTGGACTCGGCCAGGGCTCTGTGGACTCCGCCAGGGCTCTGTGGACTCGGCCAGGGCTCTGTGGACTCGGCCAGGGCTCTGTGGACTCGGCCAGGGCTCTGTGGACTCCGCCAGGGCTCTATGGATGTGGCCAGGGCTCTGTGGACTCCGCCAGGGCTCTGTGGACTCGGCCAGGGCTCTGTGGACTCCGCCAGGGCTCTGTGGACTCGTCCACGGCTCTGTGGACTCTGCCAGGGCTCTGTGGACTCCGCCAGGGCTCTGTGGACGTGGCCAGGGCTCTGTGGACTCTGCCAGGGCTCTGTGGACTCCGCCAGGGCTCTGTGAACTCCGCCAGGGCTCTGTGGACTCCGCCAGGGCTCTGTGAACTCGGCCAGGGCTCTGTGGATGTGGCCAGGGCTCTGTGGACTCGGCCAGGGCTCTGTGGACGTGGCCAGGGCTCTGTGGACTCGGCCAGGGCTCTGTGGACTCGGCCAGGGCTCTGTGGACTCAGCCAGGGCTCTGTGAACTCGGCCAGGGCTCTGTGGACTCGGCCAGGGCTCTGTGGACTCCGCCAGGGCTCTGTGGATGTGGCCAGGGCTCTGTGGACTCTGCCAGGGCTCTGTGGACTCGGCCAGGGCTCTGTGGACTCGGCCAGGGCTCTGTGGACTCCGCCAGGGCTCTGTGAACTCGTCCAGGGCTCTGTGGACACCGCCAGGGCTCTGTGGACTCTGCCAGGGCTCTGTGAACTCGGCCAGGGCTCTGTGGACTCGGCCAGGGCTCTGTGGACTCTGCCAGGGCTCTGTGGACTCGGCCAGGGCTCTGTGGACTCCGCCAGGGCTCTGTGGACTCCGCCAGGGCTCTGTGGATGTGGCCAGGGCTCTGTGGACTCCGCCAGGGCTCTGTGAACTCGGCCAGGGCTCTGTGGACTCGGCCAGGGCTCTGTGGACTCAGCCAGGGCTCTGTGGACTCGGCCAGGGCTCTGTGGAGTCGGCCAGGGCTCTGTGGACTCCGCCAGGGCTCTGTGGATGTGGCCAGGGCTCTGTGGACTCCGCCAGGGCTCTGTGGACTCCGCCAGGGCTCTGTGAACTCGGCCAGGGCTCTGTGGACGTGGCCAGGGCTCTGTGGACTCTGCCAGGGCTCTGTGAACTCGGCCAGGGCTCTGTGGACTCCGCCAGGGCTCTGTGGATGTGGCCAGGGCTCTGTGGATGTGGCCAGGGCTCTGTGGACTCGGCCAGGGCTCTGTGGACTCGGCCAGGGCTCTGTGGACTCCGCCAGGGCTCTGTGGACTCGGCCAGGGCTCTGTGAACTCGGCCAGGGCTCTGTGGACTCCGCCAGGGCTCTGTGGATGTGGCCAGGGCTCTGTGGACTCGGCCAGGGCTCTGTGAACTCGGCCAGGGCTCTGTGGACTCCGCCAGGGCTCTGTGGATGTGGCCAGGGCTCTGTGGATGTGGCCAGGGCTCTGTGGACTCGGCCAGGGCTCTGTGGACTCGGCCAGGGCTCTGTGGACTCCGCCAGGGCTCTGTGAACTCGGCCAGGGCTCTGTGGACTCCGCTAGGGCTCTGTGGACTCTGCCAGGGCTCTGTGGACTCGGCCAGGGCTCTGTGGACTCGGCCAGGGCTCTGTGAACTCAGCCAGGGCTCTGTGGACTCGGCCAGGGCTCTGTGGACTCCGCCAGGGCTCTGTGAACCCTGCCAGGGCTCTGTGGACTCCGCCAGGGCTCTGTGGACTCGGCCAGGGCTCTGTGGACTCGGCCAGGGCTCTGTGGACTCGGCCAGGGCTCTGTGGACCCGGCCCGGGCTCTGTGGACTCTGCCAGGGCTCTGTGGACTCCGCCAGGGCTCTGTGAACTCGGCCAGGGCTCTGTGGACTCGGTCAGGGCTCTGTGGACTCGGCCAGGGCTCTGTGAACCCTGCCAGGGCTCTGTGGACTCCGCCAGGGCTCTGTGGACTCTGCCAGGGCTCAGTGGACTCCGCCAGGGCTCTGTGGACTCGGCCAGGGCTCTGTGGACTCTGCCAGGGCTCTGTGGACTCCGCCAGGGCTCTGTGAACTCGGCCAGGGCTCTGTGGACTCTGCCAGGGCTCTGTGGACTCCGCCAGGGCTCTGTGGATGTGGCCAGGGCTCTGTGGACTCTGCCAGGGCTCAGTGGACTCCGCCAGGGCTCTGTGGACTCCGGCAGGGCTCTGTGGACTCCGCCAGGGCTCTGTGAACTCGGCCAGGGCTCTGTGGACTCCGCCAGGGCTCTGTGAACTCCGCCAGGGCTCTGTGGACTCTGCCAGGGCTCTGTGGATGTGGCCAGGGCTCTGTGGATGTGGCCAGGGCTCTGTGGATGTGGCCAGGGCTCTGTGGACTCTGCCAGGGCTCTGTGGACTCGGCCAGGGCTCTGTGGACTCGGCCAGGGCTCTGTGGATTCCGCCAGGGCTCTGTGGACTCTGCCAGGGCTCTGTGAACTCGGCCAGGGCTCTGTGGACTCGGCCAGGGCTCTGTGGACTCCGCCAGGGCTCTGTGGATGTGGCCAGGGCTCTGTGGACTCCGCCAGGGCTCTGTGAACTCGGCCAGGGCTCTGTGGACTCGGCCAGGGCTCTGTGGACTCAGCCAGGGCTCTGTGAACTCGGCCAGGGCTCTGTGGAGTCGGCCAGGGCTCTGTGGACTCCGCCAGGGCTCTGTGGATGTGGCCAGGGCTCTGTGGACTCGGCCAGGGCTCTGTGGACTCTGCCAGGGCTCTGTGAACTTGGCCAGGGCTCTGTGGACTCCGCCAGGGCTCTGTGGATGTGGCCAGGGCTCTGTGGATGTGGCCAGGGCTCTGTGGACTCGGCCAGGGCTCTGTGGACTCGGCCAGGGCTCTGTGGACTCCGCCAGGGCTCTGTGAACTCGGCCAGGGCTCTGTGGACTCCGCCAGGGCTCTGTGGACTCTGCCAGGGCTCTGTGAACTCGGCCAGGGCTCTGTGAACTCGGCCAGGGCTCTGTGGACTCGGCCAGGGCTCTGTGGACTCCGCCAGAGCTCTGTGAGCCCTGCCAGGGCTCTGTGGACTCTGCCAGGGCTCAGTGGACTCTGCCAGGGCTCTGTGGACTCCGCCAGGGCTCTGTTTACTCTGCCAGGGCTCTGTGGACTCGGCCAGGGCTCTGTGGACTCGGCCAGGGCTCTGTGGACTCCGCCAGGGCTCTGTGGATGTGGCCAGGGCTCTGTGGACTCCGCCAGGGCTCTGTGAACTCGGCCAGGGCTCTGTGGACTCGGCCAGGGCTCTGTGGACTCAGCCAGGGCTCTGTGAACTCGGCCAGGGCTCTGTGGAGTCGGCCAGGGCTCTGTGGACTCCGCCAGGGCTCTGTGGATGTGGCCAGGGCTCTGTGGACTCCGCCAGGGCTCTGTGAACTCCGCCAGGGCTCTGTGAACTCGGCCAGGGCTCTGTGGACTCCGCCAGGGCTCTGTGGATGTGGCCAGGGCTCTGTGGATGTGGCCAGGGCTCTGTGGACTCGGCCAGGGCTCTGTGGACTCCGCCAGGGCTCTGTGAACTCGTCCAGGGCTCTGTGGACTCGGCCAGGGCTCTGTGGACTCTGCCAGGGCTCTGTGAACTCGGCCAGGGCTCTGTGGACTCTGCCAGGGCTCTGTGGACTCTGCCAGGGCTCTGTGAACTCGGCCAGGGCTCTGTGGACTCGGCCAGGGCTCTGTGGACTCAGCCAGGGCTCTGTGGACTCGGCCAGGGCTCTGTGGACTCAGCCAGGGCTCTGTGGACTCCGCCAGGGCTCTGTGGATGTGGCCAGGGCTCTGTGGACTCTGCCAGGGCTCTGTGGACTCCGCCAGGGCTCTGTGGACTCCGCCAGGGCTCTGTGGATGTGGCCAGGGCTCTGTGGATGTGGCCAGGGCTCTGTGGACTCAGCCAGGGCTCTGTGGACTCGGCCAGGGCTCTGTGGACTCCGGCAGGGCTCTGTGGATGTGGCCAGGGCTCTGTGGACTCGGCTAGGGCTCTGTGGACTCGGCCAGGGCTCTGTGAACTCGGCCAGGCCTCTGTGGACTCTGCCAGGGCTCTGTGGACTCGGCCAGGACTCTGTGGACACGGCCAGGGCTCGGTGGACTCTGCCAGGGCTCTGTGAACTCGGCCAGGGCTCTGTGGACTCCGCCAGGGCTCTGTGGACTCGGCCAGGGCTCTGTGGACTCGGCCAGGGCTCTGTGGACTCGGCCAGGGCTCTGTGGACTCCGCCAGGGCTCTATGGATGTGGCCAGGGCTCTGTGGACTCTGCCAGGGCTCTGTGGACTCCGCCAGGGCTCTGTGGATGTGGCCAGGGCTCTGTGGACTCTGCCAGGGCTCTGTGGACTCCGCCAGGGCTCTGTGAACTCCGCCAGGGCTCTGTGGACTCCGCCAGGGCTCTGTGAACTCGGCCAGGGCTCTGTGGATGTGGCCAGGGCTCTGTGGACTCGGCCAGGGCTCTGTGGACTCCGCCAGGGCTCTGTGAACTCGGCCAGGGCTCTGTGGACTCGGCCAGGGCTCTGTGGACTCAGCCAGGGCTCTGTGAACTCGGCCAGGGCTCTGTGGACTCGGCCAGGGCTCTGTGGACTCCGCCAGGGCTCTGTGGATGTGGCCAGGGCTCTGTGGACTCTGCCAGGGCTCTGTGGACTCGGCCAGGGCTCTGTGGACTCGGCCAGGGCTCTGTGGACTCCGCCAGGGCTCTGTGAACTCGTCCAGGGCTCTGTGAATTCCGCCAGGGCTCTGTGGACTCTGCCAGGGCTCTGTGGATGTGGCCAGGGCTCTGTGGATGTGGCCAGGGCTCTGTGGATGTGGCCAGGGCTCTGTGGACTCTGCCAGGGCTCTGTGGACTCGGCCAGGGCTCTGTGGACTCGGCCAGGGCTCTGTGGATTCCGCCAGGGCTCTGTGGACTCTGCCAGGGCTCTGTGAACTCGGCCAGGGCTCTGTGGACTCGGCCAGGGCTCTGTGGACTCCGCCAGGGCTCTGTGGATGTGGCCAGGGCTCTGTGGACTCTGCCAGGGCTCTGTGAACTCGGCCAGGGCTCTGTGGACTCGGCCAGGGCTCTGTGGACTCAGCCAGGGCTCTGTGAACTCGGCCAGGGCTCTGTGGAGTCGGCCAGGGCTCTGTGGACTCCGCCAGGGCTCTGTGGATGTGGCCAGGGCTCTGTGGACTCCGCCAGGGCTCTGTGAACTCCGCCAGGGCTCTGTGAACTTGGCCAGGGCTCTGTGGACTCCGCCAGGGCTCTGTGGATGTGGCCAGGGCTCTGTGGATGTGGCCAGGGCTCTGTGGACTCGGCCAGGGCTCTGTGGACTCGGCCAGGGCTCTGTGGACTCCGCCAGGGCTCTGTGAACTCGGCCAGGGCTCTGTGGACTCCGCCAGGGCTCTGTGGACTCTGCCAGGGCTCTGTGAACTCGGCCAGGGCTCTGTGAACTCGGCCAGGGCTCTGTGGACTCGGCCAGGGCTCTGTGGACTCCGCCAGGGCTCTGTGAGCCCTGCCAGGGCTCTGTGGACTCTGCCAGGGCTCAGTGGACTCTGCCAGGGCTCTGTGGACTCCGCCAGGGCTCTGTTTACTCTGCCAGGGCTCTGTGGACTCGGCCAGGGCTCTGTGGACTCGGCCAGGGCTCTGTGGACTCCGCCAGGGCTCTGTGGATGTGGCCAGGGCTCTGTGGACTCCGCCAGGGCTCTGTGAACTCGGCCAGGGCTCTGTGGACTCGGCCAGGGCTCTGTGGACTCAGCCAGGGCTCTGTGAACTCGGCCAGGGCTCTGTGGAGTCGGCCAGGGCTCTGTGGACTCCGCCAGGGCTCTGTGGATGTGGCCAGGGCTCTGTGGACTCCGCCAGGGCTCTGTGAACTCCGCCAGGGCTCTGTGAACTCGGCCAGGGCTCTGTGGACTCCGCCAGGGCTCTGTGGATGTGGCCAGGGCTCTGTGGATGTGGCCAGGGCTCTGTGGACTCGGCCAGGGCTCTGTGGACTCGGCCAGGGCTCTGTGGACTCCGCCAGGGCTCTGTGAACTCGGCCAGGGCTCTGTGGACTCCGCCAGGGCTCTGTGGACTCTGCCAGGGCTCTGTGAACTCGGCCAGGGCTCTGTGAACTCGGCCAGGGCTCTGTGGACTCGGCCAGGGCTCTGTGGACTCCGCCAGGGCTCTGTGGACTCGGCCAGGGCTCTGTGGACTCCGCCAGGGCTCTGTGAACTCGGCCAGGGCTCTGTGGACTCCGCCAGGGCTCTGTGGACTGGGCCAGGGCTCTGTGGACTCGGCCAGGGCTCTGTGGACTCGGCCAGGGCTCTGTGGACTCGGCCAGGGCTCTGTGGACTCCGCCAGGGCTCTATGGATGTGGCCAGGGCTCTGTGGACTCTGCCAGGGCTCTGTGGACTCTGCCAGGGCTCTGTGGACTCCGCCAGGGCTCTGTGGACTCGTCCAGGGCTCTGTGGACTCGGCCAGGGCTCTGTGGACTCCGCCAGGGCTCTGTGGATGTGGCCAGGGCTCTGTGGACTCTGCCATCT